>JAFIRS010000156.1:600000-1112570 GCA_018342105.1 Gonioctena quinquepunctata | reverse complement strand
AAAAAATATTGAACATTTAGAAATATTAATAAGTCGTAAAAAAAAGTTCGGAATACATTATGGGTACAGTTAAAGCTTTCCTAATTTGTAATGGTAATGGTGATTCGATCGGGCAAAAGGCCTACTTCAAGCTGGCTCTCTGAAACGAGATGATTTATCGTGCTTTCTGAACGACTGAAAATCATCTTTTTTCATTCAATTACGATCTGCTGGTGCTTACGGAACAGCAGCTTTGATATGGGTACAGGAGATTTTCAGAGTCTATGTATGAGGATTTCGTAAATATTTGAATAGGGAATATTGATGGAAAGAAGGGATATTATACTCATTTCGAGCTTTTTACTGCTGCTTCGGTTTCGACAGATGCCATATTTTCATCATGCAATTTATTATGCAAAAATTGAAACAAAAAATGTATTGCGAAAACCTTGTACAAATAAAAAGTGATTCTTCGCACATAAGAAGTCAAAATAAACTCATTCATACCGGCTCTTCTCCTTCTGGAGAAAAACTTTCCAGATAATGATAATAATAATTTATTGAATCCTTTAAGATCGAATACATGATATAGGATAGTCAAGAACACAAAAAGGTAGACAAATAATCAAAATACCAAAATACTAAATATAAATGTCACATGTACACAAATAGAAATAACATTTTATCTCGAATTTAAAACAAATCAAATGTAAAATATAAATGTCATATATACACAGACAGAACTAACATTTTATCTTGAGTTTGAAAATTCAGAAATTCTGTAGAAACAGTTTTCTTGCAGATATTTCTTCAACTTATGATTTGAACATTTTTTTGTTTTGAATTTTCCTTAGATCAGTTGGAAGATGGTTGAAAAATGTAATTCCTGTATATGACGGACTGTTCTTAAAGAATGATGTGTTATGAGTCGGAATCCTGATGAGATCTCCGTTTCTAGTGGAATAGTTATGATGTTGGGAAACAGTGTCGTACATATGTTTCTATTTCAGAAATAACATTATTCATTTAAAAATATATATATACATGGGTATGTTAAGATATTGAATCTTTTAAAATATTATCTACAGGAATCTCTAATCTTTAGATTGAAGATGAGTCTAATGGCTCTTTTCTGTAGAATACATATTATGTTGGAGTTGCTGGAGCTGCCCCAGATGTTGATATTACAGGAGATGTGGGAGTAGATTATGGCATAGTAAATATTGATCAGTTGAGTTATATCAAAAATATTTTTCAGTTGTAGAATGGCATAATAACCACTATTCAACTTTTTACAGACAGCATTTATATTTGCTTCCCATCTCATATAACTATCTACGAAAGTTCCGAAAAATTTGGTGTTTTCAGAGAGATTCATTACATCATCCATTACTCTTACTTGAAAATTTGTTACAATTTTTGATCTACGATAGAACTGCTTACACACCGTTTTGTCTGAGTTCACAATTGAAGAATTTTTTTCACACCAGGTTGTGGATTCCTTTGACAATATATTCAATTTACCTTGGAGTTCCTCGGGACTGTCAGCATCAGCAGCCAAAGTTGAATCGTCAGCATACATTGTGTGCTTATATGAAGTGGTAGATCGTTTATAAACAATAAAAAAATCAGTGGACCTAGGATGGAACCCTGAGGAACTCCCAAGTCAGACCTTTGCTCTTCAATTTTGACAGATATTTTTAAGGCGCATGTATGAGACTAACCACGACAGAAAGTTACCTCGAAATCCTGAAGAGTAGAGTTTGCTTTCGATAATGTTTGGGTCAATGGTATCGAATGCTTTTGATAGATCGAAAAAGAGTGCTCCAACATATTTTCCTTTATCTATAGAATCGTAAATATATTCAAAAAAGTTGTAGGAAGCAGTTTCAATCGATATTTCTGGACAAAAACCATGTTGGTACTCTGATAGAATTTTAAATCTGGTTGAGAATGCATACATTTTGTTATAGACACATCTTTCAATAACTTTACCTATCACAGTCGGTACTGTTATTGGTCGGAAGTTACTCATGATACATGTATCACCCTTTTTGAAAATAGGGGTCACTAAACCTGTTTTCAGGTAATTTGTAAATTCTCCTGACTCTATTGATCGATTTATAATATAAGCTAAAGGTTCAGCGATGTACACAGTCATACTTTTGATGATTTTGGTGGATAAACAGTCTATTCCAACTGAGTTAGAATTTTTCAGTGAACCTATTGCATCTAGGACATCACAGCTCAAAACAGGGAAAAAATAGAATGTGTTAGTTTCATACATTGAAGTATAATCGTTGAATACTTTCGAGCCGAAGTGTTGCTCAATGAGAACTTTTGGCATTGTTTGAGAAAAGAGCACCGAAAGCATTTGCAATGACATTCTTGTTTTCAACTATTTTATTTTCTACTTTTATTTGAATATTTGATGTAGATCTTGAATTTCCTATTTTTTCTCTGACTATATTCCATATTTGTTTTTGTTTCTGGTGATGACCTGTTTTTTCAATTTTTTTTTGTAAAATGTGCTTTTTGTATTTTGAATTGTTCGTAGATATACTTTTTTTGATTCCTTGTAGGTATTAGTTACATGGCTATCATTTGAGTTCCTCATCACCCAGAATAAATATTTCAATTCTTTGCTCATAGAAATAATATCTTTGTTTACCCACTGGTATGTATTTGAGTTTCTGTTACATTTTTTTACAACTGTATGACATGATAAGTCAATGAAATACTGAAGAGTATTTAGGAAATTCTCATATATTATATGAATATTTTCAGAGCATTCGAAAACCGACCAAAAGGATTCTTTCTCCAGAAAAGATTGTAAAATGCCAAGATTCTCATCACTTGTTTTCGGAAGGATGCGATTTCATGGTTAAACCTGTGTTCATTTATGGAATTCATGTCCAGAATCGATTCGAATATGATACCAAAATGATCAGCAATATTCTTGTTTTTAACTGTTTCAAGATATTTCGAATTGCATATATTCGTGAAAAAATAGTCAATTGTACTCTCACTCGATTTGCTATTTACATTTGTAAAAACCCTCGTAGGTTCAAAATTTTTCATGTTTAGTTATAGCTACCCAGGAGATCGGTGAGAAATGATTCATTATTTGATTCACATAAAAAGTTTATGTCTATGTCACCACAAACAATTATATTTTTGAATTTTTCATAACAGTAGTCCAATGCAACAGAGAGTCCATTTATAAATGTTTCTAGCTGATAAACTAGCTATAAACTGATAATAAACAATATTTGTTACCGTAGCACTGGAAAGATACTGCACAAACCTCGAACTGAAGTTCTTGTGAAAGATTGTGTATAAAGGTTTCGCTTTTGAAACTGACATTTTTTCGAATGAAAATCAAAGTATCACCACGAATATGGTTTTGTCTAGTAAAGTGTGTAGCAAGGACATATTCACTGAATTGAATAGTATTTATATTTGAATTGTTGCACCAGGACTCAGAGATACATAATACATCAGGTTTCTCTTGGAATATGAGTACTTCAAACTGACTTATTTTGTTATACCACCATACTATAATAATGATGATTATAAGTTTATTTAATCTCAGAAAATAGACATGGCATTTAGTTACATATAAATGAACAAACATGTGAAAAGAATACCACAGAAGTAGTGGTGTATTGATTTTATCATGGTAGACTCACTCACATTATAGTGTCTAAGATGGTCTGCATTGAATAAAACCATTGAATAAAACTAATCTTAGTATGAAAGTAATAATTATAAAATTAAAAATACGATATGGAAGTATGTATATATATATAAAAAAAAGAATGCTCGGGAAGATATGTATATAAAACTTAAATTAAATAACTATCATATAAATGTAAATATAAAATGAAAAAGGAAAAGAAAGGACATTGGTATATGCAGAACAGAAAGATACACTAATCAAAACATATCAAATGATGATATAGATTCCTGAACAAATCTGAACTCTTGAAATAAATGCTTGAAAAAAGGTTGGCACGAGAAGGTATGTATAATGTATATATATATTAAAATTACCTGTCGTCTATAGATTCAGAGAAGTAGGCTATTAAGGTATCTCTGTATGTACACGTATCAGCCAACCAGTGCTTATATGATGCTGTCGGTCTCTTTTTGACATAGTTTGTATACTCGAAAGTCGTATTCAATGACATCTCATGCATTAATAGGTCTGCAATACGTATAGTGGCGCTGTGACCGTGGCAACACCGCACATTCAGCGTGTATCTCCATCCTTCTAAGCCAATTGATAATGATGCTTCCATTCCACATTCCCGGACTTAACCACGCCCCCATTAGTTCGCAGCGGCGTACATTGTTGCCAATTCGTCACAGCTAGTGAAGCCTTCGTTTCGAGTCGAGTTAAATTAATATTTTTCAATCGATATCTTCGAAACAAAATGGTTGGAAATTGATTATTCTTTACTAAATGTATCCCACAATAGTACTACAAACACCCAGACAGCACGGAGTATTCCTAGAATATTCTCTAAATATCCGAAAAGAGAAGAGTATATTCCGAATATACATGGAAGAATGTACCACGAATATTCTCGCGAGAATATTCCTGTATGAATATCCATATAATATTCCTGTGTGAATATTCATGGAATAATCATGTAGGAATATTTAAAGAATAATCAAAATTGGATATTCTGTATTGTATATTTATGGAATATTCTCCCTTATTTATATGGAATGAACACCAATAACCATTTTAGAGTTCAAAATATGAAAAAAGTATGAGAAAAAGTGCGAATAGATGTATTTGATTTGCAAACATAGTTTTTGTTCAGACAATCTAACAGAAATACACTACTGTACTAACCAAATTATAATTGGTCGGAAAATATCGAGGTGCACTTTCACGACCAATCAAAACTATTCCGCGCGCGTCAGCGTCTGTCGTTCATCCGGTCGTCGTAGCTTAACCCGATGGCAGAGCTGTACAGTTGAATGCATTTTAAATTGACATTTGACATCATTTGTTTTTTGACTGGTATGGGTTATGTTTGCATATTTGTATGTGAAACAACTGTGTTTGGAATTGTTTAACAAATATTCTTAATGATCACCACAGTGTGGTAAGTACACTTTTATGTTACCATTCATTTCATTCTATAAAAATTTCATTTGTATATCATTGTCCATTTCATTTTCAAGGCGTTTTGTACAAAATGCCTAGAAGAAAAAGAAGCAGGGATTGGTATAAGGAAGTACACCAGGAAACTGAAAATATTCCTATTGCAATTTTTACACAAACTCCGCCACAGCATGCAAAAGGACAGTTAAGTAATCAAGTTGAAACTATTAGTGATAGAATGGATTCAAGTTTTTCTGATTCAGATAGCAGTAGTTCGATATTGCAATTCTTGTTTTTCAGAGATATCCCCGTAGTGACAGAAGAAACGGGTTAATAAAAGATGTGTTATTATTATTATAACTATATAGAAATAGAGCAGTTCAAATTCATGTTGTTTTATTTCATTGTAGGAAAGGGGTGCACAGTCTGCGGAAATCAAATGTTTTTTTTCTGAGTGGAACCTGCAATTCCAATCCACAAATACTCTGAGGAAAACAATTACGTTTTGCACTACTACATAATTTTTGAAATTAAGTTTTGTTTCTTGGCGAATGTGAGGCAATACATTGCTTCAATTGTCAGGCATGATTGTAGAAGTTCATATTATTGATGTAAAAGTGCCATTCAAGATTTTATATTTGATGATACTCATGTGGGGAAACAGTTGTATTTTTCTTTATTTTCTTAATTTCTGAAATTTCGGGGAATTATTATTTTGTTCCGAAAACCCTTCAGGATATTTAGGGAATATTACTATCATATTCCTGAATTACTTTGAATATTCTCGGAATATTCATAGAATATGTTCATGGAATATTCTAGGATTATCCTTTCTGGAATATTGTAGGAATATTCTGGATATACAAGGAATATTCCCAGAGGATATTCCAGGGGTATTCTTTCTGGAATATTCATGGAATATTCTGGGAATATTCTGGATATTCCGGGAATATTCCTAATGGAATATCCAAGGAATATCTAAAATTTTCCCCACCAGCACATTCTAGGAATATTACAAAAAAGATATGTATATCCCTGGCACATTTAAGAATATTCCAATATCCCAAAAATAATATTCTATGAATATTCATGGAATATCCAGTGCTGTCTGGGCACGAGTGGTTTTTGGTTCGGGGTTGTCGGCGTCGCCAAAAA
This sequence comes from Gonioctena quinquepunctata, assembly GCA_018342105.1. NCBI lineage: Eukaryota > Metazoa > Arthropoda > Insecta > Coleoptera > Chrysomelidae > Gonioctena > Gonioctena quinquepunctata. Next base: position 1,106,314 of record JAFIRS010000156.1, on the reverse strand, counting down.
AGAGTTCTCCAACTGATTCAAATGAATATTTGTTATGTTATTTGATATTGCATTTATATTTCGACAAGTTTTATATTTAACTGAATTGTTTGTAGTATAAAAAAGACTAGCGAAGTTACATTTTCAGCTCGTTTCAAATATCATCGCGTTAAACGTAATTTATTGAGTATTAAAACTTGAGTATTAAAACTTGAGTATTAAAACTTATAATTTCAATATCAAAGAACGTAAAAAATTTTCTTCTAAATCAATTGAAAAACAATATACATTCCTGCGTAAAAAGTGGGATATGTTCAGTCATGTTCATTATCAATTAGAATTCGGGCCCAAAATATTGAAAACTGAAGCATATGTGACCCTCTTCGCTTAGAGAAGCATTTTCAGTAATGACAAAATCAGTGCCAATATTTAATTAATACCGTTAATTCCGTATCTTCCTTCCTCTCACGAAATGTATTTTGCACATCCTGCAGATGCCTTTCCTGAATCATTCCTTATCAAGATTCGATATAATGAATGCACCCCTTGTTTAATTAAACGGAAAATTTCTGGAGCATTTGAATCGCCTGGCTACAGGTGTATGTAAAGTTTAGCATTATGAATCGCTTATAAGGAGTAAATGATATTTAAATCACTATCTATCTTGATAAGAGGTACAAGACCAAGGAGCATTAAGGAAGTTAGGGTTGTTCAGTTTCGGTCAGTAAACAAGAGACTAATGTGATATTCAAACGCACTAGCAGACAGTATTGTATATATACTCGTCGACATAGTTCAGGAAAAAATATTTTCTGGTTTTGCTTTATCGAAAGGTTATATATCGTTGGTTCAAATCACACATGTTGTATGTCCACAAACGTTAGTTTTGAGAAAACACAATGTGGATGTTTACTTTAACAGTAAATAATGATAACTATATAAAATCAAATTTGTGGAATTAAATTAATTTAAAATTTATCATTGTTGCATGTATTGAGATTGTTTTAACGTAAAATTGTATTTAAAGCCCTTAAAAAGATTGTTTTAAAAAAATTGGGTGGACTTACTACATATGTCGTTTTCAAAGTGGACATAAAACATTAATGCGTAATATGTAAATAATAGCTGTAGTAATAATATTATTTTGTAAGTTTCCAACACTTCATTTTTCATATTTAAACATTATTACAAACATGTACAATTTTACATTAAAACATAATAGAGGTACAAAGAAATAGCCATTACGATATCAGAATTCACAATAATTGATCGCTTGTTGAGAGTGGTGCCACATCCTGCACATTCTTCTTTGTCGATAGATTCTCAATATAATTCTTATAATCCGGTGATATTATTCCTTCTTTTAATACGAACAATAAATCTTTTTTTTTTGCTTCCCCTATAGGATTTTCTTCACTATACATTTGTTTCAGGTTAAGTGATTCCCGCCTAAATTCATGTTTTGTCCGAAACATACAGAAGTCGCCTTTTAATCAGGCGAGAAGTTTGGATGCGCACAACACCGATTCCATATGGTTAACGCCCATTCCGCTGTATTCAGTTTACAATGCTCAAAAAGAATCTCCTGAGACAAATTCTTCCGTTTTTGGTAATATTCTAAATGTAATTGTTTATTTTGATGATTTGCTGAGAAAAAACATGATATAGCTTCACGGTGGGTGTTAGAGAAGGTGATGAGTTTAAATTTCAATTTCATGAAAAAACACTATAAACATAAAGAGGTTGATTAATTGGTTTCATTTGCTCTTAAAAACCAAATGTCAGTTGATTATAGACGTGTGAAGATATGAAGAATTCGAAGATCCTTTGAATGACAATGATTTACAGAAAAAATATGGGAACTATGATCTTAGATCATTCTTCCTAATTTTGCCACATCCTTGAAGAAAAATATTGGTATAGGAGACCACAATCAAATTCTGCCTAATTGAAAGCAAATCATTTCCAGTTGTTGCTTATTATGACTTAACAAAACTGTTGAGGGTGATGTATCGAATGATGCTCTATGCTCGAGTCTCTTCAAGAAGGAAAACCAGTGGATTATGATTCAAAGTCTCTTTCAGGTGTTTAAAAAGATATGCTCAGGCGGAAAAAAATAATTAGTTTTGGCTTTTGCTACTAGAAAGTTCCATTTTCATATCTATGGGAAGATTGTAATGTGAGAACTGATCATTCGCCATTGATTTCTCTTCTGGAGACAAATATTTCAAAGATAGATTTCACTGAAACACAAGAAATAATATTTACGATGTGAAAAAAAATATGCACATTTCTGACTTGTGTGAAAATGGTAAAAATATGGATATAAGTGACAGAAAGCATTGAGACTATTCTAGTATGTTTTAATCTATACATATATAATTCCTGACTGACTGATCTATGGACATAGATAACCACATCCCTAGAGGAATGAAAAGGGGTGTGAGAAGGGGTTAAATTGAAAGTACCGTTAGTTTTGAATTTAGAGTCATGGAAATTGGTATTTGGACTTTTCTTCTCGAATAAAGAAAAACAAATGCAGGGTTTTTAAAATTCAACCCTATAGAGTTGAAATGGAATTCTGTAAAAGAGAACGTTAGTTTTTAAGTTGGGATCATAAAATTTGTATTTGTCTTTGTGACAAATGAAGAAATATGTGTTTCAGTGTTTTGAAGTTAGGGTCATAAAATTGGTGTTTTGACTGCCTGACAAATAATTGAGTGTGTTTATCCTTATTTGAAAATTCCTTTCCTAAAGGGGAAGCATTACTCTGGCTGTCAAATCAATTATGCAACTCAAACGAAATAACGGGATAACGGGAAATGGGATAACGGGATAACGGGATAACGGGATAACGGGAAATGGGATAACGGGATAACGGAAATCCGGAAAACGGGATAACAGGATAGCGGCATAACGAGAAGAGGGCAGAGCCACAGGCATAGGTTAGCTAGATAGAACGACACAAAGAAAATAATAGGAAAAAATACGAATTCTAGTAGCTAGTGATATATATTTGGAAATAATGAAAGGAAAGATGCAATTCATTGAAGAAACTGAAAATGATAGCGTTATTCTAATAGAATTTTTACATAAGATTTAGCCAGAAAATAAATAGTTAATTCCCAAAGGAGTGGAAATGTATTTCAACATGAAAGGTGATATACAGGGTGTCCCTGGACTTCCTTTTCTCTTCTCGGAAATGTATAGACGGGGTCAAAATATCACCAGTACTTCATATAACTTTTGTTCCTAAAAGCCTTCGTTATCAAGTTACGGGCCCTCAAAGTTACAAAATGAAAAATGTTTCTCTTTGATAACATTCAAAGTGAATATTCAAAATCATCTAAATTTTGGTGATTGACTAACCAAATTAATTCTTTCGATGAGCTTTCATGTAGGAGTCAGTTGTTTTGCTACAAAGTCAGGAACGGCCTACCCCCGATGGTCCACACCCCAAAACTTTGAAATGACAGATAATTTTTCAATAGTTTTCAACAAAATGAGGTTACGTAGACAATTTTCTGAATAAAAGTACTCGTGTGGGAAATCGATCGGAGCAACGATTCTTGATAAGAATGCAGTTTTACTCGACGACATCAAACCCGATCGTCCACCATTATTTGAAATGAAAAATTTTCACAGTAGAAATACTAATGCTAACGTTAATTCAACAACATCAATAATAGGGATGATACAAAATATGCTGAAATAAAGTCGTAAACGAAAAGTACAGTACCTAGTTGAAAGTTTCATTCACAATGTAGATGTTTTCCAATAAAATATCAGGTTATGTAGATTCGTGGTGTTTTTGAACTGACAAGCTACTCCACTATGAAATATCGAATTCAGTCCATATTTTGTATGTAGCGTGGAATAAGCACGTTTCGTGTTGTGTTATCTGAATCTCATGAAACTCAACATTTGGATGTTGCAAATTCGTATTCACAGCTTAAATGTTGAGGAGTTTCACTGATAAGTATAATTTCATGGGAGAAAATCTTTAACCCGAAGATAAATTTAGAAGGTACATGCCATGACACCTGAAGATTTTCGTGGTGTTTTTGAACTGACAAGCTACTCCACTATGAAATATCGAATTCAGTCCATATTTTGTATGTACGCGTGGAATAAGCACGTTTCGTGTTGTGTTATCTGAATCTCATGAAACTCAACATTTGGATGTTGCAAATTCGTATTCACAGCTTAAATGTTGAGGAGTTTCACTGATAAGTATAATTTCATGGGAGAAAATCTTTAACCCGAAGATAAATTTAGAAGGTACATGCCATGACACCTGAAATTTTCAGCACGACTGGAATATGCCAATTGGTTCCTGGATAAGCAAGAGAGGAATGACTTTCATTACTCGAGTTTTATTCACTATCAAGCAGGTTTCAGTAGAGATGGATTAATCAACTCTCATAATCTCCACATATGGGCCGAAGAAAATCCCCATGGGATATTGCAAACCAAACACCAACGGAAATTCAACGTGAATGTTTGGGCTGGTATCATAGGAAACCATCTTAGAGGACCATTCGTTCTACATGACCGATTAAATGGAGAACGTTTATTTGGAGTTCATTCAGAACGATTTGAATGGACTTTTGAAACATGTTCCATTGCAAACCCGAAGAGATATGTGGTTTATGCATGATGGCGCTCCTCCTCATTTTAGTTTGATTGTGCGTGACCATCTGAACCAGATTTTCCCCAATAGATGGATTGGTAGAAGTGGGCCATATTCACGGTCACCACGGTCTCCGGATTTAAATCCATTGGATTTCTTTCTGTGGGAGCATCTGAAAAGCCTCGTTTACGCTAGACCTATCCACACCAGAGATGCCTTGTTGAATAGAATTACATTACATTGTGAAGCCATACGAAACGACCCTGGCATGCTATTTCAAATGCAGAGAGGGTGTTTGCGCCGACTAAGAAAATGTATTAAGAGAGATGGGGGTCATATCGAGCAGTTTTTGTAGCGGATTTTGCATTTCTGTTTGCTCTTGAGGCTTGCGATTGATTATTTACACCATGAGTTTTGTAAGGTGAACGTGTTTGCATGATAAAAATTCGTTATGAATATTGTACCTATCATTTCTATTTTCATTACAAATTAATCTTTTCTAATAATGGTAGACATCTCAGGTTGGATGTCGTCGAACAAAAATGCATTTTTATCAAAAAATCGATTTTCCACACGAGTACTTTTATTCAGGAAATTGCCCAGGTAACCTTGTTTTGTTAAAACATATTGACAAATCCTAGTCATTTCAAAGTTTCGGGGTGTGGACCATCGGGGATAGTCCATTCCTGACTTTGTAGCGAAACAACCGACTCCTGCATGGAAGCTCATTGAAGGAATTCATTTGTTCAGTCAATCTCTAGAATGTAGATGATTTTGAATATTCACTCTGAAAGTTATCAAAGAAAAACATTTTTCATTTTGTAACTTTGAGGGCCCGTAACTTGGTAACGAAGGCTTTTAGGAACAAAAGTTATATGAAGTACTGGTGATATTTTGACCCCATCTATACTTACCCAAGAAGAAAAGACAAAGTCCAGGGACACCCTGTATATGTAGCAAATTGATTGGTTATTTCAAATGAAAATATAGTTCCAACAATCTGAGAAAACAAATCACAGAAAAAATCCGTGTAGAATTTAGTCTCAAAGTGAAGCCAGAGCTAGGCAATCATTTTATAGCCCAAAATATACTAACAAATTGAAGTTTTCATCACTAATTGTAAAAAAAAATCCATTAAAAAATCAAAGAATCTTCAACAAATAATAAAATAGCATCCACCATCTCCGAGACTTCCAAGGCACATTGTAGCAAAAGCTGAAGAAATATGTTAACACCACCCATGTTGTTATCAAAGTCCTCAATAGCCCCAGGACATTCAACCGAGACTTCCACTCCCTCCTTGGTAATTATTTGCACCGAAGGCTTCTGCGTCATTTATCCATAAGTGTCTGTTATGACCACGTATTTATTCTCCCTGTTTTTCACTTACTAACAATTATATCTTCACCGTTCACTGAATCATATTCTCCCATCTTCAAAGATTCATCAACCACCATTGTTAGGAAAATATTTTATATTTGATCTGATTGTGCTACAAACAGATATCTTTCGACTCAGCTTACGAAGCGAACTGAAATTTGTGAAGAAATGTGTCAAATAAAATACAAAGTTTTCACCTTGGAAAAATTGTATCGGTGCGATCTCGATATAAATATCTGAGCATTTCCAGCAACCATTTGAGTGCTATTACTTCCGATAAACTCTAGAGTTAGGAATTCGGTAGACCAATATTATCGTGAATTCACCAATGAATTGAAGCTTATTATGATCAGCATACCAAGGAATGATTTCATTTGCTATGAAAAGAGTTGGGCTCACAGAAGAACAACACAAAAAGATTCTGCGAGTGGAAACCGGGAGTACCCTCCACATTCTGACAGTGCTAGACATACCACGCATTGGTCCCCTCAAATTCCATAGCAAATCGTGGTACGGGTTCTATAGCAGAAGTAGGAGAGGCACGGTAGGTCTAATCAGGTCGTAGTGCATCTGTAGCTACCATATTTAGCATTACTATCAAGTCACTGAAGCAAGAAATATAAAAACTGTTGGTACAGTCGGGCCAGTTGTCATTATGATCCTGGATGACAAATAACACGATGAATAAGATAGTGAGTTCATTTTTGGAATTATGAAGAGTATCAATCCTGATAATTTGGAGCAGGATAGTTCAAATGTAATCTTCACCTCGCGACTTTTTTCCATTTCATGTCAATTCCATCAAGAGATTTTTCAATACAGGGTGACAGACAAAATTATCCTGGACATAACTTTTGTCCGTGAGTGTATACTGTACTCGCGATACCAGAAATGTTAATTGGTATCATGAATATGTGCTTAATGCTCTTGGAAATATCATACCATTGTAAAAATTAAAATACCTCCATTAGATATGTCAGCATCAGTTTAAAAATAAATATTACTAAAAGTTATGATTTGAATTGCCAAGTTGAGGTAAATGTTGTGTAGGAGATGAATAATGTGTGCATTCTTCCAAATAAGCCGTAGATTTCCGCTAATGAATACTTTCATGGTCGTTGACGAAATGGAATCATCTGCTAACAACATGAAAATGCTGGGGAGATCAAAATATTTCATGCGTTTGGTAGGCATAGTATCCACGATGAAAGTAATATCAATGGAAGTCGACTCATTGGCCAAGCCGCTTCTAGTGATATGGTTGTTGTAAGTACCCTATTCAACTATAAACATATCCATAAAGTAACATGTGCTACACATGTTTTAAATATTCAGAAAACAAAAAAATAATGAAACAGTCGAGATATCAAAATAGTGTTACGGAAATCACGAAAAATGAGCAGAGCCGCCCCTGTGCTGTTTACCATCGTTGACACGCATTCGTCGGCCGGGCCGTTGGGGGTTCCGATGACGTCATCGAACGGTCCCGATTATTCTAGAGCCGCCTTTCGAAGATTCGGGAAGGCAAAAAAGACGATAGATAGGACGTGCGATTCACGGAGTTAGTTGGTCTTGTGAATATTGTCGTACAGAGAAACAAAGTAGTTCACTATGAAGTCTGTTTAGTGCAATGTATTTTGAGTTGTAAACTAGTATTTATTGTATTAAAGTGTGAAACATTATGCTACTTACAACTTTGTTGAGGATTCCTAGAACCAAGGAGGTCCTGGAAGCATAGATTTTCTACTATTGGATTCAACCAATTATTTGGTATCGAAATGCAGAGGAAGATATGTTACGAGACTTGGTGAACGGAAACATGTTAGGTTAAATGCATTTAATCGAATGTTCGAACATGAAAAGCTATAGAGGGTGATTTAAAAGTACTTTGACAAACTTCAGGAGGTGATTCCTCACAATATTCTAATATGAATTGTTGAAATAAATATATGTCCGTAAACGCTTCGTTTATAAGATACAGGGTGTTGAAGTTTTTTTTTTTATTAACTTTCGAAATACTGACCTTAATTAATCGAAAATTGGTATTGAGGAATTTTTGAGGTGACGAACTCGAACCTGATGTAATTATTGCTCTCACTCGTAGGGGGGCCACCTACACGTCTTTTTCTTTTTTGAAGTTTCATAACTTTTTTGAGCGTACTTCTAGCACATTTTTCAGTAAAAAAGTCGCTATAAGCAACCGTTGTCTAGATATTTGGACTTGAAAATTTCAAGTCGATTATTTGATAATCGATGCGTGTTGAAGTTATTACCATGATTTTGCATTTTTCTCAAGAATGCTTTGGAAATGAATTTGACGTTTGAGAAAGTAGTTTTGGTTTTCTTAGGGGGCGCCACCTATTCTATTTATTTTTACTGTTAAATAGTTATTTTGGATCAAGGGTGCAAATCTGTATTTGTTTTAATAAAATTTGCAGAAATATCAACATTTTATTTAAGAAATTTTGAATATGTAGAATAAAATAAAATGAAAGAAACTAAATTGTATTCAAATAAATTGTTCAAAGTGTCCACCTTCACCAAAGATACAGGCATTCAGTCTTCTAGTCATTGAATCTCGTACCCGCCCAAAAATCATTGGTGTGTTTCTTATTGTTTCACAGGCGTCTACTATTTGGTTTATCAGATCTTCCTCGTTCGCTACTGGAGTTTCATGAACTAGTGACTTCAAATGTTCCCAAGAATAAAAATCTAGAGGGGTTTAGATCTGGAGACCTTGGTGCTCACGCCTGGTTAGGTTCTTCTACACCCCTACCGATCCATCGATTTGGATAGACTAAGTTGAGGAACTCCCTGGCTAAAACGTTAAAATGGGCCGAAGCCCCATCATGCATGAACCACATGCGTATAGGAATTCCTGATGGTACATTCTGAAGTAGTCCCGGCAATTCATTTCCTGAAAACTCTCTGTGAGTTACGCATTCAGTCGGAACGGAAGGAAAAAAGGACCTATTAAGTAATTACCAATTATTGCTGCCCATACATTTACAGAAAATTAATACTGATAATGTCTTTCACTAACTGCGTGCGGATTTTCCAGAGCCCGAACATGGTTACTATGGAAGTTTGTGATAGCATTTCGGGAGAAGTTTGCCCCGTCTGTGAAGGGTATATATCTTAAAAATTGAGGATTTCCAGCCAATTTTCTCAAAAACCACTGACACATAGTAATGCGTTGGGGAAAGACTCGTGGCAAAAGAGCTTGTACCCTTTGAATATGGTTGGATAAAATGTTGATCGTGGATAATTCTCCCAACTGTGGGCTGAGTAGAATTGAGAGCTTCAGCAATTATTCTTGTACTTGTTTCTGGATTCTCCTCGAGAGCGTTCAAATCAGCTGCCCTCTTGAAGCTACATATTTCTGCCAAACGACGGTGGAGACTGGTAAATGTTGGAGCTGAAGGCAGTACTCGATTAGGAAATCGCTCCTAGTAAATACGTCTTGCTTCGCGCGCATTGCTATCCGCAAGGCCATAAACAAAATGCATATCGGTTAAATGAGCATTATTGTTTCAATGATCCATTTTTTCAAAATGAGTGTTTTAAAACTTACAGAAACTTCAACAAAATAACAAAACATTTAACTGTCACATAATATGTAATTACCAAAACTACTTACTTAAACGTCTAATTCATTTTCTAAACATTCTTGTGAAAAATGCAAAGTAATGGTAATAACTTCAACACGCATCGATTATCAAATAATCGACTTGGAATTTTCAAGTCCAAATATTTAGAAAACGGTTGCTTATAGGACTTGTAACAAAAGTCGTTTTTTCACAGAAGGAAAACCAAATCAAATAATACTTAATTAAAACTATTTTCACATAGATATGATAGAGGAATTGGTATTTTTACTGAAAAATGTGCTAGAGGTGCCCTCAAAAAAGTTATGAATCTTCAGAACAGAAAAAGACGTGTAGGTGGTACCCCCTACGAGTAAGAGCAATAATAACATCAGGTTCGAATTCGACACCTCAAAAAACTCCTCAATACCAATTTTCGTTTAATTGAGGTCAGTATTTCGAAAATTATTCAAAAAAAGCGAATATAAAAACAAAACTTCAACACCCTGTATCTTGGAAATGAAGCGTTTCCGGACATATATTTATTCGGACAATTCATATTCGAATATTGTGAGGAATCACCTCCTGAAGTTTGTCAAAGTACTTTTGCATCACCCTGTATATGTTATCGAAATTTATATGATACCCGTTTCACTAAATATAGTCACTGACGTTCAGAGATAACACCATATTAAATATTGATCTTAAAGGTGAAAAATGATTATTTCTCTAGCATACAATTGATGAGATTTACTTATATTTTTTTAACCAGGAATTAAAGCTATATTTTGAAGATTCAGAGTTTTATTGTGTGTATTGGAGAATATTCCTTGTACAGTGAGTTTATCTACAGAAATTGATAGAGAATAAGTTGGGTGATTTTTTTTTTATTCTGTAGATGGACTCCAAATTTTAGTTTGAATAAAACAACTTCATTCTCTAGGAAATATCAATTTTTTTGAAATTTTATTGACCTTACCAATTGAACTACGGCCCTTGCCTCCGCATTAAGAGTTAGCCAATTGAACATTTCTAAGAAAGATTATTTTATAACTTGAAAAATAAATAAAAAAAGGTTATAAAAGGTGCTACCGATATTATTTTTGACATAAAATGTTCTTGCCGAATCTCCCGCGAGCTACAACTGAAATTCCGGAAATGTTTTCTCAATTGCGAATTTTTCAAGAAAATTTGCACCTCGAAAATATGCTCTAGGGATTATAAGTGAAAATCTCGTCCTAGACATAATCAATAGTTCCTCCACAAGTCATCTGCACAACATTCCATCCTCTACAATCAGAACAGGGAAACATTGCAACGGACATAATTCTGCCGGGGAAAATGTTGCTAAGCTCCTTTCAGACGGTATTATAAGTTAGGCTGTCTCGTCAGCGTGAACCTCTGTGACTAAAATGCTAAAAAAATTTCTCCCTTGTGAATACGCAAGCAGCTTCCATGAAACGGGGGAGAAAACATTTCTTTTGAAACTGAAAATGCATGGATATACACGCTCCCATACACATGTGTCCTGTCCGCCAAGTCATCAACGATTCCGGGCACGTTTTCGTAGGGCGCCACATTAACAATTTAGCAGAAAGGAGGCAGGAGTTGTGAAATTATGGAAATATTAGGAAATTCCATATCTTCGATCGATATTATATCTGCGGGAAATGGTACCTGTTTCTCGCCAGTGAGGTACCATAATAAAGCAACGTGAATTTAATATTGTTCCAAGTCTGTAAAGGTGACAAAATAAGCGAAATTGCGAACAATGAATTATTGGAAAGAAATTCCATAAAGATGAACAGAAAACATGAACCCATAAATCGCGAAATAAATTCCGAAATGAACCAGTCAATCGCTGTCAAATTTTCTCATATGTAGATTCCTATATTGTCCTTCTGTTCTCCTTCTTCATTGTATATTTCCTCAAAATGTCAGTTTTCCTCTTTAATATTGAAGTAATTTTTTCATCTCTTTCTCATTTATCTATATAGTTAGTTAGTCAGTTAAACTCCTTGACATCCATATTGATCAGTTTTTGAAATGGTCAAATCATATCGAAGCGTCGTCTAAAAACTTGGCGACACAAACTTTTCTATTGAGACTGATCAGCTCTTACATTAAGTCCTGGTGTACTATACACAGCCTCGCTCTTTTTCATCCTCACCTATCACATGGTACTTATCTATGGGGCAATTCCCCATCTTCAAATCGGGTTTTTGTGATGCAAAAACCTGCAATTAGCATACTTGCAAATGCAAATTATATGGACTCTTGTAGGCCCTAATTTTCAACTCTACATATTACGACTCTCCCTGTCGTGTACATCTTGAAAAACACAAAAAAACAACAATTTCTGACCCACAGTGGTATTCATTGTTATCAAACAAAAACCTTTTAATAAACTATATATTGGAAATTTCAGTTAAAATAGCTTGGACATAAAACTTCCCGAGAAACCAGAAACTCTAATTTATAATTCAAAAAATAAACAAGTACTATCACAAATATTATATATAACTACATACTTCAGTTCACCAAACTCTCTCTTTCACACATAGATTATTACTATTTGTGTTATTATATTTCGTATATTTACTCAAACCTATTTTTGTGTTACATATTATTGTGTACATATTTCACATTTTTACATTTTTTGTATATACATGTGACTGCGTCTAACTGCGTTCTTTTGTTTTTGAGGACTTGTTCAAATATTTGTTATGATCAGCTACACCAGTGAACTAGGTTTCTCTCTCTCTCTCTCTCTCTCTCTCTCTTTCTCTCTCTCTCTAGCCTCTTTCTATTTCTCATATTATTTTATAGTTTAGTTGCTTGGTTTTTATTTTCTTTGTGAATGTTCAAATTCACTGCTATTTTTTTAAATACTTGCCTGCAAAGGACGTGCAACTACGCAATTTTGTGTGTTTTTAACCGACGAAACCAAAAAGGAGGAGGTTCTCTAGTCGACCCGTCTTTTTTTCCATCATTTTTTTTAATGTATGATCACGCATAACTTTTTACTGATACGTCCGATTCCGATAATTCTTTTTCTAGTGGATAGGGTGTACTCCGAGTTTGGTCCCATTTGAATTCAAAAGATGAAATCCACCCCTAAGGGTAGCAAAATGAAGGATATTGATCACTCACCCTCTGAATTCTGGTCCGTTAACCGATTCTATCAGGCATAACTTTGTACTGGGTTCTTCGATTTGGATGATTCTTTCTTTAATAGATAGGGTATACCTTATATTTGGATTTCAAAAAGAATTAGTCACCCTCACGGATAGAAAAATAGGGGATAATTGATTTTTCACTAGTGAACATTGGCACACACATACGTAGTTGACAATGACAGATCGCTACTGACATTATTCTTGTTCCACATCCGTCAAAATCAGTATATTTTATGAGAGGATGGAATGATATACAAAGTAATGGAATGAACTAACCAGAACAACGAAAATAATTCATATTACAACAAATAGTAAAATTAGATAATCATATTATTTAACTGGTAATACTTGAAGTAAGGTGGGTAAGTAAGTATTTTGGAAGTAATCAAAAAAAAGTAGGTATAATTGGTAGATTTTAGCCACAAAATTAAAAAAAAAAAAAAAAAGAATAAGAGTAAATAAAATTTAATGAAATTAAACCGACGAAGAAATTAACTGAAAGCAAAAAATAAAATAAACCTTCTTAGTCTAAATGATAATTGAACTCCTCAACTAATGTAAGTAATTGATTTAGAGTCGGCGCCAAACAAACTAGCAATTGAATCAGGTGAAGCGTAAAATTATGGCAGCGAGATGCACGGCTGCGGTTCGATGACTTCTTTCATAGATAATGATCTTCGATAATTGTTTGTTTGGCGCCGACTCAAAATCAGTTACTTACATTAGTTTAGGAGCTAAATTATCATTTAGAAGAAGGATTATTTTATTTTCTGCTTTTCAGTTGATTTATTCGTCGGTTTAATTTTTTGTTAAAAAGTTTTTTATAGATAAAGAATATAACGAGTGGGAAGAGTCCTAATTATCCGAAGAGGGAAACGATATGAAACTCAAATGATGTTTTTTTTTTTAATTATACTTCTTCTGGTGCGGTCATTGAGAGCTGCGCGCGCACATTGTGACGAAAATCCAACAGTATGAAGTTTGCAAAGTACGTAAAATAACGTGCTTATATATTTAAAATCGACGGAAAATCAATTCATGCACACCAGCCTCGCGATAAATGCACAGTGGCTCCTGCGAAAATTATAAGTCGACACATTCAATTCCTATAGTGAAACAGGAAATATAAAAATGGTTAAATACGATTTCTAGCTCACTATATACATATTCACTGATTTGATACTCAAATATAATTTTCAAGAAATTGTAACATAAGAGAAAAGCGTTATTGTATTGTATTTTATTCAATCCATCGAGCTGAGTAGCTATTGGACAAGTCAGGTGGTGCAAGCAGTTTTTAGTAATAAAATTACAGATGATAGACAGTATTGAAAACAACCACTTAAAAACATATATATGTAAATGAACTATACTAGATTGACAATACAAAAATCAGTCACTAAAATACATTTATGTAAATAAACTATTCCGATACAGGATTATCAAAGTAGTCCTTTTTACTGTAGAGACAGAGGTCGAGTAGAAGTATTTCTATTTCATTTTTCAATATAGGCAGTTTATCAAGTTATGCCCCCTCCATACGACTTTCTATCTCTCTGTGTGTGTCTTTCTATTATATACGAGTATGTGTGACAACTACACTTGGTCCTGTCAGAATTAAATGTCAACGCATTCAATTCCTATATAAGAAAATAGGAAATGAAAAATTGATGGAATAAGGAATTTTGAACTCACTACATACGGTGATTTGATATTTGAATTCAAATATACTTTTCTTAGCATGTTAGAAAGCCTCAATTTTTCAAGTAAGGCAATGAATAATTTAACTGTGGTATTTTGCAGTTGGTAGAGCTTTAATGTGCTCCACGAATTTCGTGAAATTCCGTAGTATATACCTTAGAGTGATGTAAAAGTGAATTATAAACTCCTTCGTTAACTTAAAAACAATAAAACGGTGTGCTGAAAGTGATATAAATGCCTAAAAAGGGTACAAATAGTGTTTCTAACACGATATCCGTCCATTGGAAAACTGCAGGCCTCAATAACCGCCAAGTACGGAAATTTCGACTGTATTGGTTCGCCAGAGTGGAAAAGTGAGGTTAAGATTTCAGAACTCACGAAAGTGAAAACAAATTCGCTAATAAAAAGTGAAAGGACACAAATAAACATAGTTGAATTGCTGGAAAAGTTCAATAAATGACCCTCCAATTGAAAAATACAGCGATGGACGTGCGGATCGCAACGAAAGCGTGGACAAATTGAAGACAAAAAGCCACAATGGACCACCCAGTGGCAAAAACCGTGAAAAGACATATTTCACCAAACCACCGAAACTGATAAGAACAGTGTGTTGGCAAAACTCACATTGGAAAACAGCGTAATCGCCAGCTGTTCGGTACTAGAAGCCAAGGAACTCCGAAAAAGATGCGATATAGTGTATCATTTTGCCCCAAGTGAAACCGAAAACTCAAAAAACTCAATGATTACATTTCTAAACAGTGTGAAAGTGTGAAAAAAAGTAATATTAAACCTAATAAAGACACTGGAGAGGCAGGCACCGAGCCCAAGGCCGGAAAGATCTCCCGAGCCGAAGTTAGCGCAGTTTGAAATAACTGAAAAAAGTTCAAAAACACTAAGGGAAAGGGAAAACGAAAAGAGTGGTGAGTGTAACCCATCAAAATGTGGGGAATGAAAACTAGGTGAGGCAAAGACGCTAAGAAACCAGAAGAAAAAACTTTGTTCACCACACCGAACAACTTTGACGAAAGTGAAGAAAAATCCAAACATTTTCAAAGTGAGAAAATAATGCAGAAAAAATAGTGAGACCAACACATCAAAATATGGGGAGTGATATGGAGGATGATAAAAGTACAGCAGAAAATCTTTGTTCTCCACACTTTCAAAGAGACGAATAGTAGGTATTATCAGGAATAAAATACCTTTAACTGTAGAGGAGGAGTTTTGGAAAAGGATATATAGGTATAGTATTACTTGTACGTACGTGAGGATTTCTACCGCAAGCCGCGTAAAGGAACCCCGTTCCTGACGGGGGACCGGGACCGCACACGTTTTATTCTAATATCGATTCCCGGAACAATAAATACTTTATTAATTTATATATATATATATATATATATATATATATATATTTTAATATATATACATATATAGTGTGACCCATTTGAAATGGAACCATCCCTGTAGAATACACATTTTTCAGTCGATCCCAAAAATATTTCTTTATAATATTCAACATCAGAAACTGTATATTGACACAAATTTTCATAACTTTAGTTCCATTTCCAAAGCACTCTATGGTTTTTTTCTTCGTCAAAAACACCAAAGGTTTATTAGGCAATTTTTTTTTCCAAATTTGACTACACTACTGGATTCGTAGTCGTTATTAATGAGAACCATCACAATTTCATAAAAAAATATTGGTTAACAACGAAGTTACAACAATTATAATTTTTATTTAGATTGCAGACATATTTGAGATCTGGCAACACTGCCGATACAAAGTTGAGCACAAGTGGATTTGTACAGCGAAAATCCGAAGTCAATAGCTCATTCCGTTCAACAGTTATAACAACTGAAAGTATGGTAATGTGAGCGATTTGTTGTGTACTAAATCACAGCCTACTATTGATTTAGTACAATACCTATGCCCTAGTTCAGCTTTCCTCAAATTAATGATACCTTCTCTGAAAGCTTGTTTCAGATGAGTTTTGCAGGATAAGAAAGGAAAATTTTTTTGTCCTGCTTTCTGTTTTATTATTGAATAAATAATTTTGATACTTTAAAACTTGATTCGGTTCATTTCGTTTTTATCGGCTATTGAAAACTGCATAACTTGAGAATGAATTTTTAATTTTCCATTATTTTTGAGTACACTCATAACCTAAACTTAAATAAATGATTTTAAGGGAATATAATTCACAAATCCAGTGGCGTAGTTAGATTTTTTTTTACAAAATCGCTTCCACCAGAAATCGCTCACATTACCATACTTTCAGGAGTTATAACCGTAGAACGGAATTAGCTATCGACTTCGGATTCTCGCTGTACAAATTCACTGGTGTTTTTCTTTGTAGCGGCATTATTGCCAGATTTCAAATATGTCTATAATCTAAATGAAAATTAATATCAAATACTTTGTTTCCAAAATTAAAGTTGTTGTAACTTGTTAACCAATATTTTTCTATGAAATTTCCATGGTTTTCATTTATAACGACTACGAATCCAGTGGTGTAGTCAAATTTCAAAACAAAAATTGTCTAATAAACTTTTGCCGTTCTTAACGAAGAAAAAAAACCATAGAGTGCCTTGGAAATGAAACTAAAGTTATGAAAATTTTTGTCAAAATACAATTTTTGAGAATTACTGAAAAATGCGTATTTTCAGGGGTGGTTCCATTTTAAATGGGTCACACTGTATATATATATATATATATATATTTCAGGTTTTGCAGTGAGTACCGTCACACCCCCCCCGTAACTTCTTTATTTTACATACTACAACAAAATGTTAAATATCAAAGTTGTAGAGTTTCATTCGAACTCTTAAATGGCTTGAGTTTTATTTAAGTATCTCAAAAAAAGCGCAGTGACCTCGTAGTGTATTTTTCAAATGAAACACCCTATATATAATTGTTTTTCTGGATCCTACGTAGAATACTAAACAAGTTTGTTGAATGGCGGAAGTAAATAGTTTTGGAATTACGAACACTTGTAAATCATTATTATGACTACTTTTGCACCAGTTCAGAGTGAGAAAACCGTAATGAACCTAATTTTTTTAAAGCTATCTAATGTTGACAACTGCTGATGAATGTGGTAATAATAATAATGATGATAATTTTATTCTCCGGAAGGACAATACAAGTATTGTATAGGAGTAGTCGTTCATCTGAAGTAAAAGTAGAAGTAAACAGTACATAACATTCAGTTGATTGTAACATTGTAACATGTATATAACAGACAGAACACAGTAGATTTACAAGTACTTATTATAGTGCCTGAGTAGTCATTCATCTTAAGTAAAAATAAACAGTCAATAGTAAATAATATATGATAACATTCAGTTAATTGTGTAACATGTACCTATATAACAGACAAATCACAGTGAATTTACAAATACTTATTATAGTGCCTGATCGACTTTATAATAACATCTTTCAATTAAAAATTGTTTAAGACATTTTTTAAAACTTTAAGGTTTGGCTATTCCTTACATGGTCTGGTAATTCATCAAATAATAAAGGACCTAGTGAATTAGGACAGTTTTTAGATATTTGAACCCTATAAAAAAGTATATCCAGCTGATTTGTTATTCTTGTGTCATGTTTATGAATGCTAGATCTGGTTGAAAAGCTGTTATAGTGACAAACTTCAAAGATAAAGAGTGATGGTAGCGTCAAAATTTTACATGTTTTGAATACATCAACACAACTCTGTCGAGGAGGTAAGCTGAACATTACTCGGAGTATTCTCTTTTGCGCAACAAATACATCATTTGCTCCCGAAGACCTTCCCCAAAGGCAGATACCATATCGAAGTCTGGAGTCTACTTGAGCGTAGTAGAGCATCAACAACTGATCATTAGACAGAACTGTTCTCAAATTACGTAACTGGTAGGAAACATATTCATTTATTGATTAATTCGACAGTGTTCTCCCCAGGATATATGTTGTCATATATAAACCAAGAAATCGAGCGGTACTAACTGTAAGTCACCAAAAAATGTCATCAACTTATTTTTGTCTAATTGGAAAGCCAATACATTTTGTTTTATTTGTATTCAGATAAAGTGAGTAAGCTCTGAACCACTGGTTACCTCGACGTACCATTTTTACAATTTTTCAAGTTGTTGAATCTTATGAAAAAGTAGTACAAATGATACCGTGAATAAAGGTCACGAATTATTTAAAAGTGAAGTAGTATTTTCACTAATAACAGAGAACGGTAAATTATCTATTTTGAAACATGTTTGACATGTCCACCCTGAATTTTTTGACAAATAAATCATCATAACTTGTAATAGAGATAAGCATTAGGTCATCATCACATACAAGTATTTTGAATACTTATGTCATGCTCTCAAATGTTTATTTATTGTATACATTTTCATGTTCCTATCCAGGAGACCCAAGCTGTTTTGAATAAACATTATTATTATAAACTATTCCAGAATATTATAGAAGGTTATTATTTCTGAACACACTTCAATAATCTAACGCCCCCCAAACCGTCTTGAAAACTACGGACTTCACATAGGTGGTCCGGTGAGCGAGCTGGTCACTCTGTGAACCTCGGCGTCCAATCTACCTACCATTTATCAGTTCAGCTAGTACTTGAATCTTCCGTATTTATTTCCGCCCTTCCAGATCTTGGAGCATCTTTAACCGTTCCTGTTCTGTTGAATTTTGCCATCAATGTCTGCAGAACCGCTAATTGAAAATGCATATAGCAGCGTGATAATTTCGATTAGCTCCACCAAATATGATGACGACTCCAACTATGTCTTCTACTGAACAAGCCATATTAATCTTCGAGAGATATTATGAAAAAAATTATCAAAAACACCACAAAATAATAATAGGTACTTGAAATTTGGCGAAAAAAGAATGAGTTGTTCTTTCGTTGCCATTGATACAATAGACAAAATTAGTGAGGTTAGAATCACATATCCAAATTTTTTGAAATGGGAGTCTCATGTTCAACTTTGAGATAAAACCACGTTATCTAAAAGTAAATGTTAGTTAAGAGACATCAAATATTGGATGCCTTCTTCATCATCGTGTTTTCATGTCCATTCTTCATCAAAATCTACTTATATATATATATACATATATATCCTTGAATTAAAATTGAAACCAGTATTGTTCGAAATATTTCAGTATATCGTAGATGATTTTTGCTGTGCATCAATCATCAATGATTTTTGTGACTGTGATATGTTAGTTAATTCTTGTTTATTTCAAACAATTTTAATACCAATCAAAAATGGCTTCGAGAATTTATCAAGTTATTAGTTATAAACAAGTAGTTTCAGGATGATATGAAATGCATTCAACGGGGTGAAAACAGTCTTATCTGGACATTCAGAAATGTGTAATTTGGATCCTAGATTACGAATTATGGAGGTCCATTTTCTTTCAAGCCATCTTTGAAGAGACAACTACACATACGACTATTTTTATTGGGATTTTTATCTAATCGGCTGAAAAATCACGTTCAAAACAGTAATATTCATAATTTTTATTACCTCCAAGTATTTTATCCCTTTTTTTATTTTTTTTTTTTTTGTTGGAATTGAATAGAGCTATCGATCACTTGTGAGTGTGATTACAGCCAGGTGCAAAAAACAATGCATCATTTCAAATTTTTCTCCTCCTCCTGAGATCTCATTTATGTTCATAACATTGAATTTCCCGCCAAACTTTGCTCAATAACGAAATGGAGCTAGGACAAACTTCCATCGAATTTGCCCACCAATTTTATATTCATTAATTATTTTAAAAATATTCAATTTTATTATAAAATTTTGATTATATCTTGTTGAGAAAGGTTCATTGAATCTATTACAACAGAAATGAATCCTAAGAAATTTGCCAAAGCATCTCAAAACAGACGGGGGATTCGTGTAATTTTTGGACCCATGAGAAATGTATGAAGAATTCAGTGGTCAAATCCACGGATGGATCTTAATTCAAAATTCCCGCCTAACCTCACTAATATTATCAGACAGCCTACTTTATTCACATAAGGGATCGGAAATCAGATCAGTTTCGATTAACATTGTTCTTGGAATCAGTTCTTAGGTTCAGGGTATGCTATATGAAATATGCTTAGAATTTTACGTAGAATCCAAAAATACAATTATATACAAGGTAACTCATCTAAAAAACGATTTACCAAGTCACTGAGCTTTTTGGCGAAACCCTGTATGAATTGAACTCAAACCGTTGAAGAATTCGAATGACCCTACAACTTCCATATTTATTTTTGTAATATGTAAAATTCAGAAGACTTCTGGTCCTCACTGTATAAAGTATATGATTACCCATGTAGCATCATAGTGACGGAAACTGATTCTGCAACTTGACTCGGTGGTTATACGTACAAATCTTCGTAGATAATTAATTTATAGTTGCATGGTTGTAGTCACGTAATTCCCATCTATGGTAGCCACTCACAGTTATTAACTTGTTATGTCAATTGAGGTGTCTGAAACATTATGGCGACTGAGCAGAACCACCTTCAAGGTTTTCCAACTCAAAAGTGGAAAATAAGCGTTTCGGTAATCCTCCTGTACCACTTAAATATCACTTAGAAGTCACAGTCACTTTCAATGGACTATGATAGTTTCTACGTCGTTTTAGTAACTTCCTCCAATCAAACCTTCAATGTGGCAGGCCTTTGATTGTGATATGAGGTGATGGTTGCCACGTTCTTGGAAAAGATAACTTTTAACCGGCGACACCTAGTGACAGAAAGAAACACTCTATACAATTCTCCTACCTCGATAGGATTCTAAATAAAAGATTCCTTCTCAGTAGGAGTGGCTCGAACTGTCCGACTGGCATATTTTAATGAAAGAAAAAGCCATATGAAGGGGATAAGATATGAAATGAAATGCATAAAGCACACACAAAGTCGTCTTCACAAAAGGTTCAATATAAATTGAAACAATTGGTAGACCGACAGGCAAAAAACAACTACTTCCCTAGCAAATACCACGCAGAACGTTGAATGATATTCAACTGACAATCCATGCAAACTTTCATATAAATGGATATTGTTCGCAAATGTTTCTTTCTGATAAGCTCGATTATGTTTAAAATTCATGTCGTGTCCATCTAACAATCCGCATACCGGTTCCAGGATTTTTTGGCACTCATCAGTACGGAGTAGTCACCAGCCAGAGATCCAGAGAGCTCTGGCCGAAGCGAGACACAACATAAATAAAATCATCATCGAGCTTAGAACATCTTTAGGTGCGTCGGAAAAGATAACTTTCAACCGGCGACACCTAGTGACAGAAAGAAACACTCTATACAATTCTCCTACCTCGACAGGATTCTAAATGAGAGATTCCTTCTCAGTAGGAGTGGCTCAAAATGCCCGACTGGCATATTTTAATGGAAGAAAAAGCCATATGAAGGGGATAAGATATGAAATGAAATGCATAAAGCACACACAAAGTCGTCTTCACAAAAGGTTCAATATAAATTGAAACAATTGGTAGACCGACAGGTGAAAAACAACTACTTTCCTAGCAAATACCACGCAGAACGTTGAATGATATTCACCTGACAATCCATGCAAACTTCCATATAAATGGATATTGTTCGCAAATGTTTCTTTCTGATAAGCTCGATTATGTTTGAATTCATGTCGTGTCCACCTAACAATCCGCATACCGGTTTCAGGCCCTCATCAATACGGAGTAGTCACCAGCCAGAGATCCAGAGAGCTGTGGCCGAAGCGAGGCACAACATAAATAAAATCATCATCGAGCTTAAAACATCCTACTGAGAAGGAATCTTTTATTTAGAATCCTATCGAGGTAGGTGAATTGTATGGAGTATTTCTTTCTATCACTAGGTGTCGCCGGTTGGAAGTTATCTTTTCCGACGCACCTAAAGATGTTTTAAGCTCGATGATGATTTCATTTATGTTGTGTCCCGCTTCGGCCAAAGCTCCCCGGATCTCTGGCTGGTGACTACTCCGTACTGATGAGGGCTTGAAACCGGTATGCGGATTGTTAGGTGGACACGAAATGAATTTAAACATAACCGAGCTCATCAGAAAGAAACATTTGCGAACAATATCCATTTATATGGAAGTTTGCATGGATTGTCAGGTGAATATAATTCAACGCTCTGCGTGGTATTTGCTAGGAAAGTAGTTGTTTTTTGCCTGTCGGTCTACCAATTGTTTCAATTTATATTGAACCTTTTGTGAAGACGACTTTGTGTGTGCTTTATGCATTTCATTTCATATCTTATCTCCTTCATATGGCTTTTTCTTTCCATTAAAAATTTATTTGTCATCAGTACTGCATCAAACGTAGTAATTTATCACATAATTATTAGTTTCAAGTAACCAAGATTGATAAAAACAATGTTTGAGGAAGTTAAGTAAGAGTCCACTTATTTCCAAAACTATAATGTTTTCCTTCAATAAAGAGTGTTCCCCATGTTGGTAGCCGCCACGTGATAGAACCGTGTATATAACGTGGCAGTGGTTGTGGTCAAACACCTCAAAGTTTTCCAGAATCGTGGCTGCTGCGTTCCGTCCACTAACAATGCTACTTGGGTATAATTAAAGAAACAATTGAGGAATTTCACGCCAAAGAACACACGTACACGAACCGACTTTTTTTATCAATGTAATATGGTTTGGTGATACAAAAACCTTATGGCAGACTTTTGGTTTTTCATATTTCGAATGGAAATGCCTTATAAATTTCCGCCAAATCTGCAACTGCAACCATTTGATACAGGTGTTTTTTCAAAATTTGAAACTATCAACTAAAATACTAAAAAAATAAATACTAAAGTAAATAAATAAATGATATGATGAGTAAATATACTCGGTAAGTAAAATACTTGTTCCGAGACAGTGTAGCAATTAGAAAATATAAATATAAAAATATATACTGTAATAAACACAATAAGATTTTTGAAATCAAAGCAAGAAACAGTAGATATATTCAACATTGACTCTTAGAATATTTGAATTTGGATCAATTTCATCTGGAGATTGGTTGCACGGTAGATGCGATATGGAAACAAAATACTTACCTTATGAAATGTAACTTTATTCAATTATATTTTCATTTGAATCAAACCATGAACGTATGCCCTAGGGCAGGTCAGCACAAATTTGTTTATACTTTTTTTAAATGTTTTATTTGACATGTTTTTAAGTTCATCGGAGATGCTGTTGTAGAGTTTGGGCGCTTAGAACTCATTTGATCTTTGTCCTATTGATTTTGTCATGAAGGGAATTAAGTGTAGTTTTTTTCTACGTGTGTTATATTCATGATTGCTTTTTTTAAATTTCTTACTCATGTGATAATTGATCATACATTTATAACTGAATTCCTGCCTGAGGTCAAACACTCCTGACTCAGTGTAAGTCAGTTCTGTTGAGTAGTCCCATTTTTTATGTAACATTAGTTTCAAGAATCTTCGTTGTAGAATTTCTGAAGGTGTTATGTGTTTTCTGAGTGCTGCACCCCAAGCTGAGATGCCGTATTTCAGATGACTATCTACAAGTGCAAAATACACCATTTTTAGTTCTTTCTGAGGTAATGTGTGACAAAGATGTCTGAATTTATATAGAATAAATTGAAGTTTTTTTATAACGTATTTAATATGGACATCCCACCTCAAATGGTCATCAATGAGTACACCCAAGTACTTGAAACTTTTTGATGGTAGTATATGAGAAATCGATCCTTTTTCATATATTTCTATGTAGTTAAAATCAGGTGTCTTGGATTCGTAGCATGTGAATGGTATATACTGGGTTTTCTCCAAATTTATTGTTAACAACTTCTGTTTTTACCAATTTTTGATACGAGAAATATCGGTTTGTACTGTCATTCTTAACTCCCCCCAGGTAGCTGCTTTGTAGACGATGGCCATATCATCTGCGAAGCCTATGATTTCTCCAGAGCTCTCAATTTTAAACAAATTATTGATATATATCGAAAATAAGATCGGTCCCAGAACGGTCCCTTGTGGTACCCCAAACTCCACGGGAAGCTTATCACTGTACTCAGCCCGGACTCATTGGATTCTGTTCGAAATATAGCTTTCGGAAAGTGTGAGGGGTTTACCTCTTATTCCGATATCTTCTAGAGATTCCATAAGTAGTGGTTGACTAACAGTGTCAAATGCTTTATACTCTATGAACATACATAGGCAAGGCATACTTTTATCTAGGGCAGAAAATACATTCTTTGTTAGGGAAACTATTGCATCTTGTGTGGAAACATTTTCCCTGAAACCGAATTGCTTGTCAGATAATATTTTATACTTATTGAGGTATGATACTAATCTATTCCTTAGGACACTCTCGAATATTTTTGCAAAGTTTGTTATCAGTGATATTGGCCTGTAGTTACTGGCCAAGGCATTTTCACCTTTCTTGTGTATTGGAATAACAATTGTGTCCTTGAAAGCCAAAGGCCAGTATCCTAAGGCCTTACATTTATTTATAATGTATGTCAATGGTTCAATAAGGAATTAAGGTTTCTGATTTCAATCCATCATAACCTGGGTATTTATTGTTTTTCAATTCACGCATAATTTCTCCAATTTCATGATGGTCCGTGTCAAGCATAACAAATGAGTTCAAGTGTCGTGGTGTTTGAAAGAGAATATTTCTGTTGATTTTTATGTTTTTGGCTAAGTTCTTTCCCATGTTTATGATAGATATCTCCAAGGCGTTCGATCGAGTTTGGCACCAGGGACTCCTCGCCAAGCTTCCATCTTATGGCTTGCCCCCTCAGCTGTGTTCTCTGCTTGCTAGTTTTCTCTCAAACAGGTCTCTCCATGTAGTGGTCGATGGAGTTTCATCTGACACTCTACTCATAAATGCTGGTGTTCCGCAAGGATCCATTCTAGCACCAACACTATTTTTACTTCACATCAACGACCTGATGAAAGCAACTTCATGTCCCGTACACAGCTTTGCCGATGATAGTACCCTCCATACCGCTTTCTCTTCCAGGGCCCCTATATCAGCCCGTGAAACCAGAAATGAACGAGGAAGAAATGTTAACAATATAAATATGGACTTAGCAACAATTCTCGAATGGGGATCCAATAACTTGGTAGAATTCAATGCAAACAAAACACAAGCATGTCTTTTCTCTAGAAAAGCCGATCTCACTGTGCCTAACATAACTTTGTCAGGAGTAACCATACCACTGAAGTCATCCATATCGATGCTTGGTATTACTATCAGCAATAACCTTTCCTGGGAAAATCACGTGAGGTCCATTGCCAAAGGTGCATCCCAAAAACTTGGTTTTTTGTTTCGTGCCAAGAGCTAGTTCACCTCCAGTCAGCTGCTTATGATCTATAAGGCACAGATCCGACCTGTCCTGGAATACTGTTCCCATATTTGGAGTGCGGCACCTAAACATATCCTGAAGCTATTGGATTCTGTCCAAAAAAGGGCAATTCGTCTCGTCGGTGATGCCTCGCTCACAAACTCGCTCACTTGTCTGGAACACCGTAGAAAAGTTGGCGATTTGTCTCTATTTTATAGATATTTTCATGGGCGATGCTCTTCTGAAATATCAACAATCGTTCCTCCTTTGGCAGTCTCTTCGAGATTAACCCGTCAAGTTCAGTCTTCACACCCCTTCGTGGTCACTTTGGAGACCTGCAGAACATCACTTTCCAAAGACTCATTCATCCAACGAACTGCGAGGCTTTGGAACTCATTGCCTAGGGAGGTGTTCCCCGAGGCATACAACCTCCAGAAATTTAAGGAGAACACCAACTCCTACCTTCTTTCCCTTGGTTCCCACGATGTTCTCTGAACATTACAGGATATCCCTTTTCGTGGGAACCAGAACATATAAAAAAAAAAAAAAATAGTTTCATTAAACTCATTTGCAATGCCTTTCGTGTCGGTTATGTTTTCTCCGGCTTCATTTATCAAACTGGTTATTTCCCTGTTTACTTTTTGGTTTTTTGTGATGTCTTGAACGACTGTCCACATTTTTTTCGAATTATTTTGGTTGTACTCAATGATATTTTCTTAATAAACCTGTTTTGCCTTCTTTATTAATGATGTTAGTTTATTTTTATAATTATTATACCTATGCCTCAATTCCAGGTTATTCTGTTGTTTTTGGAGTTTTTTGAATAATTCATACTTTTTATTTACAGATGTATGTAGAGCATTTGTCATCCAAGGTGCTTTTTCATGGTATTTTCTTTCAATTTTGATGATTTCGGTACACTCTTTGACAATATTCATAGCCATGTCCACGAATTTCTTTGTTGCTGATTCAATGCTTATTTCGGTGTAAACGGGTTCCCAACATAGGTTTTGAATATTATTTTTTAATTTATCATAGTTGATATTTGTTTTATATATGGCATTATTTATAGTATTTTTTCAACCTCTGAGATGATATGTAAAATTGTAGTGAAATGATCTGTAATGCATGTCTGTATTACCAACGGAAGTAATTTATCTATATCGTTATTTTTCGGTTTAATAAATATATGATCGATACATGAGATGCTATTTCCTTGTACTCTTGTAGGGGTATTTATCATAGAAATATATCCAAATAATCATTTGCTGAATCATCCACTTCCAGAATATCAATATTCGAATCCCCTATGAATAGGTTGTGATTATTTATTTTGGAATCAAGTGACTCGAAGTATATCTCTAAATAGCGGTTGAATTCAGTTATGTCTGTAGATGGTGATCTATATACAGCACTTATTATAATATTTTCACTTTGATGTTCAGTGTTTATTTCAATTTCTAAGAATTTCATTTTGTTCATAATTTTCATCTCATACCTGTACTTTAAGTGTGATTTTATAAAGACCACTACCCCATCGTTTTGGTTTAACTCGCCATAATTGTAAATCAAATCATAATCAGGAATTTTGAATAAGTTTGGGTCAGGAAGTTTCCAGGTTTCTGTTAATACTAAACAGTCTATGTCTACTTCAAGACCCTCAATGAGGATTTTGAATTCATCTAGATTCTTGTTAGACTCCTTATATTATTATGCAATATTTTGAAGTTTCGCATATTGTCATTTACTTTCAGTATAGTTCCTGCTTCAGTGTAGTTATTCAAGGAGTATGTTTCTACCGTACTTTTTTTTTTATGTTCTGGTTCCCACGAAAAGGGATATCCTGTAATGTTCAGAGAACATCGTGGGAACCTAGGGAAAGAAGGTAGGAGTTGGTGTTCTTCTTAAATTTCTGAAGGTTGTATGCCTCGGGGAACACCTCCCTAGGCAATGAGTTCCAAAGCCTCGCTGTTCGTTGGATGAACGAGTCTTTGGAAAGTGATGTTCTGCAGGTCTCCAAAGTGACCACGAAGGGGTGTGATGACTGAACTTGACGGGTTAATCTCGAAGAGACTGCCAAAGCAGGAACGATTGTTGATATTTCAGAAGAGCATCGCCCATGAAAATATCTATAAAATAGGGACAAATCGCCAACTTTTCTACGGTGTTCCAGACAAGTGAGCGAGTTTGTAAGCGAGGCATCACCGACGAGACGAATTGCCCTTTTTTGGACAGAATCCAATAGCCTCAGGATATGTTTAGGTGTCGCACTCCAAATATGGGAACAGTATTCCAGGACAGGTCGGATCTGTGCCTTATAGATCATAAGCAGCTGACTGGGGGTGAAATAGCTCTTGGCACGAAACAAAACACCAAGTTTTTGGGATGCACTTTTGGCAATGGACCTCACGTGATTTTCCCAGGAAAGGTTATTGCTGATAGTAATACCAAGCATCGATATGGATGGCTTCAGTGGTATGGTTACTCCTGACAAAGTTATGTTAGGCACAGTGAGATCGGCTTTTCTAGAGAAAAGACATGCTTGTGTTTTGTTTGCATTGAATTCTACCAAGTTATTAGATCCCCATTCGAGAATTGTTGCTAAGTCCATATTTACATTATTAACATTTCTTCCTCGTTCATTTCTGGTTTCACGGGCTGATATAGGGGCCCTGGAAGAGAAAGCGGTATGGCGGGTACTATCATCGGCAAAGCTGTGTACTGGACATGAAGTTGCTTTCAACAGGTCGTTGATGTGAAGTAGAAATAGTGGTGGTGCGAGAATAGATCCTTGCGGAACACCAGCATTTATGAGTAGAGTGTCAGATGAAACTCCATCGACCACTACATGGAGAGACCTGTTTGAGAGAAAACTAGCAAGCAGAGAACACAGCTGAGGGGGCAAGCCATAAGACGGAAGCTTGGCGAGGAGTCCCTGGTGCCAAACTCGATCGAACGCCCTGGAGATATCTAATGCCACAGCTAAAGTTTCTCCATACTTTTCAATAGATAGCTGCCATATATATGAGACGTAAGCGAGCAGGTCACCAGTTGATCTCTGATGGCGGAAGCCATATTGCCTATCGTTGACAATTCCTGAGTCTTCCAGATATTTCATGAGCTCGATGTTGATGGCTTTTTCCATGACCTTTGGAATAATAGATAGCAGTGCGATAGGTCTGTAGTTGCTAGGTAGGGCCTTTTGCCTTTTTAGGGACTGGCTGTACTCTTGCAATTTTCCAATTGGACGGAAATACCCCCAAATTGTAAGAGTGGTTGAACAACTTGCAAAGAACAGGTGTTAGTTCGGGGGCACATTTCTTGAGAAAAATCGGCGGGATTCCGTCAGATCCACAGGCTTTGTTGGTGTTGGGACCCAGCAAAATCTTTCTGATAGTACGTTGGCGAAAGGTGATCTCGAGCATGTGACTGTCAATAGGTGTAATGTTCGGGGGTTGTTTTCCCGATGAATCCAGAGTGGAATTTCCAGCAAATAGGTGCGCAAAGATATTGGCTTTTTCCTGGGCAGTCGTTGCTAGTGTTCCATCTTCTTTGGTTAGAGGAGGAAATGAGCTGGAAGTGAAGTTTCTTCCCACAGCTTTGGCGAAAGACCAAAATGAACGGGATCCGTTAGGACATTCAGCAAGTTTTGATCTTATTTTGGCATTGTGGGCATCTTTTGAGCATTATATTGTCTCTTTGCATATGCCTCTAGCCTCGACATATGCTGCTCTGGCCTCAGGGCCCGGATTTTTTAGCCAGGTATGCTGCCTGTTTGGAAGCCACAGCTCTAGAGCAGTTTCTGTTAAACCAGGTCTTATCGGATGATGACTTACTCGAAAGTCTCTGATATATTGATCCATATCCAAGACTAAGTAACAACTAATTACATATAAAAACATAAAAAACAATCATAAAAAGAAAAATATTTTTTTTGGCTTGATTTCAATAACTTTTTCTATAATCATAAATATGGATTTTCCATGAAAACAACTCTATACCCAATATTTCCATCATTTTGAAAATGTTACATCTATATATAACTCTGTTTTGATACAACTCACCATTGCCATAAGAAAGACAAGCAATCATCCCGCCCATTTGCATTCCAATAACCACCGCCCCCATTCCGCAAAGATTGCGATAAAGATATATCGGCTGGTACCTAACAAATGTGAATTCTGTGTCTCCAAGGGCCCTCGGCCGCATTCAAATCCCTTCTCGGACGTCGTACGAGGGCAGCAGCCCCTCTTCCCTCTTTTCCCTTTTTCCGCATGCTCTCCCAGAGGTCCGATCTCACGGCAATCATGCTATCTCCTCTCCTGCAAAACGCAAAAAATATTATGAGTTATGAGTGTTCTTGTGATGATAGTTGGGGTTGGTGTTTCCGGTTTCTAGATACATTTCGAATAATAACTTTCTCGGTAAAGCTGTTACTGGAATAATGTTTTATTTTTCACAAACTATAACTCCGCTCTTTTCAGGTTAGTTCTAGAATCTTAACAAAGTACAATAATATTTATGGTAAATGAATGTTTAAAAGAACTCCGCACGAAAACATATGGGAAATTGGCTCTCGGTCAAATTGGCTGGAATTTTATTATGTTATAGTAGGATGGGTCATTAGAAAAAAGTGTGAGTTCAAATGATTTTGTATGTTTAGTTTCTGAGATATAAGCGCCCAAAGTTCGTAAAAATGTCGTATTGGGGTATTGACAGAGAAAAAAACTGTTATTTTAGTCGAAATATAATAATGATAAGATAAAGTGAAGATGAAAATGTATTGATCAGAACTCATAAACATGTTCAATTATAATCTTATTGATGATAGTACGTTAGGGTGAATACGGGGCATAGTCAAAAAAATCGTTTTTCCGGATTTTTTTTCCAGCACTATTTCAAAACCATCAAATTATATTTTGTTAAGATATCATAGTTTCAGTCTCTCGTAGGCAAAAAAACGTGTTTTGTTTCTTGATGAATTTTTATTTTTTTTTTATTTTCGAGTATATACTGAAAACAATTGACAGATTGTTTTTGATTATAAGAAAAATAATTATTTGCTATTGCTCATTGAATAGAAGATAGGGTAACATTCTGATGAACTCAATTGTTCAATATTATCTTTCATTTAGATAAAGGGTGCGTAACAATTTTTTTTTAGGTCATTTACAATGTTTTTATTTAATATCTAGAAAACCGTTCCGTTAATTTGGACCGTAATTTACTCACAATTTTTTGAAAATGTTGACTATCATAAACGATAGTTTTATCAACTTTGTATGTTGCGTTTCTAAGATATGCATTTTTGAAGTTCACGGTATTACGATATATGGGGTAACCTATCGATTTAACAAAATTTTATGTAACCTTTCGACACATTCAATTCTATTATAAAACTTTTCGATATCAATTATTTGATACTATAAACAACACAAACCACACTCAACAACAATTTGAAACTCAACAGAATGGACTCAACAAAAAAATCGAATTGTAAATAACGACTTCTAACATAAAAAGTCAATTAATATTATGGAAATTTATGACAAATCGAAATTGAAATTAATTAGTTATAATCAACATGATCAACAATTTACATAATGCAACTCTCAAAAAACAAACAATAACCAAAACCCAAATTCAAATCAAATTATTAATATTGTCATTGATTGGTCTATTTGCACAATCTAAAACATTTCTCAATAGTATATGGCTAGGGTACTTTATTGTTTCTATTTGAAATTGATATGCGTAAACCTGAACCTGGACTATTACGCTGCATAGCGTCAAGATTTAGGGATGCTATGAAGTATCAACTGTGTATATCCTTCAGTATTATTCCTGATGCACCTGCAAATGAACGTATTCTAGGCTACTACTGTACCTGCAAAAGTGGAGCAAGAACAGTGGGATGCTCTTCCCATATTTGAAGCGTACTTTGGTACCTAGGACATGCTCGTCATCAAGAAACAATAAAGTACCCTAGCCATGAACTATTAAATAATGTTTTAGATTGCGCGAATAGACCAATAAATAACGATATCAATAATATTATTTGAATTAAGGTTTTGTCTATTGTTTGTTTTTTGAGAGTTCAATTATGTAAATTGTTGTTTATGTTGTTTATAACTAATTAGTTTCAATTTCGATTAAGAGTTTACTACTACAATACACTATGAGATTTTCACTACTTAAGAGTTCACCAAAGCAGGACGCGTGTTTCGCTATACAATAGCTTCATCAGGTTCACTTCGATTCGTTATATTATAATTTCCATAATAATAATTGACGTTTTATGTTAAAAGTCGTTATTTATAATTCGTTTATTTTAGTCTATACTGTTGACTTCCAAATTGTTGTTGGATGTGGCTTGTGTTGTTTATAGTATCAAATAATTGATTTAGAAAAGTTTTAGAATAGAATTGAATGTGTCGAAAGGTTCCATACAATTTTGTTAAATCGATAGGTTACCCCATATATCGTAATACGTAAACTTCAAAAATGCAACGCAGAAACGCAACATCCAAAGTTGTTGAAACTATCGTATAAGATAGTCAACATTTTCAAAATATTGTGAGTAAAATATGGTCCAAACAGTTTTCTAGATATAAAATAAAAACATTGTAAATGACCTTAAGAAAATGTAACCCACCCTTTATTTAAATGAAAGGCAATATTGAACAATTGAGCTCATCAGAATGTTACCCTATCTTTCATTCAATGGGCAGTAGCAATTAATCTTTTTTTTTTGTAATAAAAAACGATCTGTCAATTGTTTTCAGTATAGGGGTATACTTGAAAATAAAAAAAATATAAAAATTAAGAGAGTCATCAAGAAACGAAACACGTTTTCTCGCCTACAATAGACTGAAACCATGATATCTTAACAAAATTGTTGGTTTTGAAATAGTGCTGGAAAAAAATTTCGGAAAAACGATTTTTTTCACTATCCCCTGTATACACTCTGATGTTCTATCATCAATAAGATTATAATTGAATATGTTTATGAGTTCCGACATTTTGATCCTTACTTTGTCTTATTTCGACTGAAAAAACAGTTTTTTTCTTTGTTAATCCTACCCCAATACTTTGGCCGCTTATATCTCAGTAACTAAACATACAAAATCATTTGAAATCACATTTTATTCTGATGGCCCTTCCTACTGAACATAATTTCAGCCAATTCGACCGAGAGCCAATTTCCCATATGTTTTCGTGCGGGCTTCTTTGACCTAATACCGATCATTCTTGCACTGGGAAAGTAGTTCACGCATGCGTTCTTTTTTATTATAGAAAATTATAGAAAATCTACATTTTCATTCGTCATTCATATATCTTATACATTTGAGCTAATCCTGAAATCAGATCTGAGTTCTAATAAAATAGGGACATTCAATAATTTCCAGAAGAAACAATAAAAGCTGGTATTTTCATGATTTTTTGAGAAACTTAAAAGCCTATTTTTCAGGCGAAAACTTTTTCCCCTAATGTGTTTTTGTTTTAGCAGCCTTTCCCAATGTGAAGAAATCAAAATTCTGAAAATTTTTGAAGGGAAAAGAAATTAGTTGGTCTCTAGGAGCGCGAAGTTTAGCAAACCATTTTTCCCTACCCCATAAGAAAGTAAACCCAGTTCTTTATAAGTAAGTGAGTAGCATATATTTTTTTTGAAGAGAAATATACATTGTATAAAAATAGTGAAGTGTTGTATCACTTAATTAACCTAACTTAACCGAAACCTTAAGAAAATTAAACGTAAAAAAATAACAAAAACACAGAGTACCTACCTGAACAATCGGCAAAAAACTCCGAAAATCTATAAAAACTTTATTCGAATAATTTTTTTTTTAGATTTCTTTTGAACTCACGGGAGTAACATTTCTCATGTTTCATTTTAAATGGAAGTCTGTTGAAAATTTTTAGCCAATGATTAAAGAAGCGTTTCCTGTAATTTTGTATTCACAATAAGGCATATAATAATCATTTTCTTGGCTGGTGCGTTTGGAGTGAATGTTTTTCATTGAGTTTTTTGTTATAGAATACAAATTTGCAAAATTCTATATCAATAGGGACGGGAAAGTCATAATATAGGCTCTCTAAATATTGCTCTGAAAGTTTCATTCTGTTTCATGCCAGCGAAAATTCTCAAGAGTTTTTTTTTAGGGACAAATACGTCATTGGATAATGTAGAGTTACCCCACAAACATATTCCGTATCTCAACACTGATGCTGCCCAACTGTGAAAATTGATGAGAGTGCCAGTGACAAAAAACAATTTTATCTGGTGTATCCCAAGGAATGGTGTTAGGACCAATTTCATTTAATGTTCAGCTCAATAACCTCTTCTTACTGAATACTCGAATATTATCAGCTTTGCCGATGACAGTCATATTCTGCAATGACGACAACTGGTTCAATTTGAAAATACAGCTGGAGCACGACCTAACCCACATTAAGAAGTGGTTTGACTATAGATTGTTATCAATAAATTTCGATAAAACGTTCTACTTACTATTCAGTAGCTATGATGTATCCCTACCTGGATATGATATAGCAATATATGGCAAGACCGTCATTAGACCTGCTAAAAAAATCGAGTACCTTGGCATGATTCTAGATAACTTTCTAAGATGGGACCAATATATATTATTTCTTGTGAAAAAACTAAGATGTCTTTTGAATGAATACAAAAAAATAATCAGCATTCTCAACCATAAACAAAAAATAATGTTATATGAGAATTTGGTAGAATCTCACTATAACTACGGAATAATCGGTTGGGGTGGAGTATCTGAAAAACATCTGCACTCACTTGATGTCATTCAAAAACTATTCTTAAGATGTATCCTGGAAGAGGATCACACCTACCCCAGCGTTTTTCTCTACTCAGAAACTGCAATATTTCACTCAACTATTCTTCATGAATATTACTGCAGTTCAATATAAATAAAAAACGAATTGATAACATACAGTCATAACTACAGAACCCGCCAAAAAAAAAGTATTGTGTTTCCAGTCATGCACAAGTCAGTCGGTCAAAGGAACTATCACTACCTGGGTCCGAAACTTTTCAGCTACCTGATATACCAAAATGCGAGTCAAACCCCAGAAAATTTAAAAAAATACACGACATAATCGAAAAATAATAGGAAACATTTGATTTCCTGTTTTATATATTTTTATTATTAATTTATCTTTTTATGATTCTCCCTGTAGTACTTAGTATCAGGTCCCTAACCCTAACATTTTTTTATAGAACCCTATAGCATATATAATTTTATCGTCTATCATTTTCCTTCTAATTCGAAAATTATCTAACATGGTAAAATCAGATACCATGTGATTGTTATAGACACTGATGGATCTTTTTTATTATCAATCTTTAGTATAGTATATCTTTTATAAAAATGTATCTTTTAATTAATATATATATATATATATATATATATATATTGGTTTGGGCAGTTCTTGAATCCTGTTTGATATGTTAGTTACATCTTTCTTAGGTTTTTGGATTCTTGAAAAATTAGGTCTTTTTTTTAATAAAATTTATATATTTTGAACAAGACGTTTCGCTCCTTGTTGGGAGCTTTTTCAATTTTTTTTATTATATAATTACATTGATTGTTTGGTAATCATGCCAAACATTTTATTAAAACAATACATTCTCTACCGTCTAATGATTGTGTGGTAGTGTTTTGGTTGTTTTGTATCGGCAGTGGTGTTTATAAATGACTTGGTTTATTTTTCCTGTGGTTTTGTTATTTATTTTTGCGTCCATTGATGGATGTATAAATATATCTTATACATAGAATATCCACTCGCCATATTAGATATAATAATACATCCATCAAAGGACGCAAAAATAAATAACAAAACCACAGGAAAAATGAACCAAGTCATTTATAAACACCACTGCCGATACAAAAGAACCAAAACACGACCACACAATCATTAGACGGTAGAAAATGTATTGTTTTAATAAAATGTTTGGCATGATTACCAAACAATCAATGTAATTATATAATTAAAAAAATTGAAAAAGCTCCCAACAAGGAGCGAAACGTCTTGTTCAAAATATAATTTTTCAAGAATCCAAAAACCTAAGAAAGATGTAACTAATATATATATATATATATAAATATATATATATATATATATATATATTATGACGCAATCTCACTGGATCGCTGAACTAATGAAACTACTGTATTTCTTACACACAAGACAAGACATACTCTGCTTCGTAAGTCGAATTCTAATTTATTCACCATCACTTTTATATCATTATCTCTATAACGATTGGTTATATATGTGTATATGTTATCCATGTGCAAGCCCTTTGTGAACAAATTATTATTCTTATTGATGAATAAATTTTATTATTGTTATTATATGATTGTAACGTATTTTACAGTTTGAGGTAATATTCTTACATCAGATGTGCAACGGTGGACACACATTATGTGTAATCTATTGATAGGGCGCTCAATTCCAGGCTATTCCCAGGAAGGACCTAATTAAATCATTAATGTGATTAAACTCCCAATCGTATATAGAGGTTGAGGGTAAGAGTAGCTTAAACTGAACTTCGCTTCTGTGTATTAAACACCTTATTGTAAATATCAATTTACAGATTATTATTATTATAGACTCTATTTTCTAGTTTACTACATCTTTCTACCTATCATAGAACCCGAGCAATTGGAAATATACATAATGACGAATTCTATAGCTAATGTTGATGATGATATTGGAAATGATTTCACATCCCACTATACTCAAAAGTTTTTGATTAAACCTTACCTGAAAACGATTTCAAAAACTGACACCTTTCACTCAAATACGTTAACAACGTGAATACGCTCTACAAATCTACTAGCAACCTAAACGTCACAACCATTTTCATGTACGAATAAAAATCACTGACGCCTTTGCAATCCCTTCCCATAACGTACCTCCGACTCAACCCTAAAAAAAGGGTGATACCATACCAATAAAAAACAACCCCTTATGTAAATGCGCGTCCAATAGCGATAAAAACAAGCAAGAAAGTCGTATGTAAACGAGCCTATGAATACGCGATCTTCAACCCTCGCTGTACTTTAAACTCCTCAGCCAATGGGAGCAGTTCCTTCGCGCCCTATTTTAAATTGTAAATTAGGCAGAGCGTGGGTGGAATTCTGATCGTGAGTCTTGAGATGGCGTTGATGTGAGGAAGGGACGCCGAGAGTTGAGTTTCTTAGGAAAGGTAGACTATGTGAAATCTCTTCATGATTTTGGCGAAATTATTTTTTTCAGGGGTATGGTTTTTCATAAGGGAGTGGTTACATTACTCATTTCTAGATCATTTTAGGTGTGAAAAACATAGAGATATAAATGTGGGGAATTTTTCGAAACTTTATAAAAATTTGAGACTCGCGCTTTGATTTACAAGCTATTCATTCATTATATCTCATTCCAGATCCTAACTTTGCAAAGGATACATTTATTGACACTCTACTTATACAGGGTGAGTCAGAATAAGACCGACAAATTCCGACTACAGATTCCTCACATCATTTCGAAGTGAAAAGTTGCTATCAAGGTTTGTCCTAAAATACATCCCCTCTGAGATACAGGGTGTCGAAAGTACGAAAAAATTTAGGATATAATTTGTTTTCTCCAAAATTTCAGGGGCAAAAAATTTGAAACTTGGTTTCAAGGTTCATCAACGTGCTAATTTGAAGTTATAATTTTTTATTTTCGTAAACCATTGGCTTAGTTACGATGGTATGTGGTCATATGTTCCTTCATATTCTCTTGGGACAAGTGAATGGCCAAATGAGGGTTTGTTCGGCTCATCGATACTCAACCTAAAAGTCATAACATTCCATGTGCCTGAAAGTGGAGGTTTCTGAGATAATTGAGAATAACTGAAGATATGTCCTTAGTAGAGACATAATTTCCTATGTACAATAATGCATAATGCTAATTTCTTACAACATATCGTAATATGTGTCAACCTCTTGTACATTTTTTAATGTTGGGAGAATCGGAAACATAGTACGGGTGAGTCAGAATGAGACCGATAACTCCATGTTTTATTCATTATATTATTTGATCGAATCGATGTCGTGTATTTACTGATATATTACCATACTTTCTTGCATATGATTGTTTTGACATATCAACTGACAAACAAACCCAATCTCAAATTCATAATTCCACTCAGATAATAGTTAGAGTCTGAGATAATTTTTGCGAAAAACTGAAGATAAATACTCTTAATTTGTTGAAGTTTATGTTGGAGTATCATTATCAAAGCCATTTCTGATTGAATTATCTAGGAAAATAGTATCCAATCAACATTTTTTTATGAAGAAAATCAATTATTGTGTATTAATATCTACTTAAATGATACAAACTGTTTAGTAGGTACACTACACTACAAGGCATTAAACCAAATGTTCAAATGGACCACCATTTTGTTCAATACACAATTGGCATCTCCGTATCATCGACTGTCGCACGCTTTGGAATATTCCTGGTGTATCCTGTATTAACGTACAAAATTCTTGCCGTTAAATTTTCCACAGATTCTACACGTGTTTCATACAGCAGAGATTCAAGGTATCCCCACAAAAAAAGTCTAGTAAAGTTCAATCCGAAGAACGTGTGGCCAATGTATGTGAGCACGTCAACCTATCCACCGATCATGGAATGTTCGATCAAGAAATTGACGAACTATTCGTTGGAAATGGGCCGGTACTCCGTCATATTGATACCACATTCTTTGACGAACCAATATAGATACGGCTTCAAGTAGCCCTGGTAAAACATGTTCAAGAAACACTCGGTAGTTCTGCCCATTCCAACGATACGATTTTTGATAATTGCTACCCAAATATTAACTGAAAAGTTTAGTTGGTAGCCTTTCCGAAACATTCCATTGGGATTCTGTTCATCCCATAAATGGCTGTTCCTACTATTGAAATATCCATCTCTTGTGAAACATGCCTCATCCGTGAATAGAACATATCTAGGAAAGTCGTTTGATCCTTCATACATCCTCAAAAACCATTCACAAAAAAATCTACGAGGGCCATAATTACCAGCATCTAGGGTCATCCCCTTCTGTAGGCGAAATGGATACAGTAGTTGTGCTATCCGACTGTTGATTGTGACACTTGTTACCTATACGAAATAGCCCGAGTGCTGGTAGAAGGATCTGCTGCTAATCGTTCAAGAATTTGTTTCTCCGTAACATGATCTTTTCTTGTTCTATTCGCACCACAATAGTGTTTACTGAATTTAAAGGACCTTGTTTCCTTCGAACGTCGAGGCACAGCTGTTAAAGTTGTGAAATGTGGATGATGTCTGTTTGGATATCTATGTTGATATAATTCAGCAGCGGCTCTGGCATTTCCCTGTGTTTCACCATAAACGAAATGCATATCTGTATATTCTTCAAATGATTAGGTAATCCATTTTGAAACGATGTTCACTGACTGAAATGATGACAGATGACTTGACAATAATACAAACCGCTTTGGGTTACTGTCAATTATTTACATTAGACATATCAGTGTGTTTCTACCAGGAACAATGAAAAAAGGCTACGTTTCTTTTTAGTTCCAAATTTCGTGTATGTTTTATGCGTTGATAAGTGGTGCACTGACACAAACTAGCATGAAAGGCTCGACTTTGCAACTAGTTATCACGAATCGAAAGAAATCATTTAAGTAGATATAAAATCACAATAATTGTTTTTCTTCATCAAAAACATGTTAATTAGATAATATTTTCCTAGATAATTCAATCAGAAATGGCTTTGATAATGATACTCCAACAGAAACTCCAACAAATTAAGAGTACCTAACTTCAGTTTTTCGCAAAAATTATTTCAGACCTCAACTCTCATCTAAGTGGAGTATTATGAATTTGAGTTAGGGTTTATTTGTCAGTTGATTTGTCAAAACAATCATATGCAAGAAAATATGGTAACATATCAGTGAATCCGCGACATCGATTCGATCAAATAGTATGATGAACATAGACAAATTAAAAATAAAGAGACTGTTTGAAACATTGGCGATCTTGACCCTCAAGTTTTTGGTACGGCCAGTCGCGTATGGAGGCGCTGCCCGCAATCGTCAGACAACTGATGAGATGACCATTTTCCAATTTCGACATTTGTCAGAAAAAGTTTATTGTTGAATTGACACATGTCATCGAAAAATTAATGATAGAAATCATTAGAACTCTTGTCTATGGAAATTATACTATGGACTCAACGTCGAAAATAGAATGTTTTGTTATTCGAGTTGATGCTGAAATTCCTAGAAATATTCTTCTACAAGGTAAAATATAAGCTGCTTTTCACGAACTGATACTCATTTCCATCCATCAGTTGCAGAATGTTTTTCACAAACTGATACTTATTTCCATTTCCTATCACCATTTGAGGAAGTAGGAAGTACATGTTCTACTTGATTATCATCAAACTGGAGTATTTGTTATACCTACTCGGTCTCCTTTGTGCTAATGAATGAACAAAATTATTGAAGGTTCGTTGTAAATGTAATTTGTTTTTATTTTGGTTGATTTCATGTTAAGACTGAAGAATGTTTTTAATTTTGTTTTTCAGGGTTTTATTATTGTTTTGTATGTAGTTGTACGTTGTCCTAGATAAAATAAAATGAGTTTCTTATAGTGTTTTACTTATTATTCTTGTTTTATACGAACTTTAATTTTGTTCTTGATATCATGAAACAAAGATTCATTTTGAAACTTTATTTTAACCACGAACGAACTAACGGATTCTACGAATCAATTACTGTATATATTTTATTAGTGATCGTTCTGCCATTCCTGAATTTCATATGATACAACCATTCATATGAAATACAGGAATGGCAAATCGATCACTTATAAAATATATACTATATCAACCATATGAAAGTAACACATTTAATAAAAACCGCCTTATCTCAATCGGTAACTGAAGAGAAATCTGTTTTACCAACTGTACTAACTTAGTTCGGCCAGTTGCGAGATATGTCGCCACTGTCTAAACGTGGTGCCAACTTTTACTGCAGGTTTGACAACTGTCTTTATTTTTAGTTTCTCTATGATGATGAATGACTGACTCTACCCGTACTGTTTCCGATTCTCCCAACATTAAAAAATGTTCAGGAGGTTAACACCTATTCCGATATGTTGTAAGAAATTAGCATTATGCGATTATTGCACATAGGAAATTATGTCTCTACTAAGAACATATCTTCATTTTTCTATATCTCAGAAACTCACTTTAGGACATAATATATGACTTTTAGGTTGAGTATCGATGAGCCGAACTGATGTCAAACGCTCATTTGTCCATTCACTTGTCCCAAGAAAATATGAAGGAACATATGACCACATACCATCGTAACTACGCCACTGGTTTACGAAAATAAAAAAAATTACTTCGAATTAGCACGTTGATAAACCTTGATTAGTGTACCAAGTTTCAAATTTTTTTCCCCCAGGAATTTTGGAGAAAACAAATTAAATCTTAATTTTTTTTCGTACTTTCGACACCCTGTATCTCAGAGGGGATGCATTTTAAGACATACCATGATAGCAACTTTTCACCTCGAAACGAGGTCAGAAATCTGTAGTCGGAGTTTGTCGGTCTTATTCTGACTCACCCTGTAGAGACGGCTGTACATAAAAAACCTCAAGATAAAAAACACGAAGATCGGTACCTGGATGACAAACGCCTTACTGTACTCAACCACTACAAAGAATGAAATGCCCAAACTCTTGAGACGAAATCCAAATGACCAATTGAGACTTACTTACGTTACAAAAAATATAGAAATAAGTTGTTAACCCTAATTGATAAAACTAAATTATATTAGAAAAACAAAATCGAACTAAACAAATCAAACATGAAAGCTTTATGAAACGTCGTTCAGGAAGTTAGTAACACTGAAAAATCAAAGTTACATGTAGAATATCTTCTCTCATTCTTTTATGTCCACATTTTAAATTTATTTTTAACACTGTATTTCAATCTTGTGCTTTTTTATTTCCTAATTTATGAATAATTTTATTTATTATATCGTGAGTAATATGAATACCATTGTTTTATTACATATATTAGATTTCATTTATATTGAGTTTATGTGGTATTATA
Source organism: Gonioctena quinquepunctata (assembly GCA_018342105.1). Taxonomy (NCBI): domain Eukaryota; kingdom Metazoa; phylum Arthropoda; class Insecta; order Coleoptera; family Chrysomelidae; genus Gonioctena; species Gonioctena quinquepunctata. The sequence continues at coordinate 1,064,353 of JAFIRS010000156.1, read as the reverse complement.
ACATTTTTTTATTATAAACATTTTAACAAGTTATTTATGAACATTTATTTATTCATATATTTTCTTTGAAACTCCATATTTCTGCGAAATAAGTGTTCGACACTTATCACTCTGAATAATTCACTGTAACCATGTAAATTTGCATTTATATTGCCAATAAAGTTTATTTTATTATTATTATAATGAAAATGAACTAGGAAAGACCTTAACTAATGCTAAGGACGTCGCTAACGAATTAACTTGAGTGGATTGTTCTCTGTAAAAACATCATTGGCTTCGCTTGCCAATACATATGTATACTTTGTTTTCCACTATCTGCGAAATATGTTAGGTTAGATCTCGACTTCTGTTGTTGGCCTCCATGGGACCTCCCTTTTCGAAAGAAGTGGCTCCCTATAGAACGTAGGTGCCACGATACAGCCGAAGACAACAACACAACACAACGAAGACAAAAGGGAAAACATATTTCTCATGTAGTTCCACTGAAAATTATGATTGTTTTACAGCACAACATGGGAGTAAAATTACAAATCAGTGTATTGCCAATTCGAGAAATATACCAAGACATGTGAGGAAACCTACTAAGATGAGTCGTAATTTTACAATCTTCATGTAGTAACCCTACATGCATTGTAATTTTACCGAATTGTTCTAATCAAAAGTTTTAAAAATTACAATCATTGTTTGTGACTTGATTTACTACAATTTTTTGTAAAGTTACAAAAATATATTGTAACTAAAATTACTCTGGAGTCATAAAAAATATACAAATATTTTCAGTAATTTTGTAACTCTGTCTTTAAATTACATGATGTATTGTAATTTAACTGATTTTTTTAATTTTTCTTTCGCGTTTTGTAATTTCACCGAACTGTTGGTCGGTTTCCAGTCAAAACTTTTTGAAATTCACAAATATTGTTTGTGATTTGGTTCACTACAATTTTTTGTAAAGTTGCAAAAATATATTGAAATTTCTTGAATCATTGAAAATTTAGGAATATTTTTAGTATTTTTACAGGTCTGACTTAAAAATCGCATAATATTTAATTCATAAAAAAAAAAATTTCCTTATGCATTTTGTAATTTTACCGAATTGTTGGTCGGTTTCCAATCAAAAGTTTTTAAAAATTACAATCATTGTTTGTGACTTGATTTACTACAATTTTTTGTAAAGTTACAAAAATATATTGTAACTGAAATTACTCTGAGGTCATTGAAAATATACGAATATTTTCAGTAATTTTGTAATTCTGTCTTTAAAATTACATGATGTATTGTAATTTTACTGAATTTTTCTTTTTTCTTTCGCTTTGTAATTTTACCGAACTGTTGGTCGGTTTCCAGTCAAAAGTTTTGAAATTCACAAATATTGTTTGTCATTGGTTCACTACAAGTGTTTGTAAAGTTACAAAAATATATTGAAATTACTCTAAATCATTGAAAATTTACGAATATTTTTAGTATTTTTATAGGTCCACAAAAAGCAAGCAACTTTCAAATAATAATTTTTTCATAATTCTCATTCTTTAAACTTGTAAAAAAGCACCTATTCAAATAGGGATAAGTTAATAATACTTGTGAGACTATTGCTAAAGTAACTGGAAGAAATTATTGGTCATAATCAAAGGCCATTTGTTGAAGGTTAAAAGAACATGAATTAATGGTAAGTAATTCAATAATAGTTAATTTTCTATTTGTTATCATTAATTATTCCTGGTACTCTCATCTATAGTCATCTGACCATTTGTTCGCTTTATTTATCAATTTTCAATGAGAAATAAATTTTATAGTAAATTCACGATGCAATATACTGAAATAACAAAACATTTTCATTCAAATTGTTTAACAAAATAACAACACCTGTATTGTTATCAATTATTAAATCCCAATTATTAAATGTGTAGTAAGTTCACAATGCATTATACTGAAATCACAAAACAAATTTGTTTAATAAAATTACAACATTTGTATTGTAATTTTACTAAACAAACTTCCGATAGATGTTTAGTGAATTTCAACAAATGTTTTGTTATTTCGTCGTGTAGTAAATTCACAAATCTGAATTCAATTATTACGATATTTTATGCGTTAAAACTTCCAAGTTTTTTTTTTTTTTTGTAAAATTACCATATAAAATTTCAACAGTGTATAGTATACAAAAAACCTTATAAAATACGAAATATCGCACATTTCGGCAACACTTTCATCTTGTGACGTCATTCTTTTCTCAACGCGAAAATACTTTACATCATGATCATAACATTAAAATAATATCCAAGGTTTCTTTCGCATATAAGATCCGATTCGTGAATTCTAGTCATTGTATATATAGAACGATTTAAAATTGTTGGAATGAACCGAATAAAGAGAGGAGATCTACGCCTCCACCATTCATTCATTATCCCCAATAGCGACTGAAAAAGTGCGATAAATGATGTTGCAGAGATGACACGTCCCGGCCTCAGATCAAATGATGATTTATATAGGGCGCTGTCAGGGCTGTGACTGATACACTATGCTAAAGTACCGCGTAACTTATACACCGTTGAATAAAAACCTGCGTACGCCTTCCATCCACCATAAATCATCACTAATGCAGTCAAAAACCCAACAAAATCATATCAGAGCGCTTTTTAACTTATTTTCATCTATAGGGAATGATTTGGCGAAAAATACGGTCCCTGGGGTGGCTGGCAAATCAGAAGACAGTAGAAAACAATTATGTAGTGGAGTGTACCAGAAATGAACTTGGAATTATTTTCTTTTATTCAAGATGAAAGGTATCCTCACAATAAAATAAAAAAAACGATAGTTTTGGGAAAAATTGTCTGGACTATTTATCAAAAATGGCACAAGTAACCCCTTCACCAGACTTATTCACTTTACACCTGAATCAGTAGGTAAACCACACTAAATAAATTGTTACATGTTATTACAATATATACCTGGTGTTTCTAATTGGGTTATTTCATACTCATTTCTATTCCTCAGATCGCAAATGGGATATTTGTGATTTTGTGGGGATTAAAGTGAACAAGGTGGAATACATCGCCCCTCTGTCCTCATTAAGTTGATTTTCATTATGGGTTTTGTGGATAATTACAGTCTCGAAGCAATCTAATTTTCTGCTGTCGTTGATCAATTTGGTCATTTTCAAATTATGAATATTAATTTTTTTGTGAAAATAGGAGAAACAATGGCCGAACAAATTGAACACAACTACCTACAAGACAATGAAATCAATAAAACCACACAAATATCCTCTATTTACCCAAGTCCCGTATAAAAAAATGACATCACATTAGTTATATCTCAATTAAAAAACAACTGCTCCCCTGGACCAGACGTTATAACATCCCTATTAATAAAAACATTATACACTGAACTCTCAACCCCATTATTCCATCTCATAAATCTAGTATTTACAAAGGGAAAACTTCCTAAAAAAAAAATTTCCCAAACACCACCGATATCTAAAAAAAATCCGCAAACATTTTTTATTACTCTTTGAAAAAAAAAAAAAAAATTCAATATAAACAAAGTCTTAACAGAAAACCAGTTCGGTTTCCAAAAAAACTTAAGTACGGAAAATGCTGTCTCAAACCTGTCGGAGCAGATTGTTCAAAATTAAAATAACTCAAAAAAGTTCCTTGCTGGTTTTCTTGACTTAGCCAAGGCATTTGATACAGTATCACATAAAATTCTATTCGACAAATTATATGACAATGGTATAAGAGGTACTCCGTAACTACATTGAAAATAGGACACAAAGAGTCAAAATTCAGAATGCCCCACGCGAGTCTGCGGTAGTCGCCGTGGGCGTTCCGCAAGGTACAATCTTGGGACCAATCCTATTTTTAATTTATATAAATGACATGACTCAGATGGAACACTTCCACGGTCGTATAATTTCTTACGCAGACGATACTGCCATTGTTTTCCCCCATAGCTGCTGGTCAGAACTATACCAAATCACTGAACATAATACTGCCAAGCTTCATAAATGGCTAAATCGAAACCTTCTAAGCTTAAATATCTCTGAACGAAATTTGCAACCTTCTCTATCGACCAAAGAGATCAACCACCAGGGAAAAAATTGAATATACATAAAAATTACTGCCAAGGCTATGGTAAATTCACATGTCCCATAATAGAGAAACCAGCACAATCAAATATTTGGGGGTAATGGTAGATCAACATATGAAGTGGGACGAACATGTTAACTATGTTATCAATAGAGCAAGAAAACTCATTCACAAACTTTATACACTTAAGGACATCCTAACCAAAAAAGTAATACTCATAGTGTATAACTCATTAATTGAGTCCGTTTTCAGATACTGCATAACAGCATGGGAGTCTTCAACAATGTCATGCACAGACTCCAAACAACACAAAATAGAATTCTGAAAATTATATTAAAAAAAGATAGATTATACTCCACTGAACAGCTTTACCAAGAATCACAAATCCTAAATATCAGAAAAATTTACATTTTGCAGAGCCAAATCTGAATATTTACCAAAAAACAGAATTCCTAGCCAATCCAGAATCACAAGACATACCACTGATCATACTGTGTACATCCCAAGATATGATAAAATTCATATGCAAAGAAGCATATTTTACTTTAGCCCTGAAATATTCAATAGCTTACCGACCGAATCAAAAGAGTGCTATAATTTGGGAATCTTCAAAATGCGCTAGAAACTAGATTTTTCCAACAAAAATAATCTCGACTAAACCAGAAAACAACCAAAAATGATACTTATATATATTTTTAGCCCTTCTCCATCCAGTCTTTTTCTTTTTCTTTCAGTCTTTTTTTTCCAAAACCATCCATGTTTAAGAGGCTCATATTCTCTAATCGCTACACTCTCATTTATAAAGAGTGATCTTTTGATACTCATACTTAATCCTTGGGCTAGTTGGTGTAACCGTAACACAAGCCTTTCAGGCTTAGGCGCAACCGCCTAACTGGCTCAACCTAAATTAACTTCAAATATGTATTATGAAGATCTTTACTATGTAAATATTATTGATGAATGAATAAATAAATTGAAATGAATAAATTCAAAATTAATTATTAGCGATTTTTTGTTTGTGGATACATTTGCACTGAATCATTTTAAAGAGAAAAGTGATACACCACTGCTTTGTTGAGATTATGTGATGCCTAAAAACAGTTTCAGAGACCAACTTGTAGTATGCAATAATAAACCTTGTGTTTCACTAGTTTGACTAGTATTTAATTGGTAGTTTATTGAAATACTCAAATTCCTGAAAATATATAAAATTACAACACAATAATTAACAAAACTTCAATAACTCACGATTGCCTCTATAGTTTTTAAGCAAATCTCTTGAATTAATGATATTTTCTATGATAGAAATAGTTCCTCTTTGACAATATTTTTGTACAATTTGACTTCTCGGAATAAATTTTGTTTTTATCTATTCGAATAAAAAATGCAGTCTATATAATTTATTGAATATTGAATTATTGAGATTATGTGATGCCTAAAAACAGTTTCAGAGACCAACTTGTAGTATGCAATAATAAACCTTGTGTTTCACTAGTTTGACTAGTATTTAATTGGTATTTTATTGAAATACTCAAATTCCTGAAAATATATAAAATTACAACACAATAATTAACAAAACTTCAATAACTTACGATTGCCTCTATAGTTTTTAAGCAAATCTCTTGAATTAATGATATTTTCTATGATAGAAATAGTTCCTCTTTGACAATATTTTTGTACAATTTGACTTCTCGGAATAAATTTTGTTTTTATCTATTCGAATAAAAAATGCAGTCTATATAAATTATTGAATATTGAATTATTGAGATTATGTGATGCCTAAAAACAGTTCCAGAGACCAACTTGTAGTATGCAATAATAAACCTTGTGTTTAACTAGTTTGACTAGTATTTAATTGGTAGTTTATTGAAATACTCAAATTCCTGAAAATATATAAAATTACAACACAATAATTAACAAAACTTCAATAACTTACGATTGCCTCTATAGTTTTTAAGCAAATCTCTTGAAATTATGTTATTTTCTATGACAGAAATAGTTTCTCTTTCACAATATTTTTGTACAATTTGACTTTTTGGATTAAATTTTGTTTCCATCTATAGGGTGCTCGAATAAAAAATGCAATATCTATATAAATTATTGAATATTTCTAACACTCCCGCCCGGTACAGCGCTGAACAGAACGAAGTGCTGTACCATCCTTAGGTTTATCAACAGTCAATAAAGCAAGTTTAGTCACAGGTCTTTCGAAGATACCATTGATTGTTTGTACTTTGGCTCTTCTCACTTGACCATCACGGGCTTTTGTCACTTCGATAATTCTTCGTTTCGGCCAATGGGAGGTCTTTATCACATAGAATTATTATATCCCCTTCTTCTAATGGACGGACTTGCTTATGCCATTTCGAACGCAGTAAGAGTTCTGGAATATATTCGGCAACAAATCGACGCCAACATTTATTCGAAAACTGCTCACGATATAAATAGTTGAATTTTAAAACCTTTGCATCATTATCCAGCTTTGCCATAGTTTTATCACCATTAGAGCAACCAACTAAAAAGTGATTCGGAGTTAATGCCTCTGATTCCTCAGAATCTAGCAGAAGATATGTCAACGGCCTAGAGTTCACAATGTTTTCCGCAGAAATTAAACAACTCCTCAGCAAAGGATCTGTGGGAGTTCTTAATGGTAAAGCGTCATAAAGTGCAATTTTAACTGCTTTAACTAAGCGTTCCCAGGAGCCTCCCATATGAGGTGATAATGGTGGGCTGAAATGGAATGATAGTTCAGGACCCACAAATGAATCAGCGATTTGTTTAATGTCGAAATTCTGGAGTTCTTCACGTAGAACACGTTCTGTTGCTACGAAGTTAGTTCAATGAATAAATTGAAATTGAAATTGACCAGATTCGATTATATGGTCCGCTACACCTACGGTAGCATGGGTCTCATGTTCGTTGAACCCTTTTAGAAATTGAAGTATGGTGGAGGGTTACTTGTGCAATTTTTGATTGTGTGACACCACAGCGTCTAGCCAGTACGCATGAACTATTTATATCAATAAAATTATAGTTTGAAAAAATTAAAGAAACACGCATATAGGGCAATAGGAACTGAAGAGTTTGAAATAATAAGGATAAAATAATTGACCAACATTTTTTATTTTATGTAAGCGTAAGGTGCTTGATATAAGTTATGTTAATATAATTAGGGAAAGTGAGCGAAGAGTTTTTTTACATAGAAGAAAATGTTTTGGTCGATGACTTCATTCTTATTATTCTCAACTTTTAAGTTTTTTCAAACAATAATTTCATTTTTAACTTTTCATTCCACATTGCCACAGAAGACTGAAAAAGTCTACAGAAGAAAAACTCTTCGATTGATTCATCATCATGAGATGGAAGTTATTGATAACTACATTTTGGCGAATATGCTTAGAACCAGTGCACTCGCCATATCTTTGTATTGTAAATTATGCTAAGAACGTCCTCAGTGCATCCACCATATTTTACTAGTAGCCACTGAAGAAATCCACTATTCTCCTCCTGGGTCCATCATCAGATCAGCTACATGATACCAAATCATAGTATTGGCATCCAAACTACATAAACATACCAAGATAAACATATAATAACATATAAACATATACATACCAAGATAAAGCTATGAAGTCATTAGGATTCTTGATCCGTTCTTGTAGGGTATTCAAATCATTTGATGTTCTGCGCTGTATCTACGTTTCCTTAGTTAAGAGCAAATTGAATTAATGCAGCGTAGTGTGGAATCCCTGCCATTCAAAATATATTAAAGCGATCGAAAATGTGCAAAGAAAATTTCTAAAATTTGCGTACTATGAGAAACATGGCATGTATCCCCAAAGACAATATAGCTATGACTTATTACAGAATAATTCAATTTGGTGTCTCTTAGAAAACAACGTGAGATATTCGATCTAACTTTTATATATAAAATTATTCACAATCATATTGACTCGTCCTCCTTACTTTCTCTGATTGATTTCAATGTACCTCGATCTGTATCGAGAGCTAATATAACATTTTCATAGCTGTACCAAACTCTCAACATCAATTTCATTATCCCCTCACAACCATTTCTCGTTGTTATAATAACTGCAGTGAATCGATATCTTTTTTCTATCTTTATCTGAATTTAGATTTCAATTTTCTAGTGTCATGTAATGTCAGGGTCACTCATTACCTTAATTATATTATATATTATATTTTATGTTGCAATACTACAATTAACAATTGTTTCATAATTATATACACCTGTGAATGGGCATTAGCCTGCTGGATGTATTATTGAATAAATAAATAAATGAATGAGATTCATTTCGATACGACACTTAAAAGTAGGTTAAAATTGACTTCCAAGATTTGATTATATTGTTTGTCAGTTACAAGTGAAGCTAATAAAAGTGTGTTAAAAAAATAATTACAAAAAAAACATTTTTAAAGACAAGCATTTATTCAAATGTGCTAAAGAGTGAAAAATAATTGCTTTAATTGCTTTGGATGTGCGACGTAGGTTATTCCGTGAGTTATAGATTCAAGAACTTGTCGCGCAAAGTTTTCAGTTCGAATACAAAAGCGACAAGCTTTTAAATCTATAACTCACGGAACCTACGTCACACACCCAAAGCAATTATTTTTTACTTTTTAGCTCATCTGTCTTTAGAAAGGTTTTTTCTATTAATTATTTTATTTTGTGCTTTTTAGTAAGTATACCTTGATCTACGCATTTCTGTTTTGTCATTATGAGGCATTTTTCCTGTTTTGAGCTATCTAGTTCTTCAATGAGGAGACCATCTAACGAATAACTAGTCCGCCTTTTCTGGAGCTGCCATCTTCAATTCATGAATTATGACAAAAAATCAATAATCTTCGACCAAATCTATAATCTCCTAGCCCAAAAACCCCGACATACCAATTTCGAATATAAACGGTCTCTTATCAGTAGTAATATCCCTATGACATTGATAATAGACGAGATAATTTTATGACAATCGAAAGCTCGTTCCTTGGTAACAGCAACGAGCTTGAGAAATTTGTCATAAAATTATGAGGCATTTGTCAATGTCAATGTCAATGTCAATGTCAATGTCAATGTCAATGTCAAATTATTTGACAAAAAAATGTATAACTCAAGACAATGAAATATTCATTTATTCATAAAAAGTACAGTTAGTGAAAGTACAATTATTAAATTCAACTTAACATCATATTCGTTGCTGTTCTCTACTATAGAGATCTATACCACGCATAATTTTATGATCTTGTTGTGGTGTTCTTGATCGACATTTAACTAGGGTTTTATAGAATTTTGATTGCTATAACCAATAATGTTCAGCAATTGTTGTTCTTCTACACCACTTTTTACCAATTCGCTAACAGCAGTTGATCTATTCGAGTGATTTTTTATTTCTTCCAAAGGTATATTATCGTACCATTGTCAATTTCATTTTCCATTCGATTTGGTTTTAAGAACAGTCGTGGTGAGGTAATATTGTCGCCTCGTTTTGATATCAGTTTATGAAAAAGACGTACAGGGCAGCTTTGTCTTTCACTATTGGAACAAACCATTTACTACTTGTACAGCTTTTAGAACCACCTTGGCACGTTTTACTGAACACCGGATTGTATTCAATGCGATTTGTTGGAGAGTCATCGTTATTTTTCTCGATTTGAAAAAATCCACCAGTCAAGCAACTGCCTCTCCTCATCGCAACGCTAATTCTATAGCAGCAATATGGTGAAATTTCAGGGACCTTCAGGAGTATTTTCATCCCATGGCAATATTATTTTGTTAACTTCAGACAAATTTAACGAAACCGAACTGGACTTACGTTTACATGGATCTACTTGTAGTTTCTTCCTGATTGCATCGCGGGCATCTCGGGCGGTTTAAATACTGTATTGTTGAACGGGTCAATCATAATATTATAGCCATTATAGTACTTTTCTTGCAAAAGTTTGCACGAAACGTTCCACATTGTCTCCACCGTCGCTTCTTTGAATTCGGTCCCGTCTTTCTTTCTCATATTGACCGCCCAATCTTTTAGTATCAACGCCAACTCTTCTAAGCTTCTATGTTCATTTAATTCATATTCTCGTTCGCAGCAAAATTCCGTAAATATCCCCCAAATATATTTGTGACTGTAGGTTGTTTTTCTGGGATTTTTTTCTTTGATTAGCGCATTTATACTTTGAACATTCGCTTGGCCAGAACTTGACATTTTGAAATTTATTTGGAATGAAGTTTTCAAACTCAATCGTGTTGTCATAGTGATTGATAATTGCACTGAATGCAATTCAGTGTAATGTTGACATGATTGGATGAAATTGTTTCATATGACACAAAATGACGAAAAATTTGAATGGTTGTTAGAACTGTCAAATAATTTTCACAAAAATTGTCCATCTTGGAGCCGCCATCTTGAATTTATGAATTTTAATAATAAATTGATGATCTCCCACTCCGAAAACCTTCACATACCAATTTTTGTATAGAATCGGACCATAATCACAGAGATCGTCCGCTATCTTGGAACCGCCATTTTTATTTTAAGAATTTTGACAAAAAAATCATAATTTTCAACCCCGAAAACCCCTACATACCAATTTTGTTAACAAATCGGGCAACAAGAAGTGGGTCAAATTCAGCTTGCAAGATTTGATTACAGACAGACACACGGACAGGAGAAACTAAATAAAAGCTTGTAAAAAACGGGTGCTTTTGCATGTTCACTTTCGAGCGACCATACAAGTTGAATTCGACAGTTTCTAAAATTGATTTGAAAAGTTAAAACTATACAATATCCATAACAAGTTTATACAAAAATAAAAGAAGTAAAATAAAATATTATTATTTAATTTCATTTCGAAAAGTGTTCAGGCAGGCTTTTTATAGTCCCCCTCCCTGTTAACTTTTGAACGGTTCGACGTAGAACAATGGAAAAAAAGGTATTGTGTGATATCACCGATAATACTTTTTGAAATAAAAGACATAATTTTTTTTTTCATTTCGTTGATATGTGACTTTGCGGTTTTTTATGCCCCCTTTCCTCATAACTTTTGAAAGGTTTGACGTAGAACAATGAAGAAAAAAAGGTATTGTATGATATCACCGATACTACTTTTTGAAATGATTGCCCGATAAATGGCGCGGGGGTGCACATCTACTTAAAAAATTTAAAAAGCATGCTTGTGTGGCACATCGTTGAAAAGATAATTCAATTCTCTTTCCAACCATCTAATTGCTTGTATCATTTCGTTGATTTGTTTTTTCACAATGTGCGTTTGAAATGTAAGCGGATCTGAATGGTACCCTTATCTCGATAACTTTTGAAAATTTCATATGAAACAATGGGATAACAAATATTTTGAATGGTATTACCGATCTTACTTTTTGAGATAAGAAACATTACAATTACTCGACAGAGGGCGCTGGGGGCAAAACAACTTGAAAATTTCGAAAATCATAGAGGTCGAGTTGCACACCGTTGAAAAGTTATTAGTTATAGTTTCAACCATGGTTGTTCTACGGAATCACAATTGCGATGAGCAACACTGACTACGGTCAATAGAGGAAGATTCATTGCTTAAATGATTTTTCATTTTCGAATTCGTTTCAAAGCTTAAGTAGAAATTTTGAATCCATACAGTTATCCGATTTTTTGAATTCACTAAATGATTTTCACTAAACTGGGTTTTCAAAACCACGACACGTGTTTCGGTATACAATAGCCTTTTATAGCCTTTCCAAGAGATTATAACCAAATAATACCCAACTCATTTATTTTTAATGCCATAATATAAAGGATATCATTTATCGGATTTAGTAAACTGTAATCAAGCAGTAACCAGAATAGCCCATTAGAAATTGGATTAGTTTGTCGATGTTTAAGAATTTTTAATGTAACAATGATCATATCATTACTAACCTGCTCTTTATATTATCGCTTTTGTATTTAGAGAAGAGTTTCATTCTAGGTACTTCTACTAGTATTATTTTGAATTTGAAAGATTATCATGGTTCGTGTACGTCCTATCGAAGAGAAAACTGAAGCAATCTACATTTTTGGAGAGGGCCGTGGGAACTACCATGCGGCAGAAATAATTTTTAACCGACAAAACCAAAAAGGAGGAGGTTATCTAGTCGACGCGTATATTTTTTATTTTTATATTTTTTTTATGTATGATCACGCATAGCTTTTTACTGAGGCGTCCGATTCCGATAATTTCTCAGTGGATAGGGTGCACCTCGAAGTTGGTCCCATGCGAATTTAAAATATGAAATCCACCCCTAAGGGTAGCAAAATGAAGGATATTGATCACTCACCCTCTGAATTCTGGTCCGTTAACCGATTCTATCAGGCATAACTTTGTACTGGCATCTTCGATTTGGATCATTCTTCTTTAATCACATAGGGTATACCTCATAGTTGATTATATTTGGATTTCGAATGGCATTATCCACCCTTACGGGTAGAAAAATAGGGGATAATTTATTTTTCACTTGTGAACATTGGCACACATATGTAGTTGACAATGACAGATCGCTAGTGTCATTATCACAATCATTATATTCTATGAGGGGATGGAATGATATACAAAGTAATGAAATAAACTAACCAAAACAACAAAAATAATTTCTATTACAACAAATAGTGAAAGTAGATAATCATGTTATTTAACTGGTAATAGTTGAAGTAAGGTGGGTAAGTAAGTATTTTGGAAGTAATCAAAAAACAAGCAGTTAGTAATTAGTAGATTTCAACCACAAAAAATTGAAAAATAAAAACTTTTTAATAAAAAATTGAACCGATGAAAAACGGAACTGAAACCAACTTTTATGAAGAATGAAATTTTCTAAGAAACTATTAATAAAAAAAATTCCCTCATGGTTCCAAGATTTTGGCGGACACTATATATAATATATATTCCTGTATACTGTGTAAGTGAGGAGTTGCTGGTTTTCGTGATGACATCTTGGAAAGGAATCAAGTGATCGGTTTCAGTTTCCATTGTGAATTTAATGTTGAAGTGGATGCTATTCAGATAATCTAGCAATCTATGTCGGGTTTCGCAGCCGTGGACCATATTATAACTTTTTAACAAAAAATTTAACCGACGAAATACGGAACTAAAAAGTAAAAAATAAAATAAACCTTCTTAGTTTCAATAACTAAGCTCCTAAACTAATGTGAGTAACTAATTTTGAGTCGGCACCAAACAAACAATCAACGAAGATCATTAAATTACTTCAAAAAAATTATCAGAATGTCACCGCCCAACTCGATGCCGTCATTTTACGCCTTACCTAATTCATTTGCTTGTTTGTTTGGCGCCGACTCAAAATTAGTTACTTACATTAGTTAAGGAGTTTAGTTATTGAGACTAAGAAGGTTTATTTCATTTTTTACTTTTCAGTTCCATATTTCGTCGGTTTAATTTTTTATTAAAAAGTTTTTATTAATGAAAAATTCTCTAATCATCCAATAATTCGAAAGTATTTGAGGGAACTGGTTGAAAAATTCAACAGAACTGGCACTGTTCATAGGGCCAGTCGAACTGGGCGAAAATCAATTTCGGAGGAGACGGAAGTTTCGGTAATACCCAAATGCATATTGTGAAAAAACGTATGAACGAAATAAAAAAAAAGATGGTCGGAAAGAAAATTGAATTGTCTTTTCAACGATGGGCCACATATCCCCCCATGCTGTATGATATGCCCCCCCGTGCCATCTATCGGGCAATCACAATATCTTCTATTTCAGAAAGTACTATCGGTGATATCATACAATAAATTTTTTTTTCATTGTTTTACGTCGAACCGTTCAAAAGTTAATAGGAGGGGGGGTATTAAAAGCTCCACTTTATAATAATTATAATATAATACTTAATTTGGCGAATTGATTTTCTACGTTTTTCGAAGCTTTTTCGTTCCAGATGAAAGAGAATTATTCACTTTGTAGAAGTTATGGATAAAAACTCAAACTAAAAAGTGATAGAAATCCGAAAAATTCTTGTATTATAATTTTCAAATTTGCCTTTTCTGAAGTTTATCAACATTTTTTCATTTGAATATCACGAACCTCAATGTTTCCGTATATGACTTCTGTAAGAATTCAAGGTTTCCCACCTACAGGTAAAAGTAGTACATTTCTTCTTTCATCAAAAAGTACATTTCTGACATTCCATTACTCAAATGAAAGCAAATCCCAGTTTCCAGTCTAATATGTTTTAATAGGAACGAGGTATATCAAGAAATTGGAATCTCTATTGGAAACGTGCAGTTCGACCGAAAAAAACTACGGAGAGTTGAAGCGAGTAAGTCTGTCGGTGGCAACAATACTGTGTAATTGGTTTCAACTCTGACCCCAGTTCGCCTATAATGATGTCAGATTTCGTCGAATAGTTCGCTCCTTTGTCGGGTCTTTTCCTGTTCCTCGTGAAATTACATATCCTTCTAACTCTTTGTATTCGGGAATAAATTGGAATACAGAAAAAGCTCGCAGCAATCAGGAACGAATCCAGGATGTAGGGAGGGGGGCACAAAAGTGGGCCGAATATATAGTATGTATATATATATGTATATATATATATATATATATATATATATATATATATATATATATTATATTAAAAATATTATTTTTTTATGTTTGTTTGAATATTATTTTTCCCCATTTTGGGTGCCTTTGTTTGGTTTATTTTTGGAAAATTTTTTTTATTTTATAATTAATATATTTTTGCACCGCGTTGGGCGACAATTGATATGGTTTGATATTTCGAAAAATCTATAAATTGTTAACTTAAAATGAAGATAGCTAATTATTTTTGGTAATCTTTGAGAGCCAAATTTATATGATATAAATAGATATTTCTGACCCTGTAATAATAATTGTCAGCGAACGTCACTGTTCTCTCGTCACGCTACCAACAATTATTATTTTCTTCGCCACAGCTAACAACAGTCGGTACGCCCTTGTCTCATATAGTCGGTTCAAAAGGAATTTGGCCACTGGTGGCTAACTTCAGTTTACTGAATGATCTTAGTTATGTTAGTTGATCATTGTGAGAAAATAAACAAACCAAATATCAAAAACAATGATCTCCTTTATTCAGGAAGACTTAAAAGTACCTGGCCTACGAGAAATAACTTATGCTAGAGTGAATCAAACAATTATTCACGGATACTCATAAAATGCATATCATGGATAGATAAACAGAACCTCACTTTCTCTGTGAGAGTAATTTTCTGTTATTGTTCATAAGAAGGTGACATAGAGTTCATCGATTGTGAAAAATGTTATTTGTGAAATAGTTCAGGACCGGGAAAGCACTATTAAAGGTTTTATACCTGGTTGGAACTGTTGGTGTTCACAACTATACCATAAAAACAGGAAGTCTCCTCTCTCCAGCCTTCGTTAGGACTGCAAAAACCATGTGTCAGGAACGTATCGATGCGGGACTCAGCTTTTGGAATCGTGGATATATGATATCATTAAGGTAATCTTGTTTTGTTGAGCAAATGATGGAATTATTCCATTTTTCTTTTAGTGAAATTTTGTGCGTGCTTCCGCTTTGGAAAATATTTTCGATCTCCTCTCGAAGCTTTGTTTTTCCGTCGCTTCGCAACATCTTGCCCTTGTTGTTCCATTTGAAATTTCGAATTCGCGCACCAAATTGTCACTTTGCACTGTTTATATTAATGTTGCACAATTTATACACACAATTAAATTCCCATTCTTATCATTAATTACAAGTTTGAATAATAATTGCTTATGATACCTTCTCTTTGCCATTCTCTCACAATTTCCAACTTTTCATTTGATCATCTCTTCTCTGATTGGCTATCTTTCATAAAGACGTTTGCTGTTCTCTCATTGGCTAACTTTTAGTTTGCTACAATTTCATGTACAGAGTGTTTCAAGTTTATAAATGTGTTGATTACTTTTATTCATGATAATTTTGTAAATCTTGAATTTTAAAAGCTATTTACAACAAACTCTTGAAATTGATAATTATTTATTATTTATTCTTTTTGTGGCTTTTTTGCCTCTTAAAATTTACAACTGGCATAACATAACATAACAATATATATATATATATATATATATATATATATATATATATATATATATATATATATATATATATATATTCTTCAATTTCTCGGAATAAAGGTCTGATTCAGTCAATTCATATAATTTCTGTTAACGACGTTTCGACATGGTATTTGTCATCATCAGGTTAAAACACTCAAATAAAAAATATGGAGTTTGAGACATATTTAATTTAACACAATATTAAAATATATGCACTAAAATAATTCTTTAAAAACATATAGTTCGAAATATAACATACTATCTATAATATATAGGAGTATTCACTTACAAATTATTTTATTTGAATGTCTGCGTTCGCATTATACGAACATTATTGTAGGTGTGTGACTTCGAAGTCGAAGTTATCGGGAATGATTTGTTTATCTTTCAAGCATTTTCACCCTCTTCATAAGTACACCGGCTTGTTCATATTGAGTTCTAGTATATGAGCCGGACTGTATTTTTTTGGCAGCATGCAAAGATCAGTTTTCATTATTATTACTATAAACAAAGTTAAAAAAAATTGTTATAAATCTGGCTCAATATTCTGATATCATTTCTATTGTTAATGCTATTGGGGTCTTTTTTAATATGTATCATTTCAAGGAATGGATTCCTTTCTTTGGTCAAAATTTCGACGTTGTTAGGTCGAACTTATCTTGATTTTCTTTTTCGTGTTTGGATAAGGCTGTAATGTTGGTTTACACATACAGATTTATAACAACCTTTTTTAACTTTGTTTATAGTAATAATAATGAAAACTGATCTTTACATGCTGCCAAAAAATACGGTATTTTCATATGATGTTAAATAACGTGTTATATTTCGAACTATATGTTTTTAAAGGAATATATTAGTGCATACATTTTAATATTGTGTTAAGTTGAATATGTCTCAAACTCCATATTTTTAATTTTAGTGTTTTAACCTGATGATGACAAATACCATGCCTAACGTCGTTAAAAGAAATTATATGAATTGACTGAATCAGACATTTATTCCGAGAAATTGAAGATAATATATATGTGGGCAAGAAACTGAGGAAAAATATATATAATAATAATAATTTTATTCACACATCGCCTTTTGAATTACATTACATATAAGTGAAATACAATAAAAGGAGGAGGGAATTAATTGAAAACCCTACAGTAGAACAAGTCTGTGCGTAGGGCTTGAGTGCAAGTAGCTAGATTGAATGTAATCAATAATTTGAAAAAGTGATAAAATATTCAAACAAACATAGACTGAGATACAAGATAAATACTTAATAACTAATAAAATGGTTAAAAAAATTGATTATAATCATAATAACAAGTGATGTATAACATGAAACAAATGTGTTTCTTATGATTTGGTGAATGTCAATATTTGGACAAACATATAAAAATTTTTATTTCATAAATTTTCCAAATACAATAGAATGAGACATGAAAACAGAAGTATGGAGATTTGAAATAAACGTGAAAGAAAAAAAAAGAAAGAAATCACAGAAGCTACAATAGCTTGTGTGTGATGTATTAGGGGTTTAGTAAAAAAAAATAGATTACTATGTACAAAAGATATGTGAACACTGACGTGGTGAATAAACACAGACATCCACAAGGAAACGATTCCGCGCGTGGTGCACTATCTGTGTTTATTGCATCGCTTTTATAATCACATAACTATTAAAATTATATTCAGTACATACATACACACAATAATCACATACATAGACACACACACATAAACATATATATATATATATATATATATAATAACAATAATGAACTTCAATTATAACTACAACTAAGATGTTGAATTGGATGGTGCTAGACTATAACATGTTCTGTTTGTGGATATGAAGTTTTGTAGTGTGCTCAAGGGAATGGTGAAGAGCCAAGTTTTAATTTTATTCTTAAACATTTGAAACGAATTGATTCTTTTGAATTCCGATGGCAGTTCATTGAAAAGTTTCGGTCCTAAAAAGGTGTGACATCTTTGACCTATTGTTTTTTTTGCTCTGGGTATTACGAATTTGTTTCTGTATCTTGTATCGTAATAGTGTTGAATGTGTACCAGGGACGATTTATTTTTGTACTGTCTCAAAATGATTGTTTTTGCATAAAGTTGGTAAACATTCATCAATGCCGTTTCTTGGTAGAGTCTATCAGATTGATACATCCTCGGTTTTCTGTAGATCATTTTGAGGATGCACTTCTGAATTTATGTAAAGTGAAGTTATCGATCAGTGTTGCTGAGGCGGCACCCCATGCTATGAGTCCGTAGAAAATGTGGCTTTCGACCAAAGCGTAGTACAATATCCTCAGATATTTATTATTTATTATGTCGGAGATGTTCTTAAATCTATATAACATGAATCTTAATTTTTTGATTATATAATTAATGTGATCTTTCCACCTCAAGTGGAAATCTATGTATATACCCAGATATTTGATTTTATCAACAGACTCTATTTTTAAAGAGTTGCCGTTATCACATTGTATATTTAGTTCATTATATGGTGGTAGGTTTGAAGAGTATGAATGAGTTTTTTTGGAATTGATTGTCAATATTCTATTGTCAAAACAATTGACAACATTCCGAAAGTCCTCCTCAATGTTGTTTTTGAGTGTTGTCCAGTCAAGTGCTCTGTAAAAAATTGCAGTGTCTTCTGCGAAACTCACCACTTCTCCGCACAGTTCTTGTTCAAAAAGATCATTTATATATAAGTTGAAAAGAACTGGCCCCAAAACAGTACCTTGGGGTACGCCATATTTTATTGTGTGATAACTGCTTGTCGTTCCATTGATATTCACGCATTGTTTTCGGTCACATAAATAACGTTGGAACAATGATGAGCAACTCTTCGGATTCCAATATTTTCAAGCACTGACATTAATTTAACATGGTCAACAGTATTGAATGCTTTCGCCAGATCGATAAAAATGCAGATAGATGGAGTTTTTTTGCCGATTGCATTGTTTATCATGTCTATCAGATGTTGAACTGTTTTCTCGAAAACCATATTGTTTGTTAGAAAGAATTTTGTACTTTTTGAGGCATGAATTTAGCCTATTTCTAAATATTTTTTCGAAAACTTTACCAATACTAGATATTAATGAAATTGGCCGGTAATTTGTTACTTCAAGTTTATCACCATTTTTGAAAAGAGGCTTTATTTCGGCAATTTTCAAGCTGTATATATATATATATATATATATATATATATATTAAGCTATATATATATATATATATATATATATTATATATTATATATATATATATATATATATATATATATATATATTGGAATATATGTCAAAGAAAACAGATACAATGAAAATGAGATAAAGAAAAATGAATCTAGACATGCATTTTTCAATAATCGACCAAAAAATAGCGAGAAGAGAGGCAAAATGGCCTCATAAGGTAGCCTGTTATTCACTATGAATTACCCACCCTTCATTATGGTTATTATTGCCTATTGGAAAAAAGTTAAATGTAAAGTTCTGTGGTTATGACTGAATTTTGATAAAATGCTATCAGCGTAGCGTGCAGATTTCAGGGAATATTTTTTTTTAAAGGGTACCCTGTGTATTATTGAGTTTGCGGAATGATTTTTTCATCCTGATTTTCAAAATATAGCATATTTTACCCCTATCTCATACCGTTTTTGAGTTATTGAAAGTCGAATAACTTATAGACTAGTCGAGTTTCCTGCGAAAAATAGTTCCAAGTCTCCAAGAAGTATGAGTAATAGCTCATTCGATTCGGGATGCAATTCTAAGGGAGACTTTTTTTGTTTTTTTTTGCTGACAAAAATTGCAACTGTTATTAACAAAAAACAAAAAAACGGGTTGAGTTTTTTTGAAATAACTCAAAAACTATAAACGATAGCGATAATGAGAAAATAGATTCTTAAATATGTGGAAATTTTCAATAAAAAAGATCCGACTCCCGGTACTCTATCTCCAATATTTATAATTTTAATTTAACGCTGAAAATAGGGCTCTGCAAGACCGCTACGGGTTACACAAGCCGTCTCTGAAGAGACTACACCACATATTTTTTTTTAATATTGAATATCAATTCAAAAATTTGCGTAAATCATGGTGTATTTAAAACACTTGAAAGAACAAGGTCCGCTGGAAAAAAAATTGGTTTATTTTTCAACAAGTTAGGCATTTGTTGATTAGTCCTTATTTTTCGGACCTCGGTTTTCATAAAATGAATTTGTTTATAAATTGTTTGAAAACAAATTTATAAGTTTAATATTTAAAAAAAAATTGCTATTTTGTTGTCTAGAGAATATAATGATTATTTAAAAACATTATTTTTCTTTAAAAAAAATCTTTTAGTTTATAATATTTTTTTTTATATTTCCATTATTCAAATGATTAGTTGAGAATTATTGTTTCTCTGAAAATCATAATTGGCATTTCTCAATAAAATGACAAAAATAAAAAAATATATTAACAATTTAATAGTTTATTAAGTCAAGAGTTTGTAACAAATAAATTTCAAATCTCATTATATTTTTTTTCTAAAAATAAAAATTACAATAACAACTATATGCAACAAAGTGTTGAATTTTACATTTTTATAGATTTTTCTAAAATTATGGAATAAAATTTTTTTCGACACTTTGTTGCATATGGTTGTTTTTGTAATTTTTTGTTGTTTCAGAAAGAATATAATAAAATTTAGAATTTGTTTATAACAAGTTGTTAACTTAATAAACAATTAAATTTTTAATATTTTATTTTTATTTTTTATTATTCTATTAAAAAATGCCAATAATGATTTTTAAAGAACAAAAATTCTCAACTGATTATTCAAATAATGGAAACATAAAAACGATTATTAACAATAAGACTTTTTTTAAGAAAAACATTGCTTTTGAAAAATAATATTCTCTAGACAACAAAATGGCAAAAATATTTTTTTTTAATATCAAACCAACAACTTTGTTATAAACAATTCATAAACAAATGATCTAAAATTGTTTTTTCGAATGTTATTAAATGCCTTCGTTTGATGCAAAAATAGCATCAGCAAAATATGAATAAAAAAAATTAAATTTTTTGTGAATTTAAAAAAATTATAATAAACAAAATATACAACTTTCAAGAACTTGCATAACGTGATCCTATATATATATCCTATATATATATATATATATATATATATATATATATATATATATATACAGTGCCCGCCAAAAGCTTGGAACGATATGGAAAAAAAAACTTTAGTAGTTTTTCAGAAAATTTCATTTTTTATAAAAGTTGGTGCATTCAATTTGACGAAATACTAAATACGCGCATAGCTGTTATTATCAGTGGAGTGCGGTCAAGCGGAAATCGGCCGATATTCTAAATTCACCATAGAGTAAAGTGACATTACTATCAATAATTGCTTGATGAGTTGGCCCCATGGAGAAATCAACTCATTAAGCAGTTATTGAAATTAGTAATTGGTGAACTAAACTGGATAACTGGGAATGTCTTTCAATTGCAAACAACTTTTCTCAATAAATGTTTTCCATATTTTCCATAGTAATGTCACTTTACTGTATAGAGAATTTTGAATATCGGTCGATTCCCGCTTAACCGCACGCCTCTGATAATAACATATTTGCGCATATCCAGTCAAATTATGCACCAATTTTTATGAAAAAAGAAAATTTCGGAGAAACTTTTAATAAAAAAAAACCCATATGGTTCCAAGTTTTGGCGGACCCTGTATATATAAGAAGGGCTCCAGGAAGCGAAATTTTTTCAGAGCTATTATTCCGAAAAATAAGGACTAATAAAAAACTAACTTAATTTTTTTTCCATCGGGACCTTGTTTTTTCAAGAATTAAACACCTACAATAATTTATTGAAATTTGTAAATTGATATTTAATACTATAAAATAAATATTTTATGTGGCGTACCCTCTTCAGAAATGGAATTTAAATAACATGATAATTCATAAAATATGTTCAATGTGTCCACCATTATTGTCAATACATAATTGATAACGTCTTCTTATATTTATAAGTGCATTGGAAATTGCTTTATTGAAATTCAGATTCTCTTTTCAATTGGGTCGTATCTTCAATTTATTATTATTATTATTAACAATGTATTTTAGAAATCCAAAGAAAAATGAATCCATAGGGGTCAAGTCCGGACTGTTAGGTGGCCATTTGATACTTCCATTATTTCCTATGCATATTGGGAATACATTATTCAAATGTTCTTGAACGGGTGGGACACTTTGCGGGGTTACCCCATCCAAATCATACTGGCAAGCTCGGCTTCCGAAAAATTCTGTAAAATAATATTTTCTACTTCTGGGATGAGTATTGCTTGATAGGTAACTCCTGTTAATATATAATCATGAAATATTGGGCCAACAATTTCATTTCTAAAGATTCCGCACCAAACTCTAACAGTTTTTCTTCCTGTTTTCTTTATTTGTTTCGCCAATTTTTTTCTGTTGTCTTTTTTTCCCACGACCTCCGATTTCTACTATTGAAAACTCCTGCCGTAGAAAAGGATGAATCACCAGTCCATAATATTTCATTTAAATAATCGGGATCTTCATTCAAATTTTGATCTGTTGACAAAATTCCAGCCTTTTTCTCTTATGAATCTCTATTAAAACTTGTACGGGTAAAATTTTATATGGTTTGTTGTTATTCTTTTTCAAAGTACGTTGGATTTTGAAAAAACTTTAACCTAATTGATCGGCTACATTTTTTAAACTACATTCTGAATTTTCTAAAAATAATACGTTTCATAGAAGTCTATTTGCGAATAAATATGGATAGGCTTACCATCGAAATGAAGTAGTATATCTAGCTGTTCCTCCTGGTTTTCTTGAACTACACGCTTTTTTCTTCTGAAACTGAAAGTATGATTCACCTTTTGGTAAATATTTCTGAATGTATTTTCTGACGGTTTTAGATGATTTGGATACAACACCCTATATGCTCTTTTTGCTTCACGTTTATTTTTGTTGTTTTTTATATAACAAGTATATATTTGAACTTGTTCTTGCTCACTGTAAACCATATTGATTATTCCATTAAAGAAATGTCACTAAACAAACATAATATAGTTGTCATTTTCATAGCTTACATTAAAAATGTTAACTGTCGTAGTAACAACTAGTCTAACTAAGTTAGTCGACGTTCAATAACTCAAAAACGGTATGAGAAAGGGGTAACATATGGTATATTTTAGAAATCAGGGAAAAAAATCATTCCCAAAATTCCCAAATCCCAGTGAAAAAATATTTTTTTTTTAAATTCCTGAAATCTGCACGCTACTGTATGTTTGATAGCATTTTAGCATAAATCAGTCCCAACCACATAACATTTACATTTACTTCTTTTTTCTATAGGAAATAATAACGATGATACTGGGTGGATAATTTATAGTGAATAACCGGCTTCAAATATTTATTTTTCGAGTTCTAATAATTCGAAAGCTTCATTTCACCTTATTAAAGACAACAGACTATACACTTTCCGAAAAACGGAGAAGAAGTACCACTACAAGAGAAGAAATAATATAGATTCAGAGTTAACTTTCCTGCGTCTCTGAAAATAGGTCAAGAGCAAGTTGAACGATAGCAAAAAAGTGGTAATCTATGATAAAGTATAGTGGACAATAAGATCATTCGAACCGTACAAATCACCAGGCCAGAGAGGATCTACTCAGTACTATTGCAGAAGGAAACAGAACTTAGCATTGCAGGCTCTATAAAATACTTAGAAGCAGTCTAGCTCTTGGGTATATATTTAAGTCTTGAGGACTATTAGGGTAATTTTCATACCAAAACCTGGAGGTAGTGGATGGGAAACGGAAGAGTCCTAATGCCAATCAGTTTTGAATCCATTGGACTGGAAACTCTAGATAAGCTGGTGCCTAAGCACATAATGGATGGGGCACTGGTAGCAAGATCATTGCATCTAGACCAATACGCATACACGAACGGCCACTCAACTGACACATAACCCCATAAACTAGCTGGAGAACAAAGGAGTGTACTTCCGAATCAGACAAAACGTCCGGGAAAGTAGTTGTTTCCAAGTATTGGGAAGTCTGCGTCCAACATCACATTTATTGGGGCAGTTTGGGTGTTTTTCGATCTCCAGCGATCTCGATTGCAGTGTATTCTCAGTGGCAATGATTTGGTGTAATTGAAATGGTCTCCCAAGTAGCACAGAGTCATAAAATTAACATAATGACTTCTTGTACCGTCTTAAAGACCACGTATTTGTATGTTTTAGAACCAAAAAGTCAATGTGCGTTTTATAACCTTCAGGCGTTGCTATGACGTCGTGTAGTAGATATAACGAGAGTACAATAAATAATTCTCGAGATGACGTTGTACTGTGATTTGTATGTAAATAAATTGTATGTGTCGTTTAGTAGAACTTAAGAGCAGGTGCTGTGAGGTTATTATGACAATGAACATATGTGGTTCTAATGAATAGATTTTTGAAACGTTTCTACGACTACATATTGTAGTTGTAATGTATGTATGTATGTATGTATGTATGTAGTTTTGGTAATGATTACATTATGTATCTATGGTTACATTATTTTTGTTGGTTATGTTATTTTTGTTGGATAGGTATATTGTGTTATGTATGTAGAATATTCAGTTCCGTATGAATTATTGAAATGCCAAAACAAAGGAACCAATCTGCCTTACAAGAGAACTGGAGCGTATAGAAAAATATAAAGAGGAAGGATGAGTGCCTACCCCAAAATTAACATCTGAAATAATTAATCAGTCTATCGGGACACTGCAAAAAAATGAAGTTCATCCAGTTCCTTCAATTGTTTTCACAACAAGGAAAGACATAAATAATATGTATGTGCACTTCGAGTGATAAATAAAAAATATTCAACATCAACATAACCTCTATTGTAAATGTCAGTTATTTTTAGCGTTTTCCATTAGGCGGAACTAACGGAATGCTTATTCACTCAGTGTATATTTTCTTCTGTTTTGATAGCGTTACGACGTTAGTACAACAAAACTTGCTACTTGTGGGCATAGCGACTACATTACAACGTTTTTATGTAAGATATTGCGATGTCTTTGAGACACTCGTAAACTATTCTATGATAATACATACCTGAGTAATTACAACTTTTCGACACTAGAAGGACGGCATCCATGTTTTTCGATTATTGATAACATCATTCTGGAACAAAAATATTTAAAATAAAAAATATGGGACCCTGGGTGTTATATCAATTTAAAAATCATTGGAGATGTGCCAATCAAGTATCTTTCGTAATATACATATTTCAACGATTAATGAGAAAAACTGATGAAATATATTTTTTCTGAAATGAAAATGAATATTTATCTCTCTTCATTTTCGAGGCGCATGAATTTTAAGTGAGTAGAATTGGATTTTGATCGTAAAAATGGATTTGCTTGGTCACTAGAGTTTCAGAACAATTCTTAAAGACACATGCATGAAAATCATTTTTATCTCGATAACTATCATGGTCACAGAGTATCATGAACATGTAAAGGAAGGCTGACTTATATATTATATTGATATTATATAAAATCTCTTGATATGGTATACATATTGTTATACTATATTAGAAAGATTATGACCTTCATGCATAATGATATAATGACTACACTAAGACCACAGAACGACCCTTTTGCGACTGGCTTATATAAGTCTATATTGGCGAGTCATTACCACTACTTTATAACGTCGATGTGACGTCGCAAGAGTGTGCCTTTTTGTCGTATTGGCATACATAGCGACGTCTCAGCATATTACAAGACATGAGTCATGGACTTTTGCGAAAGGTCTGTACAACCGAATTATGACCTCTGTGTGCTACTTGGGCTGTCTCTTCATAATTCTGGGAAAGTGTCAAAAAAGGCCCTAAGTGTCGGACAGCAAGTTGATGTTTGTTAACACAGCTGATGACTAGCCTGTTAGATTGTCCTATGTACGCCTAGGATATTCATAGCATGGGATTTTATATATTTCTCAGGACTCGTTAGCTGTGTTTTTATTAGGAGATATGAGGAAGTTATAGAAATTTTAATATTCATTGTGAATATTGTTCTTATTTCGCATTTCTCTATGATTTCGCCAATTTTGTCGGTGACACATTTATAGGGAAGAGAAGCCTTTTGTGCTTAGTTATCTTTTAGGTTTTGAGAGTTAACAAAAAGTGTTTGATGATGGTGGATTGATCTACAAATTGGTGTGTTACTATAACCGTTTCGAAAAAGTGCGGTTTTGAGCTTGTTCAACTATTGCGGTCTGTTGTGAGCATCGGTGAGTGGAATGGATCTGTGGAGTTTAAGACGGGTTGGTTTGAGCTGGATGGTAATGAGAGCTAGTGTGTAGATACCGGTTGGTGTGGTTGTTTTCCTGTATACTGTGTAAGTGAGTGAAGAGTCGCTGGTTTTCGTGATGAGGACATCTAGGAAAGGAATTGAGTTATCTTTTTCAGTTTCCATTATGAATTTAATGTTGAAGTGGATGTTATTCAGATTATCTAGGAATCATTGTGGGGTTTCGAAGCCGTTGGGCCATATAACGTATATATCTTCATCGTATCTGAACCAACAAGTGGCCTCGTGCTCAAATGACTCTATGGCCTTAGTCTCGAATTCCTCCATGTTATAGGTTTGCAAGGACTGGAAAAAGGGGAGATCCCATTGGTGCACCTCTTACTTGTTTGTAATATGAGTCTTGAAATAAAAAGTATCTGCTGTTCATACAATGGTTGATGAGGGTTAGGGTATATATGAGTATATTGTGTTTGGATTTGAGGATGTCCAATGTGTCTGCCAGAGGGATATTCGTAAAGAGGGATACTATATCAAAGCTCACGAGGATATCGGGGCTTTAGATTCTGTGTGTTTTGAAGAGTTCTAAAACGTGGCTTCTTCGACTGACGACTGAAGGGTGTTTGCTAGATATTTGGCAAGATTGTGAATGAAGTGAAATATTTCTAACGTACAAAGTATTTTTTTAACCCCAGTCATAAAATTACTACAAAGTTTTTAAAACATAACAAAAACTACTGGGAACAAAGCGATCAAAAATACAATGGTCACAAGAACCTACATTAAATAACACAATTTCAATCCAACAAGATCTATTGTTAAGGAAATAACGTGATGGGTTATTCAGTACATCAGTATTTTGCTTCTATAAATCATAACACTGATATTGCCTGTCTTCTGTTGACTCACCCTGTCAACGAGCTATATTTGAATTACAATTTCAAGAGCTTTTGCTGTCTTGAAACTACCTAAGACTGTTCCATCATAAAACCATACATTTGGACATTACGAATTTATGATGATGAAATTTTTATATTGGTACACTGTCCGAGAATTGCATTTAATGTAATAATGTTGGTCATGGTAATGTATCGTTACTGTACTCTCGACTTTGTGGCAAGTGTTTCTGTAATTAAATTAGTTTCAGCCAGGCGGCAACATGGCTACCTCTATATAACAATATACACATTACTTCTCACCACTTTGCGCTCCAGACGAGTGAAATGCTAAGATTATAACTTTACCCGGAGTCATTTTCTGCAAGAGCGAAATTAAATAAAGATAGTTTTATTTAATAAAGTTTTTGGGTATCCATGAGTGGATGCTTCACAAATGTATTCCTTCGTCGAATCACAACAGAGTGGACATTGGAAAATAACTTTTTCTAGAAACGCACGCATTTTGATCGAGAAATTTTTTATTTTCCGTAGTAGTGCGGAAAAAAATTATTTCCAGCCTAGTGTAGGAAAAAAATTGATTTTCAAAAGCGCTAAATGAGATTTTTCGCTAAATTAGCGTAGTTTTAGACTTACCTCATTCTAACACATCAATACAATTATCAAATTTCGGAATATTTTGCTTAATTTTTTCATGAAAAAAATTATAATGATATTAACAACAAAACCATCCATTCAGAGGTATGTGTTTCATATTGGTTGCCATGACGCCAATTGTTTACCAAAGTCAAAACGTTTATCAAAATTGCGTCTTTTCACATTTTTGGAGTTCACATCGCGATTTTTTTCCGTTTTTCAAGCGAAAAAATACAAAAAAATTGAATATCGAGATGAGGAAATACCCGAAAGCATTCTAGAAGCAGCAGCTGTTGCCAACTTGGAACTATTACCAGCCATATCTCGAGAAAGGTATGAGACACAATTTAACAATTTTTTTTATTGAGAAAAAGGGTGTTAAAAGCTACAAAGACGAGTTTTTTCTGGTTTATTTTTTGGATCAAAGCAAAATTATAGAGCCCAGTAGCCTCTGGTTTCTCAATGATAAAAGCTATGACGAGAATAAATAAGGCAAAATGTTGATATTGGAAGATTCTACGAATTGATAATTCTTTTTTGAATAATCTGTGAACTTCAAACCAAAAAAAGCAAATGTTTTTTAGCAAACTTTGAAAAATTTATGGAGACGGCCCCAGATGATATTTATCCACTGATCAAAGTAGCCACCATATTTGGACTAGCAAGTGCCTGCCGTAGGGTAGAACTGAACAAAATAACCTTGGACAATATTGAAGATGAAGGTACCTTGGTCACCATAAAGATCATTGACACAAAAAGTCATTTTTCAAGGTCATTTGTAATCTCGGAAGAAGTTAACAACGGTAGATTCTTCAAGTTATTTAAAACATATGCATCTTTGCGACGTTCACATACTTTCCATCGTCGCTTTTTTATTCAATATAAACATGGCAAATGTATCACTTAGTGTGTAGAAGTAAATTCATTTGTAAAAATGCCGTCTAGGATTGCAGCCTACATCTTCCAGAACCTCAGTGCTACACTGGCCATAGTTTTGGACGTTCTTCGGCTCCTTTTTTGTTTGATTCTGGGAAAGAAATCCTCCCCCCCTCCAATAATTTTGTATATACCTAATATCAAGCGATATTCGAAAAGTTTTCATGCATAATTGTGATATATGCAACTAAACATTCACCGAAATCTACTATTAAAAACCTGTAAATGGTCGATTTGGTCCATTAATGTATAATTGTGGTATAGGCAACTAAACATACCCGAATTTATGTATTTTAAAATCCAAATATTGTAAGTTTCCTCCCAGTTGAAGGAAATGGATATCGAAAATTTCACGTTGACCCCAGGAACGAAGTCGACGGAAATTTTTTGTAATCAACTCGTATATTAAAATGGCGATTAATGATCTCGAACATTAACGCCCTCGCTTCACTCTCGCGTCGAAATATATCGATCCTTAATCGCCACTATCAATACACTAGTGGATTGATAGTTATTTAATCAATTTAAAATACATAAATTTGACAGCGCGAAGGTAATATAATTTGACATTTGCATAATATTCGAATTCGTGTATGTTCAGTTGCCTATACCACAATTATACATTAATGGACGAAATCGACCATTTTCAGATTATTAATGGTCGATTTCGTTGTATGTTTGGTTGCATATATGACAATTATGCATTAAAAGATAAATTGAAGGTTAATATAGGTCATTAACGATTGATTTCCTGTAGATTGAACAGACTCGTCAATACGAGGTCGCCGGAAAATAAATATTTTTACAATCAGCGATAATACAGAAGAGGATGCTGGCAGCAGTAAGGCTCCTGCTTTACTACAAAAACACCAACAATTAACATCAGCAATAAACCTGCAGAGTACAGTAAATGTTACGTTTAATATTAATAAAAATAAAAATTTTAAAAAAATATAAAAACTCGACCCAAACTCCTGCGGCAAATATCTTTCAGAGACCTCCACTTTTTTTCATGTAACATCCGCCATTTTGATTTTATTCGTATGAGATGTAGCCTATGTTACCTGGACCATAATAACGAATCGATTGACACCTCAATCATCAGAATCAGATGAGCAGTTTAGGCGCTACGGTCTAAGATGATTGTTCTACGAACAAGATCTCGCACAGAACAGTTGGCGCGAAAATGAGATGAAATCTTTGAAATTCACCACAATGTTTACATTTGTCTGTCAGAAATCAGATGACTGCCCGATTTTTCTTGAAGATCTGGTGATTTTTCCAAAGTGATTTCTTCGTAAACGGCCTTTTTGTGATCATGGAAACTTCCACGAAGGAAGAAGAAAAGTTAGGAAAGTGGACTGATGTCTCTAGACGATGAATTGACTTGAAAATTGAGGGGCATTGGAAAATGTCCCCGATGACATTGTTTCATTAAACTTTTCGATACAAACTATTACCAAGCCATTCACTGCCCATCTCTGCCGGACTATTACCTCTCTAACAACCTTCTGACCTGAACAAAATCAGAGAGTTCATTGTAGATATCATAAAATATGTTGATGAAGTTGAGAAATCGATTAATCCTGGTCTGCGACAGTCTAGGCTGCTTCCAGCTATCTTAGAATGACTTGTCCGGAAAAGGTGAGCCCTACTAACAAAGGTGAGGAGAGAAGATAATAATATAAATCAGCTTTTCTTTTATTTTTCAGTAAGTAACACCTCGCATGACATAATCGGAGAAGGAGGGCGATCTAAACCAAGCAGTTGTTCGGAAGAACAAAGCTCACTCCCAAGATCGATAAGGCTATCTTAGAATGACTTATCCGAAAAAGGTGAGCCCTACTAACGAAGGCGAGAAGAGAAAACAATCTGAATCAGTTCTTATTTTATTTTTCAGTAACACGCCGCATGAGATAATCGGAGGTGGGGGATCTAAACCAAGCAGTTGGTCGGAAGAACAAGGCCCACTGTCAAGATCGATAAGGCTAATGACTATTATTAGAATAATTATCACTTTGTAATAATCACATGAGTTTCACAAGTAAGCGTTCATTCTTTAAAGATATCCTTGATTTTGGCTAGTGAATTCCGAACCATCACAGGTTCCATGGCTCTTTAGAAAAAAATATCCACTATATTCAGAATTTTCCATCTCCAAATGAAATATACTTATAGTCAGAAGATTGTCACCCCAGGGGCAAACTTTTGTACAAAATAAATATAAAAGTAATAATAAAAATATTTGATTTGCTAGTTACCAGATAAATTACAATCACAAGTTGAAAAAAATTATTGCAATGGGCAAAGGTAGTTCAGATTATTTTATACATATACGACTCATTTTACTACGAATATAATTTGAGTTCTAGCAATAAGATAGTCGTGTGGTCTGCCAAAATAGTGAACATATCTTAATTTGCCCAAAAGCTGAGAGACTATCAGTTTTCTCAATTGAAGCTTCATCCTCTGAAGCTTTCTTCAGACTAGAATATAGATTTTTCAGAAAGCGAATTTATTTATTGAAATTATTCATTCAAAAGAGAATATTTTATATTGTGAAATATGCCAACCAAAATTTCAAAAGTGAAGAAACTAGTAATAGAAGGGCCGATAAATTGAAAAATTTACAGATAATGAAGCACAAATTACTCAAATGTCAGTTTGTTATAGGTATTAGAAACATATTTTTTCAATGATATATTCCTACCAAAATGAGTCATTACATCATTTAATATTCAAAGTTTATAGCACAAATATAAAGATGAAGTAAAACATGTTTAAATTTTTCAGAAACTTTAAATTTAGGATTACTGGCAGTACTGTCAGGATATGTCTGGGTATATTACTTTTTTTTACAATAGCATACGATTTTGTTCCACCCCATGTTTTCTGTTTTGACAGAAGTATCAATGTACAGATTGATTTTCCCGATATTTAAAAGGAAGCCATGGATAAGAGGGAATTGCAATTTCAATTGTGTCAATTCATCGATTCGATTTCATGCCTGTATAAATGAGAACAAATTCTCCTAATATTTCATTCCATTTTTTCAATACGAAAACACCAGAAGCATTTCCTCGTGTACGATCCCCTACACTTGATGTCACATGACAGACTCCTAATTGGCTGCACCGAAGTTACACCAAACTCTGAATTTATGAATAAAATCAAAAGTGATAGCATTTGGAGGATTTTGAAACGATTCTACTATTTCATCCATGAATAGAATTAGTGATTTATCTTGTCCTCTACTCTTTGCTACGGTGGAACATTCGTAAATTCAAACATACATAGACCCTTCCTTTTCGGCTGTCCGGTAAAAAAGTCGGCAATGCGGACCCCTGAACGTGAAGTGTGTGTACCTGTCTAATCCTGTTGTAGAGTTTTCTATTCAAGTTCCCTTATTTCTTTCTGTTTCTGTAGGTATTTATTCAATTCATGAAACATTGTATATATGAAGTAAGTAAGTAATAGGCAGTAATTACTCAAGAATACTACACAATCTGCCTGTGTTTGGTCGAATGACGAAATGTCAAAGCTATAAAAAAAGATTTAAGCATATAATTCATTGAGGATTTAAAAACATTGAAAATTCAGATCCGAAACACTTTCAGAATTAGTTTCATCCTGCCCGGACTCAAGTCACAGTGAATATATTCGGGACATACATGGAAATCGATATTTCGTGTTGCAATTGTGCGCGTTATTCTAATATATAGGAAATTCTGGAGATGAATCATAGTAAGAAGAGATGGGGTGGTGCATACATTAGACTTTGATAATTAGTTGGGGTAGTGCGAATAAGCAGGGGGCGAGATTCAGTAAGGAGAGAAAGTAAATGCAAAGCTGCATTTGGCTATGTTTATGTAGCTCGTCGTAGATGAATGGGGTGGTTCGGAGATGCCGCGTTACAGGGTGATATAACAATGGATAGGAGGATAGTGGTGGGTAGGAAAAAATAACTGACAAAATATAGAGTTCGATCAAACCGAAAGTTTATTTTGAGAGTAGTTGAAATTATTTAGTAGGTATGTATGTATGTTTGAATACATTCTTGATTGCTCTCATCCTTTCAATGTGAATATTATGGCAAAGTATTTGGTTGTGCAATGGGTAACCTAGTTTCCTTTATTTTCGCAAACCTTTGCATGCACGAGCTTTTGCTCAATGTCCTTCCACAACTTCCTTTTCAACACCCATTTTTACATATATATGTTGATGACATTCGGGCTCCGAAAATAATATTCTAAAGATTTTTCATTCTTTCAATGAACATTTGCAGTTTACACTTGAAATGGAGTGAACAGAAATATCCCATTTTCAGATACGATAATGATCCGTGAAAATAATTACCTCATAAGTGATTGGTATCAGAAACCCACATGTTCGGGAAGTATTATCAATTTCAAATCGGGTCATCCTATGTACCAAAAAATTGCGGTGTTGAAATCTCTCAGATATAGAGCAGATGATCTTGAATACCCTGACTTCAAGAAAAAAAATATAGTTTGATAAGGATAAAAACTTTTAACAAAAAATTGAACCGACGAAAAAATCAACTGAAAAGCAAAAAATAAAATAAACCGAGTAACTAATTTTGAGTCGGCGTCAAACAAAGAATTATTGAAGAAGAAGAAGAAGTAATCAAAACTCCGCTGTGCATCTCGCTGCCATCATTTTACGCTTTACCTAATTCAATTGCTAGTTTGTTTGGCGCCAACTCAAAATTAGTTACTCACATTTGTTTAGGAGCTCAATTATCATGAAGACTAAGGTTTATTTAATTTTTGGTTTTCAGTTGATTTTTTCATCGGTTTAATTTTTTGTTTAAAAACGTTTTTATTTTCAATTTTTTTGTGGCTGAAATCTACTAATTACTACCTACTTAATTTTTTATTACTTCCAAAATACTCACTTACCTAGCTTACTTCAACTATATTATTATCTACTTAACTATTTATTGTTATATAATATAAATTATTTTTGAAAGTTCTGGTTAGTTGATTTCATCACCCTGTATATAATTCCATCCTTGCGTAGAATGTAATTATTGTGACGGATGTAGGAGGATCTGTCAATGTCAACTACATATGTGTGCCAATGTTCACAAGTGAAAAATCAATCATCCCCTATGTTTCTACCCATAGAGGTGGACCATTCCATTCCAAATTGAAATATGATCAATTATGAGGTTTACCCTATCTAATAAAAAATGTATCATCCAAATCGAAACACCCACTACAAAGTTATGCCTGATAGAATCGGTTAACGGACCAAAATTCAGAGAGTGATCAATATCCTTCATTTTGCTACCCTTAGGGGTAGATTCCGTCTTTTAAATTCGAATGGGACCAACTTCGAAGTGAACCCTATCCACTGAAAGAAGAATTATCGGAATCGGAGTTCTCAGTAAAAAGTTATGCTTGGTCATACATAAAAAAACAAAAACAAATATACGCCTCCTTTTTGGTTTCGACGGTTAAAATAGGAAAAGAAGCTAGATTTCCTGCAAACATAATTTCAAACTTACAAAATACTAATAATAATAGTACAAAATTCCCTCAGTGGAAGGACTGAGTGATGCCCTTTTCAAAATCTCAGATCAAAAATCATTCAAAAATAGCTTTTTATAGTAATATTTTCTTTAGACTAAAACATTCAACATCTCCGTTATCCAAATATATATATATATAGATGATGAATGCACATAGTTGACAATCGATCTTTTGAAAAGCAGTGTTATTTCATCAAATAAAAAAACAACATTTTGGAATCATATGTTTTAATTTATATGTTTCTACTCATATATATGTTAGTATTGTTCTTACATATGATTCTAGTTGAGGTATGTACAGGGTTAATTCCTCAAGTATTATTTATTTTGTGCATCCTATATCCTATAACTTGCCTTCTTTTCAACTTTTTTGTTTTTAAATTCCCATTTTCACAACTAGTTGTCCGTTTAGGCCCTGATAAAGTTTATACGTTGGCCGAAACGTTGGCCGAAAATTAGAGATTTAGATATAAATAATGATAGTCATTTCAAATATTATCTACTCCCAACTTATCCGTAATGTGAAGAATAGTCGTAAATAAACGGATTTTGTAATATATCGAAATGATAAAAAAAGTGCTTGGCACTGTTTCGTCAAAAATATAATCGATAGGAACTACCCAAGTTCTCGTGTGCTTTGCCACCGAAGGTATTGAAGTTTCAACTCTTGATGAGTTCCATTTAACCTAAAAGTTGAAAGATTACAATTGGAACAGAACTTTTCTCAATTCAGAAATTCTCAACTTTTACTCAAGGACAATTGGAGGACATCTCAGAACATCCAAGGAATTAGCTTCTCTTGGCTGTCGGCGTTTTTAAGATGTTGAATCCTCTGAGAACAATCACCCAGTTCCTATTTTTGGGGTTTGCTCGAACTCTAATAATCGATATCAAAATCCATCACAATAATTGATTTTTTGCATTCAAACAATATTTTCTGGTTCAAGATTTCCAAAATTAATGTATTTTAGCGTGGCTTCAGCCGGGAAAATAGTTGTTTTCTGTTAGATATCCACAAGATATAATTTTCAACCGACGAAATAAAAAAAGGGCAAGTTCTCTAGTCGACGCGTATTTTTTTTCATGTATGATCACGCATAGCGATCACAGAGCGGTTAGATTTCAATGATTCATTAGATAGGGTGTACTTCAAAGTTGGTCCCATTTGAATTTGAACAGAAAAATCCATCCCTACATGTAGCAAAATGGAGGATATTGAACGTTCACCCTCTGAATTTTGCTCCGTTAACCTATTCTATAAGACATAACTTTGTAGTGGGTTTTCCGATTTGGATGATTTTTTTTTTATTAGATAGGGTATGCCTCATAGTTGATCAAATTCCAATTTGGAATGCAATTATCTACCCCTATGGGTAGAAAAATAGGGAATGATCGATTTTTCACTTGTGAACATTGGCACACATATGTAGTTGACATTGTCAGATCCTCCTACATCCGTCACAATAATTACATTCTATGAAAGGATGGAATTATATACAAAGTCATGAAATCAACTAACCAGAACTTTCAAAAATAATTTATATTATATAACAATAACAATTTAAGTAGATGATCATATTATTTAACAAGTTAATAGATGAAGTAAGCTAGGTAAGTAAGTATTTTGGCAGTAATAAGAAATAAAGTAGGTAGTAATTAGTAGATTTCAGCCACAATCAATTGAAAAATGAAAACTTTTCAACAAAAAATTGAACCGACGAAAAAATCAACTGAAACGCACAAAATAAAACAAACCTTCTTAGTCTTAACGATAATTGAGCTCCTAAACTAATGTGAGTAAGTAATTTTGAGTCGGCGCCAAACAAACTAGCAATTGAATTAGGTAAAGCGTAAAATGATGGCAGCGTTTTGATTACTTCTCCGAAGTAATATAATGATCTTCGATAATTGTTTGTTTGGCGCCGAATCAAAATTAGATACTCACATTAGTTTAGGAGCTCAATTATCGTTAATACTAAGGAGGTTTATTTTATTTTTTGCTTTTCAGTTGATTTTTTCGTCGGTTTAATTTTTATCGTAGAATTTCCATTTTCAGATATATTTCAAATCAATATTCATTTGAAATGTTTCTTTTCTCAGGAAGGGGGAATTGTCACGCTTCACATATTTTCCACTGCACTCGCGTCGCAGGCAATTATAAAGTTATTTTTGTAATTCGTTTGAGTCTAACTGAGATTAAATGTTGTAAGGAAAGTGTATATGATGCCGATGCTTTTTTTTATATATGTTGTGAATTCAGTTTGTAGTTCAATTCAATAGCCGGGGAAGTAGTTGTTTTCTGGTAGATGATCACAAAAAATAACTTCATTTTTATCTTGGTTCCTTAAATTTTTGCATGTAACAATTGTAAAAATACGTTTTAGATGTAGCGTGTTTTCAGTAAAGAAATATAATCATGAACTTTTTTATTTGTTGTAAAATTATTCATATTTCAATAGATTTTAGATTGGTATCCAGTAGAGAAAAAAAAGTGAAATTCGCAATATGAAAAATTTGGCAAGAATCGGATGACACCATTGAAGACTGCTATTTTTGTGTAGTGAATCCATTTGAACTACGAAATGGCAATAATGCGAAGCCAATTCTGTATCCTAACCTTCCCTCTTCATCTACTGCGATATTATACTCGTATGGCGAAAAATTTTGATTAACAGTACCTGAATCCCCAAAGAAATTCTTCCAAACGAGTTCATGTCAGAGTTCAAATAATAGTAGTGTTGAATTGATTTGTTGAAAATATAAACAGGATGTTCATAAAATCAGATGTGGAATCATCTAACTTTTTCCATCTTTGCAAAGTGAGATTGCTTCTTGAAAATGTGTTTCCCATTTCTTCCGGTCTTCCTGATGATCGTGGAAGCGTGAAATAGATTTTCGTCGACAAAAATGTATTGAAGACCTAGTGAATGCGATGTCTCTCCTGCGTCAATGTTACGAATGATTTCTGGTGAGTACTCTCTTTTGGAAAACATTCTTCTTTGCCTCATTCATCTTTATGAGTTCTTAATTAAGACTGGAATAGAAAATCAAATAACTATCTGAATGAAAATCAAATTTTCAATTTCAGTTTTTTCTTTGGGTTGAGTTAATAACTAACTGATTGAAAATGCAAATTTTTTAAAAATTTAGGGCTTTTTCAGAATATCTATCAGATGTATTTCAATGTCCAGCGTGGCTTTAGCCGGGGAAGTAGTTGTTTTCTGTTAGACATTCACAAAAAATAACTTCATTTTAATCGTGGATTTTTCAATTCACAGAAAAATCTTTCTATCAATATTCAATTGAGAATGTTTCCCTTTTCAATTAGTGTTGAAGATGTTATCAGATATTGAATTTATGTTATCATAGGTACAACGAAACCCCATCTCATTACACCGGCAGACGGAAGTGATTCAATCAGAGATCTGAATTTGCCGAAGAGGGAAGCCGAAATGTTGGATTCTCGATAAATACAGTGGAATTTGTTTGCTGATGTCAGAATAATTGGCCATGAGGCATTTTCTACTCTTTTTACAAAAGAAGATGGATTTTGTTTTTGCAATGACGCAGAAGGTTTGTTCGTTTTTGTTTCTGCTGAGTGACGTTTGTTCATCGACAGTTCTACAAAAAGTCTAAAAGTCATTTCACTTCACAATGGAAATAAGTACCCGTCTCTTCCAGTCATTTTGTACATCACAAAGAAAATTATGGAAGTCTGAAGATATGAAGAAATCATAAGGGGACTGCAGAGTGGATATACCAAATATCCATGTTGTCCTTGTTCATGGGATAGCAGGGCACTTCGTTCGAAGAATATGGCCGAAAAAGACACAATTTCAGATCGGAAAGCAAATCATCAAATTAACCTGAAAATGTGTTCATGCCAGCGATACATATTAAGCTATGGATAATGAAAAAATGTGTGGTAGCTTTCAATAACTTCAGAGATTTTTTTCCAAATATATCAGAAGCAAGGCTGGAGTCTTTGTTGTCCCAAAACTGCCGACCAATACTGCAAAAAAACTGGTCATAGCTTTAAGGGAGTGATATCTGATTTTTTCGGGAACAACAGAGCCGATAACTATCAAGAACTAGTTGCTAGTATAATAAAAAACTTGAAGGCCATGGGTTGTGCATATTGAAAGTGCATATCCTACATTGGAGCATTCTCAGAATAGCAAGAAGTACGATTCCATCAGGATATTATGGACGAAATTATCAAGATAATATAATGGAAATATGATGGGGAATATATTTGTGGTTCATCCGGAGAAAGCTCTTGGAAACATAATAAAAAGCCAAAAAACTATTTTTTTTTTACTTTTTTTGTATTCAGTTTCACAATACAATACAGTTAATAATAAAATACAAATATGATTGTTTTGATACTTTCTCAAATAAGCTATTTTAAAATTTCTTTAAATTTTCAAATAGTATCACCCAGAATGTAAAAGCAAACTTTTTCATTCCATAGTAATTTTGTCCATCAAACATCACTCAACCTGCAATGACTTCGCTCAAATGAAAATTAACATATTTTTTTTGTATACATGCAGGATGTAACAAAGATAGATCTATTTCCAGATCACTGCGATATGCTTTTACAATTAGCGCATTTTGCATACTTCACGCATTACTAATTTAAAATGGAACCTAACATCTATTTATCGTACTTCACATCACCCTATAAATGCGTTCTTAGGTCGCATAGGGATGATGGGGGTGCAGAAGGGCTGTAGAGAGTGAGAGTTGTCACGCACAGAGTTTGATTGGACTGCTAGCTGATCGATATTAAGAGATTCACCCTCGTCTGGCTGGACCACCCAACGTTGTCAGACCCTCCACATTTCCTTGAATCTGGCTATTTTTCTTTCCCTCTTTGTAATTCTAGATTTCATAATACAAAGTTCACAACAACGAGGTGATTGTGTATAATAACAAACGAAAGTGATGTTTTAGAAAAATATTTGTAGATTGGAAAAAACACAAGATAGAATAGTTTCATTGAGGTATTTTCCCTACTTGTATACATTGGAGCATCTTTATTTAAAAGAATTTCGAACCATGTATTTTTGAAATTATCATTTTCCAATTCTCAAATGATATGCATCTAGTACATCTTCCCAAACTGAAATATTTTCATATTTTTATCATTGAACCTTTTAATAATCAGAATGCGTATGAAACTCCTACTCGTTAAAATATCACTTATATTTTCAGTAACATCACAAGAAATTTAGTAATTTTTTATATACCTAATATCAAGCGGTATTCGAAAAGTTTTAATGCTTAATTGTGATATATGCAACTGAACATTCACCGAAATCTATCATTAAAAACCTGTAAATGGTCGATTTGGTCCATTAATGTATAATTGTGGTCTACGCACCTAACACCTACAAATTCGAATATTATTCAAATGTCAAATCATACTACTTTCGCGCTGTCAAATTTATGTTTTTTAAAATCCAAATATTGGAAGTTTCCTCCTAGTTGAACGAAGTCGACGGAATTTTTTTGTAGTCAACTCGTACATTAAAATGGCGGTTAATGATCTCGAACATTAATCGCCACCATTAATACACTAGTTGATTAAATAACTATTAATGATATATATTTCAAAACGGAATTTGGGCAAATGAAAACTGAATACCTACAAAAGAGATAAATATGGAAGAAACTCATTTATGCAATCACATTCATACAAGTTCTGAATTTAACAATTATAAAAACTTTTTAACAAAAATTAAACCGACGAAAAAATCAACTGAAAAGCAAAAAATAAAATAAACCTTCCTAGTCTAAATGATAATTGAGCTCCTAAACTAATGTAAGTAACTGATTTTGAGTCGGCGCCAAACAAACAATTATCGAAGATCATTATCTATGAAAGAAGTCATCAAAACGCAGCCGTGCATCTCGCTGCCATCATTTCACGCTTCACCTAATTCAATTGCTAGTTTGTTTGGCGCCGACTCAAAATCAGTTACTTACATTAGTTTAGGAGCTCAATTATCATTTAGACTTTGGAAGTTTATTTTATTTTTTGCTTTTCAGTGATTTTCGTCGGTTTAATTTTTGGTTAAAAAATTTTATTTTTTACTTTTCAGTTCCGTATTTCGTCGGTTTAATTTTTTGTTGAAAAGTTTTTACTTTTCTATTTTTTGTGGCTAAAATCTACCAATTACTACCTACTTGTTTTTTGATTACTTCCAAAATACTTACTTACCCACCTTACTTCATTTATTACCAGTTAAATAATATGATTATCTACTTTCACTGTTTGTTGTAATATACATTATTTTCAATGTTCTGGTTAGTTTATTCCATTACTTCGTATATCATTCCATCCTCTCATAAAATATACTGATTTTGACGGATGTGAAACAAGAATAATATCAGTAGCGATCTGTCATTGTCAACTACGTATGTGTATGCCAATGTTCACTAGTGAAAAATCAATTATCCCCTATTTTTCTACCCGTAAGGGTGGCTAATTAATTATAATAAGGTATACCCTATCTATTAAAAAAAGAATCATCCAAATCGAAGAACCCAGTACAAAGTTATGCCTGATAGAATATATATATATAGAATATAATTGTTTTGACGGATGTGGAACAGAAATAATGTCAGTAGCAATCTGTCATTGTCAACTACGTATTTGTGTGCCAATGTTCATAAGTGAAAAATCAATTATCCCCTATTTTTCTACCCGTAAGGGTATATAATTCCATTTGAAATATAAATATAAGGTAAACCCTATTTATTAAGAGAAGAATTATCCAAATCGAAGAACCCAGTACAAAGTTATGCCTGATAGAATCGGTTAACGGACCAGAATTCAGAGGGTGAGTGATCAATATCCTTCATTTCGCTAGGGGTGGATTTCATCTCTTAAATTCGAAGGGGACCAAATTCGAAGTAAACCCTATCCACTGAAAAAAGAATTATCAGAATCGGACGCCTCAGTAAAAAGTTATGCGTGATCATACATAAAAAAATATGATGGAAAAAAAAAATATACGGGTCGCATAGAGAACCTCCTCCTCTTTGGTTTCGTCGGTTAAAAAGAAACCGATGGCGCTGCCAGTCGAAAAGGTACATTTCGATATTTAATTATCGATTCTGAAATTGTCATCAATCAAGCTAACGAATTATAAACTCTACGATCAACAATTGGAGGATGATTCGAATATATCTGAACTTTTTTTATATTTCCATGTGATCTGACCCAAAACAGAAAAAGAATTATAACAAAACTGGATTCCTTTCCCAAGTAGTATCATGACGGAAACTGATACTGCAACTCGGTGGTTATTACGTAATCACCACCAAATCTACCACCTTCACGTGGTTGGACATTCGCTTAGTCTGAAGGACAGCCTCGACTCGACTAACTAGGCTCTGGCAACGGGTTTCAGAAGAAACGGTGCCGCAACGGGGCGAAATCTCGTAGTAATCAACCTCAGCCCTGTGCAGGGGGCACCACAGGGCTGGAACAACCCCTTCCTACTCAATCACTCGTGACAATTTTTGAGCCGCGATACTGAAAGAGAATGAGGACAACTGTTGGCCTTCCCGGTTTCTTTCAGGGCACTGGAGAGGAGTGAATCCGGCCGTTCTACGGGATCGGAAGAGGACTCCCGAGGGTGCTGAACAAACTATAGGGGACGTCCAGATGAACCTCCAGCACTGTAAGGTAGCCACAGCAATACTTGCAGTTGCTATGAGAGTCCCAGAAAACAT
Organism: Gonioctena quinquepunctata; assembly: GCA_018342105.1. Lineage (NCBI taxonomy): Eukaryota > Metazoa > Arthropoda > Insecta > Coleoptera > Chrysomelidae > Gonioctena > Gonioctena quinquepunctata. Next base: position 1,022,069 of record JAFIRS010000156.1, on the reverse strand, counting down.
GGAAACGACATGACGAAACAAAAGGTCTGGGAGGGACATATAGAGAGCTATTGTATAGCAGATCAACTGAAATCTCCCGGACTTTCACTCTCATAAGGTAGAAACAATAGACCGTAGAGCTCAAGTGTCATCGGAGGCCACGGCCAGACGAGCATGTAGTGGTGGAGGTTTTAGTGAGTGAATCTGAGTCAGGGACTCTTACACTACAGCAAGATGTCCATAAAGGATTTCCCCCACCTTTAAAAAAAAAACATCATCTATATTAGGAGTTTGGATTTAGACGCGATGAAACAAACCATGATAATCTGTTTGAAAAGGCGACTCGTAAATACGAGTACATAGAAAGCAATATGCAATATTGTTTTCCAAATGACTCCGTTGCTGAAACTCGCGCAGATATTTTTGGAACAAAGTTCCTTATCGCGCGTTGCGAAAGGGGGCTAGACGGAATAAATTAAGACCAAAAGTTGTAACGACACTTTTTGCTGTAGTTGTAAGCCGTGCGGCGTGCGCGTGTTTCTCTGTCTGTCTTTCTCTCTCTCTCTCATAGAAAGCAAGCCAGTTATTTTCGTTTCGTCTTTCTATTTCGCATTGAACAGTGTGGTGTCGCGACGATTATTTTTGTTGAGTGTATGCAGGTTTTTTGTACATAATAAATAATAAAAAATAATAACAATAATGAATCCTGACAGTGTTTCTGCACAAGTTCCGGATATTGCTGATGGAGTTAGGTAAGTAGAGATTTTATACAGACAATAATAAATGCTTATGTATTTTTAGCAAGTACGCATTATAACCTCTCTTTACTATTGTGCTAACCAAGTCATACGCATTATAATCTCTCCATTATTGTGTGTTTAGCAAGTGTACGCGTCATAACTTTGATAAATTTAAAAGCAAATTATATTTTAATATTACAATATCAATGCGTATGTACTAAAATTGAGCCTACTGATTAAGTTTATATTACATTATATTTGTTAATAATAAAAAAAATATTATTACAACTTAAAAAAAAAAATTACAATTCCTTCACTAATTAATCGAAAGGAACTCCGTTCCATCCGGGTGTCCCTTGACACCTCTCAACTTTTTTTTTAAGCTGGAATGGTAATAATTGAAAATGGAGAATAAAATAATCCGTGTATTGTAGGTGTAGTTTTTCCTCAAAGACTTGTCTTCTGAAGTCATGTCCACTAAATATTTCTGAACTAATATCAGAATGATATTGTAATGTTTGAATCTGAAGAAGATGATTATAGGTGTTATATCTCTTTGTGTAACTTAATAGCTCCTTTGCGACACCTGCATTGAGCGCTGTTTCGAAAGCGCCTAAACATTTAACTTTACCGCATTTGTTTGTAAAGTACGCAACCAGTGTAGAGTTTCAACTTGACTATACAATTCTGGGCCCCGTCCTCTTTTTAATACATATAAACGATCTATATCACTATACTTTTCCGACAAAGAGTGTTTTCTTTGCCGATGATACAACATTCATCTGTCAAAGTGCTAATTCAGAGATTTTAGGTACGTTATCGAATGATATTATTTATACAGCCCAAACATGGTTCTCATGCAATAAACTCAAAATTAATATAGAAAAAAAGTTCTGTTCTGGTTTCTTCTAATTTTTATGCCACTCAGGGTACCAGCGTGAAATTACTGGGCGTGCAATTAGACGATAGACTAAACTTGGCACCTCATATCGAGTTACTAGCGAAAAAACTATCTAGTATCACCTTTTTGATCCGACGTTTGAAGAATATTATCAGCTTACATGTTCTTAAATCATTTATTTTGGTTTATTCCATAGTCATTTGTCATATGGGATTTTACCATGGGGTGGCTCGTTACCATAAGGCTTTCATGTTACAGAAAAGGGTGATTAGAGTAATAGCGAGAGTACATTTTCGAGAACATTGACGCCCTCTTTGTTTTCAAATCATGACACTTCCTACTTTATTTATATATTCATCTTTACTGGAAATTCATAGAAGTAAAAACAAATATATGGTTCAATCTAAAATCCATCATTACTCCACTCGCAATGGCAGCCCAATTATAATACCTAAGTAAAGACTACAGATGTCACAAAAAAATTATCTTAATCTGTTTATTAGTATGGAAATAAATATCTATCTATCTACTATTGAAATGAACTGTCGTGATAACAACATTCACTTTAAGGTTTCCATTACATTTGCACAAGGTTTACCAAACTCGTCTTCTTGTAAATGTATCATGAATCTTATGGTCGTGCCGCGATAACACAATTGTCAAATTTATCCCTTTTCATACTATTATGAGCTGCTTGCATGTTTCAAGAACACTACAGATTGAAAACTTAAATTGAAAACAATTATAATGATATCGCTGTTAAATACCTGGATTCAAAACAATCATTTCATATCCTTTCACGCAACAAAAATCGTTATTCAAGAAAATCCTGAGTGAAAATACGTTGAGGCTGATCATAATCGATTGTTTTTGCAAATATCCAGAACACCAAAAAATTTAATTTGTGTCTGGAAGTTGAAACCTATCTATCTAAACTGGCATAAAGTTCTGCAAGCTATAAGTCAGCTCGGTTCTTTCACAACTATTTACATTTATACATTTTGTCTCGGAGCAATGGTGAGGAAATATTATAATTATTTTCCTATATTATTTTGCAAATGCCTCTTTTATTTCTTTGTTACAAATTTCGTTAATTTTGTTTTTACGCTTCGTCTCAAAATGCTGTATTCTCTTCAACGTTTTCCGATGGATAACATTTTATTATTGATATTATAAAATTTTAATGAATGAATATCGAATTGTCATAGTAGATGAATGTTTTGAGTATAAGCGGAGGCAAAAACTGAGCATCCTACTGTCATATTGTATTTCGCGAGTTATGTTGGACGGGGATTATGCAAAAAATTTGGCAATGCTGTGCGAACCACTTGCTACTAGTCGAGCTGCATGTGTAGGAAAGCACGACTGCTTATTTGCTATGCCAATGTTATTGCTTCGCCATTCCAATAATTGAATTCGTTCGATGCTTTTTTATTGTATTCTTGTTGCCTGCTCTTAATTGAAAGGTCAATAATCTAACAGAAATGTGTTTTCTCGAATTGAAAAATTGCTCAAATGAATAAAAATTGTTATTTTCCAATTAAGACTTTATACCAAAATGAATGTAAGTAAGTAAGTAAGTAATTTATTGATGCAACAGACACTACAGTGTATAGCATAAGTCATAAGAAGGTACAACATAATTAAAATCGCAGAAATTCTCTAAGTGATGAAATAAAATTAAATAGAGATTCCTTGAAATAAAGATAAAAATACATGGATGAAATCTGACACATGAGTCGGAACAAACTACACAGACACTGAATACAATAGCATAGTTAAAGCTGTGTCTATTTCTAAAACGTATATACATACACAAACATATACACAGTCATCATTTTACGGAACATAGATATACATACTTAGAAATATAATATAAATATTTTATGGTTTTGCACACATTTAACAGAAGAATTTTGCAACAAGCATGGCGAGCATGTTCAAAATTGCATAGGAAAACGCCTGACATGTTCAGAAAACTCAGAAACCGAATAAAAACAGTGTTCCAGAAGAAATTTTTTTATTTTTTTCTTGAATAAAAGTGAATTTAGAGTCTTTATTTCTGTTGGTAACATATTATAAAGATTGTTGTCCAAAGAATTCTTCTGGGAAACAGAAATGTATCATGTTAACAAAAACTTTCTAACAAAAAATGAAACCGACGAAAAAATCAACTGAGAAGCAAAAAATAAAATAACCTTTTTAGTATAAATGATAATTGAGCTCCTAAACTGATGTGAAGATCATTATATTACTTTGAAGAAGTAATCAAAACGCCGCTGTGGATCTCGCTGCCTCCATTTTACGATTTACCTAATTAAATTGCTAGTTTGTTTGGCCGACTCAAAATTAGTTACTCACATTAGTTTGGGAGCTCAATTATCATTAAGACTATGAAGGTTCATTTTATTTTTTGCTTTTCAGTTAATTTTTTCGTCGATTTAATTTTTGGTTAAAATTTTTTGTTTTTAAATTTTTTGTAGCTGAAATCTATTAATTACTACCTACTTAATTTTTGATTACTTCCGAAATACTTACTCACCCACCTTTCATCAACTATCAATACTTAAATAATATGATTATCTACTTTAACTATTTATTGTTATACAGGGTATTCCATAATTGAATGCTGTTCCTAAGGGGCGATAATCCTTCAAGAAAAATTCTTCATATGAACATAGGTCCGCAACCGCTTTATTTCTGAGATACAGGATGTTGAAATTTAACAAAAAAATCGGTTCTTCCCCAATATCTCTGAAACCGCTTTGGTTTTTTTTTCAATTTTGATACATGCAAGGTAAGCATAAAAATACATTTTTTCCATAATTAGGGATTCCTTAATATTCATCATTGGCGTCCCTATTAACATGTCCTCTCATATTTCTTATCAAAATAATGTTAAGCCACTGTCTTTTTTCCAAATAAATATTATTTTTGTAATTGTCGATTTCGATTTAGAACATAAAATACATTCATTTGCTTGCCCCTATTCGATTTTTTCTCTTAGTCTTAATTTCACATTTGTGGTAACCAAAGGATTTGGGTAAGATTTTTATGATTTTTTGGTAACTATTATTTAGTGTTTGTAATGAATACCCATAAAAAATTTATTTTTATTTTCAAAAACATAACTATATGAACAAAAAATTACAAAATCAAATTAACTGTTCAAAATGTCCGCCTCCTGCAAGTGTGCACGCTTCAGCCCTTCTGGTCATTGACTCGCGTACTCTTTGGAAAATTCCTGGAGTATTCCTTATTGCTTCACAGGAAACTATTACGCGGTTTCGCAATTCTTCCTCAGTTAGAATTGGTTGACTGTACACCAAAGTCTTCAGATGTCCTCAAAGAAAATAATCGAGACTGTTTAAGTCTGGGGATCTAGCTGGCTATGACTCTGTTCCCCCACGACATATCCAGCGATTATGAAAGTTTTGATTTAAATATTAGCGCGCCAGAGCACTAAAATGAGCAGGTGCAACATCGTGCATAAACCACATGCGATTTCGCTTCAAAATAGGAACATCTTCCAACAGAATTGGCAAATTATCTTCAAGAAATCGGCGATAATTATGTCCATTCAATCTGCGTGGTAAAAAAAAGGTCCAATTAGGTAATCTCCAATAATTCAAGACCAGACATTTAATGAGAACTGCTCCTGGCGATGAGATTCCACGACTGCATGCGGATTTTCCACGGCCCAAAAATGATTATCATGAAAATTTCTGATCCTGATTTTAGTAAAAATAGCTTCGTCCGTGAATAAAATTTCCCTGTCAAATAAAGGGTTTTCGGTAACTTTTTGGAGAAACCATTGGCAGAAATTCAGTCGTAATGGAAAGTATCGAGGAAGTAGAGCCTGAACCCGTTGAATGTGATAGGGATATAATAAATAATCATCAAGAATCCTCCATACTAGAATATGGGCGATATTCAAATTATTGGCAACTTGCCTCGTACTTATTTCAGGATTTTCGTCAACTGAATTTAAAACAGCTACCTCAATTGCTGGAGTTCTTGCAGTCCGATGTGCTCCTTTCAAGTGATGATTTGGCTCAAAACTTCCTGTTTCACAAGCGGGTGCTTGAAATCGTTCCCGTCAGCAAACCCATACAAGTAATGCATGTCAGCTTATTCGGTATTTGTAAAATTTACCATGTTTCTTTCAAATAAACAAGTTTTAATAACGTAAATAATATCACGTACCTATCTAGCTAAAGAACTGTCAACATTGTTTCTGTTGAAAACAACGAAATGTGTTCTTGGCATACTAGATGTTTCTAACCTACAAGATAATCTACTCTTCAACGACTGATTTCGCATAGGGACAAGCAAATAAATGCATTTTATTTTCTAACTCAAAAACCGTTCGCCGGACGAAAAAAAGGCACGAGACTATTTTTATGAGAAGATAGAGGACAATTACAAAAATTATATTTATTTGGAAAAAAACAGTGGCGTATCATTATTTTGATCAAAAATATGGCAGGGCAAGTTAACAGGGACGCCACTGATGAAAATTAAGAAATACTTTATCATGAAAAGAATGTATTTTTATGCGTACTTTGCATGTACCAAAATTGAAATGAAAGCCAAAGTGGTTTTAGAGATATTGGGGAAGAACTTATTTTTTGTTAAATTTCAACATCCGCCTATTTCTCAGAAATAAATCGGTTGCGGACCTTTATTCAGGTGAAGATTTTTTTTTAAAATCATCCAAGGAGTATCGTTCTTTAATATCAGCATTCAATTATGAAACACCCTGTATAATATAACTTATTTCATCACTTTGTATATAATTCCATCCTTTCCCAGAATGTAATTATTGTGACGGATGTAGGAGGATCTGTCAATGTCAACTACATATGTGTGCCAATGTTCACAAGTGAAAAATCAATTATCCCCCATTTTTCTACCCATAGGGGTGGATTATTCCATTCCAAATTGAAATATGATCAACGATGAGGTATACTCCACCTAATAAAAAAAGAATCATCCAAACGGAAAACCCACTACAAAGTTATGCTTGATAGAATCGCCTAACGGACCAAAATTCAGAGGGTGAACAATCAATATCCTCCATTTTGCTACCCTTAGGAATGGATGTTTCCAAATTCGAATGGAACCAACTTCGAAGTATACCCTATCCAATAAAAAAAGAATCATCAAAATGGAACTGCTTTGTGAAAAGTTATGCGTGAACATACAAAAAAAATACGCGTCGACTAGAGAACCTCCTTCTTTTTGATTTCGTCGGGTAATTAACAAAAAATTAAACCGACGAAATACGGAACTGAAAAGTAAAAAATAAAATAAACCTTCTTAGTCTCAATAACTAAGCTCCTAAACTAATGTAAGTAACTAATTTTGAGTCGGCGCCAAACAAACAAGCAAATGAATTAGGTAAGGCGTAAAATGATGGCATCGAGTTGGGTGGTGACATTCTGATAATTTTTTTTGAAAAATTAGTTACTTACATTAGTTTAGGAGCTTAGTTATTGAGACTAAGAAGGTTTATTTTATTTTTTAATTTTCAGTTCCGTATTTCGTCGGTTTCATTTTTTGTTAAAAAGTTTTTATTTCTCAATTTTTTGTGGCTGAAATCTACTAATTACTAACTGCTTGTTTTTCAATTACTTCCAAAATACTTAGTTACCCACCTTACTTCAACTATTTCCAGTTAAATAATATGATTATCTACTTTTACTATTTGTTGTAATATAAATTATTTTTGTTGTTCTGGTTAGTTTATTCCATTACTTTGTATATCATTCCATCCTCTCATAGAATATATTGATTGTGATAATGACACTAGCGATCTGTCATTGTCAACTACATATGTGTGCCAATGTTCACAAGTGAAAAATCAATAATCCCCTATTTTTCCACCCGTAAGGGTAGATAATTCCATTCGGAATCCAAATATAATCAGCTATGAGGTATACCCTATCTGATAAAAAAAGAATCATCCAAATCGAAGATCCCAGTACAAAGTTATAGCTGATAGAATCGGTTAACGGACCAGAATTCAGAGAGTGATTGATCAATATCCTTCATTTTGCTACCCTTAAGGGTGGATTTCATCTTTTAAATTCAAATGGGACCAACTTCGAAGTACACCCTATACACTGGAAAAAGAATTATCGGAAGCGGACGTCTCAGTAAAAAGTTATGCATGTTCATACCTACGTAAAAAAAAAATATACTCGTCGACTAAAGAACCTCCTCCTTTTTTGTTTCGTCTGTTAAAAAGCAGTTTTACGTATGATAAAGACTTGATTACTTGTATGTGTGGTGTTTTTTTGGGTTTTCAGTAGCCAAAAATAGCGTTGAAAGATGATGTTCGTTCTACGAAAGTATTTGAGAGAAACACGTTTTGATTTCGGATTCGTGTTCAGGAGGCAGTATGTAAGCACTATCAAACCAAAATCGAGCAAATTCATTTCAGTTGAGGAATAAACGAGTACACCAAGCAGTCCGGAGATTGACATTATGAGCGTCAAGGATATCTCTCACCCTGTATAATTCATCATCACTGATTTCTTCACTCACTAACTAATGGTTCTAATAAGCACATCATCTTTATGTTTACAAAAACTGGGTAACCAGTTTCCTCATCAAACCTCTTATTCAGTACAACGATATATGAAAAAAATCCATAAAGCATTATATTGGAAACATATTTTAATTGACCCCAAATCAGAACAAAATTTTCATATAAAAACTAATAAGAAACATTCACCTTTTGCCAGTCACTGTATATCCACTCACATATTTCCATTTAAAACCATAAAGATTTATTTTCCGAATTCTCCAATGTTCTTGTATTATAAAATCCATTGAACCCGACATTGTATTAAAAAGATATAAAGCTTTTTCCATTGATCGTCGTTATGAAAGTTGAAATTCCCCGATCGGGAGCCCGAGCAATATTTTATATAACCAAGGGAATTTTGCTAGCAAAATATTTCGTTCGGAAGAATAAAACAAAAGATAGAGTATAGTGGGAGAGAGGAGCTTTTGTTCCACGTAAATTGAATTTGAAAATTGGCCTCCATGCACTTGGCTCGGCTAAGATATGATACACTTTGTTTTCTTTGTGTATCCCGCTCCTTCTCTCACGTTCCTCTCACTTTTATCATAAAGTATCGCCTTTTGTCTCGCAGAGAATGGAGGTACGTGTTTTCATATACTTTCGTTTCGGTTATGAATGCTGATTGTTGGACAGGGGCCGACATTCTATTGATCGGAAATGAAACAAAGAATTCCCAGCGACTGTGAGATGACAGATTTTGTATCTATATTGGAAACACTTTTGATTATAACCACCAGAGGATTTTTTAGTAATGGGTATATTCCAACTGTTCAGAATGATCAAATGTTATACAATAGTATCCAATTCAAGATAATAATAATAATAATAATAATAATAGATGCTTTTATTGCAGGTACAGCAGTTAGCTTATATCCTAACAAAAGGCAGGATTCAATGCCTCCACATGATTGCTCATGGCAGGAATTGCTCTTCCATCCAACCAGTGGAGTAACTTATCACAATAAATTCATAATCAATAATATTATGAAGTATATACAATAGAATATGGTAGACTATTCAAACTGCTCCGAGAAAAATTAAAGATCTGGATCTACCACGAATATCCATTCAACAAATAGAAAAAAAATAAACCAAAGACACTCACTTCGCTAAATGATTTTCACTAAACTGAGTTTACAAAACCACGACACGTGTTTCGCTATACAATAGCATCTTCAGGTGGATATAATACCAAACTCAACAATCACGATGTATCATATTAAATAGTCAAGGTAGTTAATAGAGGTATATGAATCTAATTAAGGATATTGATGATATTAAGAATTGTCCATTAGGGAATGAGACCAGGTAGAATGGAGATTATATCCATTACCTGTTTAATCTTCAGTAAAACAAATTCAACAAAGGATAATTATTCAAGTTAATCTGGTAATCAAGCAAAAATTGCAACTTCTTGCACTTATTAATTTCCAGTCTTTCTAGATGGTCGAGTTTATAACCTTTTTTTTCCGCATGTAATATTCCGAAATCGTCAACAAAACAATGTTTTTCTATGACTATTGAACAAAGCTTTATTTATATGACCATTTCTTGATAAGTAATGAAATCTAGTTTCGTCTTCGAGTAGGTAATGATCCATTACTCAACAGGTTCGAACCAATCACAGTTGAACCAGATTCATTACTCAACACTTCGAAGCCAATCACAGATGAGCATATTCATTACTGTGCAGTTGTGTTTGAATTGTTTCCATTCGCAAGTATGCCTTGAGAATTTAACAACTTCAGACTTGTTCTCAAACGTCATAATCATTGAATTGACAGTTCGTTTTGTAAAATATTATAGTTTTTAACGAGAAACAAGAAGAAAAAGATGGATTCGGAAAGTGACAACGAGTGTAGTGCGGTAAAAATAACATCTTCAAATCTATTACCAACTAAATCCAGAAAAAAAGATGAGACGATATATGCAATTTTCATGGATTGGCGAAAGAAAAGTAATGTGAATTCGTTTTCGGAAAATGTACTTCTAGCATATTTTTCCCAATTAGCTGAAAAATATAAATCGTCCTCGCTTTGGACACAATATTCAATGTTAAGAAGTACCATTCTAATCAACCACGACGTCAACATAGAACGTTATTCAAAATTACGTACGTTTTTGAAACGCAAATCCGATGGTTATATACCGAGAAAGGCTCAAACATTCACCCCAGATGAAATAAATTCAAAGCTCTGGACTTTCAATCCAGTGATCGTGAGTTCGAATCACGCCGGTGGGGTGTTTTTTCTTTTCCAACCACTGATTTACCAATTATTAAACTATTTGAAATTGATTAAAATAATGAAAATTGGAAATATTTTTTATGTATATTTTTTTTAGGTTGCACTGATCATGGGAATCATGGGAGCCTATCGTGCAAATGAAATGCACTCAATGAAAATAGAGGACTTGGAAGATCTTGGATCGGCTATATTAATCACCTTACCAAACACCAAAACGAAAATTGTTCGGAAGATCACCATAACTGAGCCTTTTCGCCATATTTGTATCAAATAAGTAATATATTAACAGATTAATTTTTTTTGAATTATCAGAAAGGTAAATGCACCAATCAAAGAATTGGAATAAATAAATTCGGAGCCATGGGAAAACAAATCGCAACATTTTTGAAACTTCCAAATCCAGAACTATATACTGGGCATACCTTTCGTAGATCATCTGCCACCCTGCTAGTGGATGCGGGTGGAGACATCACTTCTTTGAAGAGGCATGGAGGGTGGAATTCAACATCTGTGGCGGAAGGATACATAGATGATTCGATGAAAAATAAAATGAATACTGCAGAAAAAATCTTGGGTTCGATGAAACCGTCTACCAGTACCAGCAACATCTCACAAACATTTATTGCACAGAACACTTCAGAAATGAAAAATGCAAATGTGAATTTGGATATAGAATCCTCGATACCTTCAGTTATGATTTCCAACTGTTCCAATTTTACTATTAATTTCATTACCAAAAAATGATTTTGTTTATGTTATGAAATTTTTCGAAATATAATTATAGATTTTTTCATTCAATAAAAACTTCCTATTATGCAATTAAATGAATTACTCTCTTTCAGGATTTTTGAATGGAACCCTACGGCAAGCGACACCTCTTTTAAAAGGTATCGAAAAAACCTATTCAATGATACTAATTTTGTTTGTGTTTATGGCAGTTTTGGCAACTCGCTTTTAAAAAACGCAAAGCTGTGATGAATTAAATCAGTTAATATTAAAATTCCAAATTCAAGCTCCGCCTCTGGATAGTTGTCAAATAAGCTGACGTTTTTGTTAGTCTCTCTAATTCGACGTTTTTGTAATTGTCCAATAATTTGTGTATTGTTGATCGAACGTTCAACTGTTTCAGCAGCTTTTGGTACTTTTGACATTTTTGTACATTTTAATAATTTGTTAAACTGTTGTGAGCCGAACGTTTGAGTGCTTCAAGAAGCGGAATGGTACGTGCTTTAGGTGATAAAGTAGCAGCGATCCTAATTCTTGGTGAAACTGGACAAAATATTCATGCAGCAGAACGCATTTTTAATGAGAGGTTTCCCGATCGCCCCGTTTCGAGGACTTATTTGAGGGAGCTCCTTCGTAAGTTTGAAACAACGGGTACTATTAATGATGCGAAACGATCTGGCAGACCACAAATTTCTTATGAGAAAAAAATTGATATACTGGCAGAAGTAATAGTTAATCCTACTTCTTCAACAACTCACGTTGCATCTACCTGTGAAGTCAGTCGAAGTACAGTAAACAGGGTGTTGAAAAAAAACAAATTTCATCCATACAAATTAAAAATGGTTCATCAACTCTCCGACGACGACCCAGACCGAAGACTAGAATTTTGTGAAAATATGGAAACTAAAATCAACCAACAGCCAGACTATGTCAAAACAATTTGTTTCAGTGATGAAATTACTTTCTATCTAAATGGAAATGTAAATACACAGAATGTGAGATATTGGAGTGACGAAAATCCTCACCTGTTTCGTGAAACACATACCCAATTTCCCCAGAAGGTGAATGTTTGGGTAGGTATCCTGGGAAACCACATCGTTGGGCCTCTTTTTTCAAATACTTATTTAACTGGTGAGGTTTATCTGGAGCTGTTGCAAAACGCAATAGAACCGGTAATCCTTGAAATTTTGGAAGATAATCCAGATGAATTCGGCAATTTGGAGATAACATTCCAACAGGATGGTGCTCCTCCACACGGTGCAGTAAGACGGTATTCGGATGAGGAGTATCGTGGTAGATGGATTGGACGACGAGGTTCAACGGAATGGCCAGCTGGATCACCGGACCTCACAACTTTGGATTTTTTTCTGTGGGGGTACCTTGAATCGAAGGTTTACGCCACTGAACCTGACAATATTGACGTTTTAAAAGAACGTATTGTTGCAGAATGTGAGGCTGTTTCCGCAGACACATTTGCAAAAGTACGAGAAGAGTTTAAAAAAAGGATATTTCACTGTCAGGAAGTAAATGAGGGTCACTTCGAGCAATTTCTTTAAGTAGATACTGATTCCTAAATCTGTAATGAATATCATACTGAATGGAATTTAAATTTTAATGTTTACTAATGAGCCATTAAAACTGCCATAAACACAAACAAAATTAGTATCATTGAATAGGTTTTTTCGATACCTTTTAAAAGGGGTGTCGCTTGCCGTAGGGTTCCATTTGAAATTATTGGTCACAATGGCCTTGTGACGTCATCTTCGACGATTTCGCATCTATCATCACTAGTAGGGAAGTTTACAACCTTCAATATTCAGTTTTCAAATTTCACTTGTTTATGTATAATCGTTCCAAAAATAAGAGGGGGGGAGGGGACTTTTGAGAAGCAACCCTCAAAAGATAATGAAAACTTGTACGAGTTAAGATCACGGGGCTTTAACCCTTTATAGTGGGTTCCGAAACCACTCTTGGAGCTTTGAAAAATGTTTCACCGGCTGTGACTAACACTCGTACCACTGAGCCACTAGCCCCGACCAGCAGATGTCTAACAAGTGTTTTTCAGATCAAGGGGATATATCTTCATACAGAACATATTCAAAAATTAACGTGATGAATTGTTTTTGTGAATATCGTGGATTTTTCCATTCACAGAAAAATATTTCTATTCAATATCCAATTGAGAATGTTTTCCTTTTCAACTTGAAAAAGTTGATTTCATCAAGATTTCACATCTCAAATGATTCATTCGTGCCTTCGTGCATTCAATATTTCATTACTCATTTATAATTCTTTTAATAAAGGAAAAACGGTATTCACTACATGGTAAATGGTATAATAACAGCATAATGATATGAATTAAGAGTATATTTAAAATGTAAAACCTAATTAGCATCGAATAATTATCAGAGAGAACGAGAAATCATTATCGGATTCAAGTATACTGATCTATTCACTTGGATAATGTGTTACATATAATTTCGAATGGATTTTATAATTGAATACGCGCAAATCATTATTAAATTTAATAATAAATTTGTATAAATTATGATTTTACATCAACTGTTACTCGAGATTACTAGTATTCTGAAAAGAAATTTCATCGAATGTATTATAAATAATTTCACTTCATTACTGTAACAATCAGTGCCCATCAGGTACTCCAAGTGCAAAATTATTTTAATGAATTCTTGGTAATGTTGCAATACTCATGCAGGATCTGGGAGGTTTCATGAATCTGTTTTTCTTCTGCCCACCCAATTTTCGATGGTTCGGTAATTTTTGGGTTTGGTTGCAACTTTTACAATATTGATGAATTTACTAAAATATCCTGAAAATTTGATATTATGGGAAGACATTTACGTTCACTAACACAATACTGATATTTACTTGTTATGACTCGAATATAAGTAAATGTGACCGGCGATAATTTATATAAAAACAATATAATACCTACTATTTTTATAGAAAAAATCAACGTTAGCAAATTCCTTCGTATTACCTTTACTTCAAAGAACAACAATGAAATAGGTTTCACTGCCTATTACAGACCCCCTTCAACAAGCACTCAAAGTTATATTGAAGACTTAGAAGAATACCTATTATCAATACAAAATAACACTTGGAAATTTACCTAGGTGATATCGAACGATCCTATAAATGAAAGCACATATTTAAATCGCCATACTTTGTTTTTGAACCCCTTCAGTGAAATAGAATTGCTCAACTTGATAACACGTAAGATTATTACCAAGAGATCCTCAGGAATCGACGAGGTACCTGTTTTTATAGTTTTATAATTATTGAACCAATTACTTTCCTAGTAAATCTTCCATTTTTAACTGGTAATTTCCCAGAATCTTTGAAGGTGGGAAAGGTAACTCCTATTGAAAAACAAAAAAAAATTCTCAATTATAACTTCAGGCCAGTTACCGTACCCCCAAGTTTCTAAAAACTTTTTGAGTACGCATTTTTAGAACGCCTAATGAATTTCATAATATTCTGATACCTATGCAGCACTGTTTTCGCTTTGGAAAATCAACACAAACTGCCATATTCAATTTTTTCAATAATCTGATAGATCTCATCGACACAGGCGAATGCCCTGCAACGATCTTGTGTGACTTGAGCAGAGCATTCGACTGTGTCAATCAATCTGAACTTCTAAATTATTTGAAGAGATATGGTCCCAGAGGAAAGGCGCTGACCTGGGTTTCTTCGTTTCTTACTGATCGATATCAATGTGTATCTCTCAAATTCGATACTGGTAATGCACTATCTTCCTGTATATCTGAAATGAAACAGGTTCAGATGGGAGTGCCTCAGGGATCCATCCTGGGACCAGTTCTGTTTCTTTTGTATATCAATAATATTGATAAAGAAATACCATATCCTCTATTTAGCGCCTACGCAGATGATACCAGCTTTCTGGTATCAACTAAAGAAACACATTCATTATCTCGCAAATGTGAAGAAATCTTATTTCAGCCACCAGATATTTCAATACCCAGGATCTGTTTTTCAATGCCGCCTGCAGCGAAGTTAAATTTTTCGGAATCTATATGGACGAGTATTTGAGCTAGAACACACATTGTGAACAATTAGTTTCTAAGCTGAGTTCAATAATCTTTATTTTTAAAAACCTAAATATTGTTTTAGATTCAAATCAACTGATACGCATATATTATGCCCAAGTTGAAGCTAGATTACTCTACGGTGTTTGTTTGTGGGGCAACTCATCACTGCGCAACAATGTTTTCATCAAACAAAAAGCCATTTTAAGATGCATATTCAAAACCCCAAAACGCAACTCTTGCAGAACACTTTCTCACAATTATAAAATTTTTACTCGTATCAGCCTATTCATTTATTAATTTACAATATACATATTTATCAACAGGAACAACAGTGATATCCATCAAATTAATACTCGTCGAAAGCATTTTATTCACACTCAAATGGCCAAGTATAAAATCAGTCAAAATGCTCCAAATTTCATAGGCCCAAAAGTCTTCAACCGTCTACCGGAAGAAATAAAATCCAAAAATTATCTTATAACATTCAAAAGAAGTCTGAAGTCTTTTCTGCTTGATAAATGTTTTCATACACTTGATCAGTTTTTATATGATCCACTATGAATTCACGGAATAAACTCTATTTTATTTCTTGTTTGGTATATTTTATTTTCATTTTACATTGTGTCTTATATGTTTGTCATTGTCTCCCTAGCATCAAGTTTTTTCTTGACAATTCCTATACAAATTTGTTTTTTGTCATTTGAAGGAAATAAACTGAATTGAATTGAATTGAATCAATATATTAACTTATTGAGACCGGATCTAAGCGAAACATATATATATCTCAATCTACTCAATCAAAATGAATTCGTCTCATATATTAATAAACCTACACAAGACTCGATGTCAACCAAACATCATATTTTTATAAAAAAAAACATCACATTCTGAATAAAATAGAAAAAGATCCCATAATTTGTCGAACTGATATCACCGATCATTTTAGCCCCTTCATTTTTTTCAAATTTACGGAAAAAAAACAAATTCAGCCACACCCAGAAACAAAAAAGCCTCCTTGCAGATACACTATGACAAACTCAACAAACTGGTAAGCACCGAGCAGTGGACAAATGTAGGAATAAATCATGACGTTCAGACACATTATAATGAATTCATCCAAACATTCAATAAATATATCGAAAGATCTACACGAGTAAAAAACGAAAATTTTTTTTTTCGGAAAATAAAACCTTGGATATCGTTAGGAATTACTTATATCCATAAAAGAGACTCGCGAAAAAACAACTATTGAATAATTACTCTACTGAATTGCAATTTATAAACAATACAGAAATAAACTTATCCACTAATAAAAAAAGTAAGAATGATTTTTATTGAAGAAAATTGAGTGAAGCCTCTGGGAACTGTAAAAAACGTGTGCTATAATAAATGATATTCTTGTGCTATTATGAATGAAAACGGACTCTCAATACGAAATGATAGCGAAAAAGCAAATCTGTGTAATAATTTTTTTTTTAGCTTATAGGGACTAACATGTCTGTCAAGAGATATCAAAAAACAAACCTACCCCAGCACTTTTTGAATGATATATCTATACAATCACCATTTTTCATTGAACCCGTCACATCTTCATAACTTATTTTCTTTATTTCAAAATTAAAAAATTATTGAGATAAGAGACAGAAATCTGCAACATTCTTGATAGCCAGCCATTGTTTCATTAAAAATGAAAAATGTCTTATTTCTCAAGACAGCTGATTACAAAAACCTAAAACAATAGGTGTATGTTGGTCGCTTATTCATCAAAAACAACTACTTCCCTGGCTAATGCTTCGACGGACGTTGAATGACTTCCGATGAATAAACGTGCAAAGTCCTACAAGGTACTTTGAAAATGTTTGTTGCGAAATCGATCAATATTAACCACTTCACTCAGACTGACCACCAGACCGGTTTCGAAATATTTGCCACTTATTAGTACAGGGTGGGCAGCAGACAATGATTAATGTCTTCGTTACCTGACTGAAATAATCAATATAAATCGAATTTCAAAGCATTTGCTGGAATCGAATTAGCACAACGGAGCTAACGCCATCTCAACACAACTAGTACAACTAAAACATTACCAATGAATGTCATCCTGAAACCCAGGATAGAAAGATCTGCAATAAGAGACAGAAATCTGCAACATTCTTGATAGCCAGTCATAATTTCATTAAAAATGAAAAATATCTTATTCCTCAAGACAGCTGACTACAAAAACCTATACAATAGGTGTATGTTGGTCGCATATCCATGGCATTAGCCAGGGAAGTAGTTTTTTTATGGATTTGCAACCAACATACCCCTATTGTATAGGTTTTTGTAGTGAGCTTTCTTGAGGAATAAGACATTTTTCATTTGTAATAAAAAATTATTGTTCTCCAGGGCCCGACGAGATTATTACAAGAGTTATAAAAGCCATTCACAAAGACATTCTGCTTCCACTGCAACACATTATAATTTACGGTCTTAATGAGAATACATAGTTCCCAGGTTTTCAAATCCGAAAAACGCAATTTATTAACAAACTATCCACCCCTCTCAGTAATTAATAATTTTGCAAAAATATACGAACACGTACTAAAAGAAAGATTAAGTGCATTTCTGGATAAGCATGAAACCAATAACCAGTAATCAATATGGATTTTTGCAAAATCACAACACTGATCACAAGTCAGATGAGTGCCTAGCGATCTTTCTTGATTTGGCCAAGGCATTTGACACTGTCTCTCATAACAAACTGTTATCGGAAATGAGGGACTACGGCATTCGAGGGTTACCGCTGAATCTTTTTGAGAGCTACCTAAAAAGCAGAACACAGATAATAAATATAGGAGATATTCTGAGCTCTGAATCGACAGTTGAGATGGAAGTGCCACAAGGTACAGTACTGGGACCCATATTGTTTCTATTATATATAAACATATTGCAAAAATCAATGACTTCAAAGGTCAAAGGTTAAATTAGTTATTTAATAATTTTATCAATAGTGTACTCACCAGAAATTGTGATGAAAACACGGCGATTATGTGATTGATGCAAATTCAAAGTGAACTCGGCAGAACTCATTACCCGAGTCATGAATCAACGATTATAAGTGGGAATTGCTGTTGTCAATTCCTCGAATTTCCATAACTGTCAGTAGCAGTCATCATAGAAGAGCTATCGCTCAATAGATCGCGCCTGTATCACAATACATCAACGCAAAAATGTGTATGGGTTACACTTACCCCGAATTTACACTCACCCCGGTGTACCTTACAGTGAAGTTGCTTACATTCAGTATGTTGGCAGTTTTTCGAGTACTTGTTTCAGGTGACTCCGTAATTAACTCGAGAACTGCTTCTTCTAGTTGCAGAGTTCGTACTTCTCGAGGGCGCCCGCAGTCAGCCGTTTGTTTCTTAAATGTACCATTTTCGCGCAAACGTTGGTGAAGACGAGCAAATATTGTGTGATGGGGTACCCTACGTCCTGGATACAACTCAGCATACAATCGTCGAGCTTGCCGACCATTTCCATTACTTCGACCATAGACAAAATGCATGTCTGACAATTTCGCATTTGAATAATTTTCCATTCTTTTCGATGAAAGAAAAATTAATTACTTATTATCATTAATGTTATACCAAACTGAATGCTTGAAAATGAAGAAACGCTAATTTGACATTTTGTTGAAATATTCGTATTTAACAGAATGTTGACAGTAGCCTACTAGCATCGCTACTAGATAATGTATTAAAGTAATGACAAATACGCGTTGAGATGTTTTATTTTTTTGCATAAAAACGGCGCCCCATACGAAGAAAAGGCAAGAGTATTTTTTATCTCAAATTGAACGAGAAATTCAAAATATCTCGTGGCGTACCACCAAAAAAATTTAAATCATTACCCGTATGCGCGCCAATAGTGAACATATAATTCTTAATGCGCAATAACTAACTCTTGAAACTCATTAAATTTCATTTGCATACCCCTACCGGTTTCAGATCAATAAATAAATAGTCAGTTTTTAAGAAAAACTTCAACACCCCGTATCTTGGAAAACGAAGCATTTGCAGACAAAAGTTATATAGCCAACTGTCATTATTTTTTCATGCAGAATCACCCCCTGGAGTTTGTCGCACTCATTCACTAATACCCTGTATATTTGATTTGATTTGATTTGATGGCTATCGATATCAAGAATGGCCGAAATATGAACTCTTCAACTACATCATGCTCTCAAAATGTGTCCTCTCTAACGAAAAGAAAATAGCGGCACTGCTTATTTACCAAAAAAAACTCGAATTGACATTTCTAACAGAATTCCAGGTGTCAGCAAGGATTAACCTTCTCCCAATCAATTCCGTATAATTCCTCCTCATCTAACATTCTTCCCGGAGCTGAGAAACTGAAACGACGTCCTCCTCAAACAATACAAAATTAAATTATTTAAGTGAAACCAGTATGTGTAATTTGATAATGAAAGCCGGGCCTGATCAATTTGGTCTTATTTGAGCTGTTTAACATTCTGGACAGATCGAGTCGGCATTGTCAGCAAGACAATTGACTAACGAAGCCCTCATTAGCCTCAAGGTGGACATCATGCGACTCTTTGATCGTTGTGTAGGTTTTGAAACAGTGCAGAAGATGAAAAGATATACTGTCAGATATTGTTGGGAGATTAGCGGATCGGCAGTAATCGGTTTTCCTCTTTCTTCAGATTGTTAGTATGAACCAAAGTTTGATTTGTTTGTTTTTACGAAAAACATAGATGAGGTAGACTAAAAATATATACCGTGCTCCTATACACTTCTCAAAAAAATACGAATTAAATATGGCTTTCCATATAATGAAATAAAATATTCATGAACATTCCTTCGGGGTGCTATTACATTACTGTTTATTGGGTTCATGCAATTCAGGGAAAATATTGTTGAAGAGATCACTAGGTGGCAGTATAAATACAAAATAAAAGACACAAGCTACCGAAAAAGGAAACACTGTAGAATATTCAAATGCGGAAGAATACAGGGTGACCCAGGGGAGAATGCAAGCTCCATAACTTTTCTCTGTAAAAACTATAGACTAAACCTAAGTTTTTGGAAGTAGGTGACTTGTTTATCTGTATTAATGTTATATCATCGCTGACAATGATTTAATTATTTGTTGTTAAATTATTTGGTTTTGAAAAGCTTGTCGCGCGAATTGTAATAAAATTAATACTTCGACCGCGAATAATAAAAAGAAAGAGACGTGGTCCATAGTTAATGACCTGCGAGAAAATCCTAAAAAAAGGAACAGTGTAAAAATTGCAATCAGTGTGGATGAGATCAATGAGTTCTACAGTTCAATTGCTCGTAAGCTTAGTGACAACATAATTGTCCCTTACGACCCTCTTATCAATGTCCATAATTGTCATACAAGGGATACTCTTATATTATACGATACTAGTATTGATGAAATCTTCGAAGTGTTTAGGGATATCAAGAATAAAAAATCAACTGGATACGATGACATCTCCATGAACATATTTCAGAATCTTCCAAGAGTAGCACTTGAAACTCTTTCCGCATTAATTAATATTTCCTTTCGCAACGGTAAATTTCCTTCATTCTTGAAAAAGTCCGTGATAATTCCCTTGCACAAAGGCGGTAGTTTGGACGATCCCTCAAATTATCGCCCAATATCCCTCATCCCGACTCTGGCTAAAATAATCGAAAAACTCGTGAAAAAAAGGCTCAATGAATTCCTTACTGCTTATAAAATCATCAAAGAAAATGAATTCGGTTTCCAAGCTAAAAAGAACACCCAAGATGCAATTTTCTCCTTCCTGTATGAGGTATATTCTGATATAAATGCCGGAGATGTAGCAGCAGCAGTATTCTGTGACCTCAAAAAAGCTTTTGACTGTGTAGACCACAAGATACTTTTGCGGAAACTGCATCGCTACGGCTGCGAGGGAGTTACTTTGGAATGGTTCGAGTCCTATCTAACTGGGCGCAGTCAAGTAGTAAAAAGCGATACTACTTCAAAATATATTAATATTGAGTATGGAGTGCCACAAGGATCGGTTTCAGGACCTACTCTTTTCCTTGTATACATAAATGATTTACTGAGTTTACACACTTCTGGAAAAATTACTTTATTTGCAGATGACACCACCATTCTATGGCATAGTAAAACTGTTGACGATTTGAATAAATTCAGAGACATACATACAATCAAATCTTGGTGCGACTCGAATCTCCTTTCATTTAACATAAGAAAAACAAATATAGTAACTTTCAAATGTACTCTTGAAGATATACCTCTCGATAATGAGATGATTGAAAATAAAGATTGCACAAAATTTTTGGGTCTTTTTATTGACAGCAATTTGAAGTTTGAAGCACACGTCAAACAACTGAAGAATAAAATCTCCTCAGGGTGCTATGCAATGAGAATTATTTCAAGGGAGCTTGGTACTGTCACGGCTATGACCGCATATTATGCATTAATTGAATCTCAATTGAGATATGCTATACCTTTCTGGGGGGTATGTAACTCCAGTCTGCTGGAGTCAGTATTTAAACTGCAAAAGAGAGCCATCAGATATGTGTTCAAACTAGGACCACGCAATTCATGTAACCAGTTATTTGTAGAAAAAAAGATATTGACAGTTGTGGCTCTCTTCGTTATGGAAACTGTCTGTCTTATACATAAACATATTTCAAAATTTGAAAATATTTCATCGTGTCATAATACTCGCCAAAAATCAAAAAATAATTTAAAATTACCCTTGCCTTCCTCATCCCTGGTAAAGGACTCAATTTTCTATAACGGCGTCAAAATGTATAACCACTTACCGTCTCATTCTAGAGAGAGCCACGATAGTACTGAAAGCTTTAGAAAATATATTAAAAAACTACTCGTGAGCAGACCCTATTATAGTTTGCAAGAATTTTACAATGACAACTTTCACTAAAAAAATGTGAACTGTCTTTTAATTTGTGATTTTATTGCTTTTATTGTATTGTATACTCGATTAGAGCGATGCTTATAAGTCGAAAAATTGACAAAATTTTATTGTATTGTATACTCGATTAGAGCGATGCTTATAAGTCGAAAAATAAATAATATGTATGTGTTTGTATATATGTATATGTATATATACTAAATGTTCAAAGAACAATTTTTATAGGTGTACATTTATTTTATTTTATTTATTTTACATGCTTGTGCGTATATAACCATTATTATTTTGTACTGTTTACCTTTTACTTTGTCAACAAAACTAGATTTTATCGACAATAAAGCATATTTTGATTTGATTTGATTTGAAGTTGTTACTTACCAACCATTCATTGTCCAAAATATGGGGAATATTTTTATAAAACTATTTCCATTTCCAGATATTCGTTTCAAAGAGTTGAAAAGGTATCTGGCAATGTGTGTTCTACTTTTGTGAATATATCTTTGTGTTTTGCTCACTGTTAGTGTTCAGTATATTTTTTTTTCTTTCGATAGAATTGGGTTATCGTTTGATTTTTTTTACAAGCTTTTATTTAGTTCGTTCGTTCGTTAGTTCGTTAGTTCGTTAGGGTCAAATCTTGCAAATGATTTCTGGCAGATGTTCGTAATTTGGCAAATGTTCGTTATTCCGGTGACAATACATTATGGAGTTTTTGTTAGAGAAAAAACAAAATGGCGGCTCCAAGATGGCAAAGAAGATTTGTAATTACGTTCCGATTTGATTCGTAATTGGTATGTGGAGGTTTTCGGGATCGGAAATTATTAATTTTTTGTCAAAATTCATGAATTCAAGATGGCGGACAAGTTTTGTGATTATGGTCCGATTCGACTCAAAATTGGTATGTGGTGGTTTTCAAGGTCACAAATTATGAAATTTCTGTCGAAATTCATGAATTTAAATGGCGGCTCCAAGATGGCGGACGGGTTTTGTGATTATGGTCCGATTCGATTCAAAAATGGTATGTGGGGGTTTTCGGAGTCGAAGATTATGAAAGTTTTGTCAAAATTCATGGATTCAAGATGGCGGCTACGAATTGGAGGACCAGTTTTGTGATTATGATCCAATTCGATTCAAAATTGGTAAAACATAAAATAACTATTAAAAAAACTTTTTGAAGACAAGGTTTTATTTAAAACGTATATTTTATTTAAAACGTATAAAATAAATTTAAAACGTATAAAATAAATTTAAGTTATTGCTGACAATGATATAATCATTTTTCGTTGAATTATTTGGTTTCAGAAACCTTGTCACGCGAATTGTAATGGAATTAATTCTTCGACAAGTTGTTACTTACCAACCATTCATTGTCCAAAATATGGGGAATATTATCATAAAATTATTTCCATTTCCAGATATTCGTTTCAAAATGTTGAAAAGGTATCTAGCAAGCCTTTGGCAAGCATAACCAATGGAACTTACAATAGGTCTCAAAGAATGTGTTGTTTTTTCATTTTTGGTAGTCCGTAGAAATGTGTGAGTTTACTGTGAAATGGGGTTGCTGTGTTCTACTTTTGTGAATATATCTTTGTGTTTTGCTTACTGTTAGTGTTCAGTGAATTTTTCGTTCTTTTGATAGAATTGGGTTATCGTTTAATTTTTTTACAAGCTTCCATTCAGTTTCACTTGTTAGTTCGTTTGTTCGTCAAATCTTGCAAGTGAATTTTGACCGACTTCTAGTCGTCCAATTAATTTGAAATTTGGCAGATGTTCATAATTCCGGTAATAACACATTATGGAGTTTTTGTTAGAGAAAAAACGAAATGGAGGCTCCAAGATGATGGAAGAGTTTTGTGATTATGGTAAGACTCTATTCAAAATTGGTATGTGGGAGTTTTTGGGGTCGGAGATCATGATATCTTTCAGTTCAAATCCCTCAGGGAAGAGACCTTGTAAAAACGATGCTCTATTAAAAATGAACAGATTGAGGCGAACTAACTTTAAAACAAAAAATAAGATAAATAATAAAAAAACCTTCTAAAGATAAGCTTCTATTTAAGCCGTGTACTAAAACTTATTAAATAAATTTAAGTCATCGCTGACAATGATTTAATTATTTTTTGTTGAATTATTTGGTTTCGAAAAGCTTGTCGCGCGAATTGTAATAAAATTAATACTTCGACAAGTTGTCACTTGCCCAATGAAATTAATTGATATCTACTTTCATGAATACTTTGTAAGAATCAAATACTTCGACTCTTACTTACCAACTAATCACTGCCCAATCAAATTAATTGCTGCCTACTTTCATGAACACTTCGCGCGCCAAGCTTTTTGAAACCAAATAATTCAACAAAAAATAATGTAATCATTGTCAGCGATGACTTACATTTATTTTATACGTTTTAGTACACGGCTTGAATAAAAGGTTGTCTTCAAAAAGTTTTTTTATTAGTTATTTGTATACTATTCCACTGAAAAAGTAGTGTATTTGTTAATCATTTTATAGGGGGTGTAAGAGATCACATGAGTTAGTTTGTCTTCATGATCCTTTGTGTTCATGATGATTGTGGCATTACCTCTATCAGAAGAAACTGCCTGCGTTTTTTCAGTGGGCAACTTATTATCCAGAAATCATATCGAAATGAACCGCACATGGTAATCTCTTGTCAGAGAAGAAGTAAGAAATTACAGAATCGTAATTGACTGATTCCAATCGACATCCGTCAAATAGCTCTACATTGAGAATTTAAAGCAGTTTGGGGACCAGAAATCAAGCAGTTTTCGGTGGGTGGGATTTAATCTCATTTGTTTATTTGATTTTGATATCAGTCCCGTGATTACTAATATGTAATGTTTCGAAAACGGGCAATGCATTCTTATAACAGGAGAAGAGAACAAAGAAGGTCTTTTAAAAATTTAGGAAATAAAGTGCACAGAGTCATCTTTACAAAAGATTCAATATAAATTGAAACGCAATTGGTAGACCACAGGCGGAAAACAACCACTTTTCTAGCAAATACCACGCATAATGTTGAATGATATTCACCTAAAAAGCCATGCAAACTTCCATATATATGGATATTGATTGCGAATGTTTCTTTCTGATAAGCTCGATTATGTTCAATTCATGGCATTCAATCCGCATAGCGGTTTCAGGCTTTTTGGCACTCATCAGTATGGAGTAGTCACCAGCCAGAGATCCGGAGAGCTCTGGCCGAAGCGACACACAACATAAACACACACACCATGCCCGCCCAAAGGTTGAGTGCCCATGGGTAGTAAATCCCCTTCACATTATGCGTGAACAAGATTTACCATCCACTTGCCTTCCTCCCCCGCTCCTCCTTGGAGCGGTCCTCAACTCGCAAATGGGCACGTTTGCGAGATTGAAATCGTACCTCCTGTGGTATGAAGTCAGTTTCTGAGTGCTTTAAACCCCTTATTATCATGATTTTTGGATGTATTCCTGACTTGTGCTGTGTGTGCATGGTGTAATGTCTGATGTTTTTGGGTGTGCTGAGTTGTTACTCACCTGACGCGCCGGAGTGCTACTCTCGGTGGTAGACGGTCGTTCTGGTAGACTGGTCGCATATACTTTTCCCTGTCTCTAAACCTGGGATCGTCCAGGTTTAGGTTCGCGTGGATGTCTTGGATCACCAAGTTCGTGTGGGTGTCCGTCTTCAGAAACGTCGCGTTGGCGTGATTCCTCAGATGGTCGTCAATGAAGTTCGGATTGACATTCAGGTCCCTGTATATAAATTTATTCGGGACGTATCTGGAAGCGTTCACTGCCATTCTTAGGCTCACGTTCAAGCATAGCTAGATCTTTGTCCTATATACAGGATGATGGGGAGGAGGATGGCAGCTTCAACTGGAGGTCCATGTTGCTTTTGCGTCCTATGAGGGGGTAGAGGTTCTTTCGAGCTGCTTTCCCTAGTCCGAGCCTCCGATCCACGTGTTGCCTGAATCTCAATCTCCTGTCCAGGGTGACTCCAAGGTATTTGGCCTCGTTAGCCCATGGAATTCGCTGGTCATTCATGACAACATGTCCCGATGGTGTTGTTCGCCTTCTGGTGGAGATTATGGCTTGGAACAACATAAACAAAATCACCATCAAGCCTACATCATCTTTAGGTACGTCGGAAATGATAACTTTTAACCGGCGGTACCTAGTGACAGAAAGAAACACTCCATACATGACTCCTACTTCGGTAGGATTCTAAATTAAAGATTCCTTCTCAGTAGGGGTGGCTGAGTTGCCCGACTGGCTTATATGTTGAAGAAAAGAGCCAAGTGAAGTGGGATAAAATAAGAAATAAATTGCACAAAGTCATCTTCACGAAAGATTCAATATAAATTGAAATCCAATTGCAAAAATGTATTATGATTCGAAATTTGATTGAATCAATCGATTATCTCACCAAAATTGCTTTGTATTTGGTTTTCTAGGTTGTCCCGAGTGTTGCTGACATGAAAAATTCACAGTATCATCCTCAATATTAGTTATTTCACCAGAAGTATTCATGGTCAGTAGTCCGTTGATATATATGGAAAAAATGAGAGGTCCCAGGACTGTGCCTTGAGGTATACCATGTTTTACTTTTTTCACAGTACTTTTGTTTTCTATTTTTCAGATAGCTAGTCAATAGTTCTAAGACAATTTTCCTGATTCCTAGGTCTTCCTATTATTAGAATAACCGACTAAAATAAACCGAAAAAATAATAATTTGTGAAATGTGTAATATTATCTACACTAATTATGATATTAGTATAAATATATAATGATAACACTGTCATCCACCACAATAAAGGGTGTTTTCCGAGATACGGCCGATGAATTACCCTATATACAACTTCCTAATTCATTTTAGTGATGTAATCATTTAAACAGCAAATTGTGTTCCCAGTTTTGGAAAGGAGGAATGGACAAGACGCGAGAAGTGACGTTATCAGCGAATGCACACTGTAGGATAATGCGAGATCAGAATAAAGGACTCCCTCCGTCCAGAAGCCTAGTTAGGCTCAAAAGCGCTGCCCAGGCGCGATAAGGAGCCCTGCGTGAGCGGATGGGATTCCACCCCCTGAATCATTGTGTCTCTTCGAGGGCATATCATACCGTTGGCTGGACATATTAGAAAAATACGAGCAAGAGATAGTGCTCGGAAGTTGAGAGGTACATTAAAGTAATTTTTTATGGGGGTCGTTGCCATTATGTGGAATTGAATATAACCGGTGTAAAAGTTTGCTGTAAGGGTGTTTTTTATGTGTTGAGATGGAAAAGGGGCATGATTGTGGACTCATAACATTTTTTTAAAGGCCAAAGGTATCAAACTCATTATATTCCACGTTCAAGTGTCAAATATGTTAGATAAGATAGCACATGAGATAAGATTTATTCGATAAAGAATATATCAAAAAAAATTGCATCAAAAGAATCTACAGAAAAATACAATATCACAAATCAGAATACCAACAAAAAATCCACAGAAAATCAATTTCACAAATTATGATAATAGGTAGACAAAAACTTGATTTTGAGGAAATATTTTGAGAATGAATGATTTTCTAACAAATCAAAAATATTATTTTTTTTTCAATATTTCTTTATTAACATTTTAGGATAATTGAATTATTGAGGATAATTGAATTAAACAGCTCAATAAAATACCCATATACAGTGCTTCTCAAAAGTCCCCTCCCCCCTCTTATTTTTGGAACGATTATACATAAACAAGTGAAATTTGGAAACTGAATATCAGAGATTGTAAACTTCCCTACTAGTGATGATAGATGACGAAATCGTCAAAGATGACGTCACAAGGCCATTGTGACCAATAATTTCAAATGGAATCCTACGGCAAGCGACACCTCTATTAAAAGGTATCGAAAAAACCTATTCAATGATACTAATTTTGTTTGTGTTTATGGCAGTTTTAATGGCTCATTAGTAAACATTAAAATTTAAATTCCATTCAGTATGATATTCATTACAGATTTAAGAATCAGTATCTACTTGAAGAAATTGCTCGAAGTGACCTCCATTTACTTCCTGACAGTGAAATATCCTATTTTTAAACTCTTCTCGTACTTTTGCAAATGTGTCTGTGGAAACAGCCTCACATTCTACAACAATACGTTGTTTTAAAGCGTCAATAATGTCAGGTTCAGTGGCGTAAACCTTCGATTTAGGGTACATCCTCAGAAGAAATCCAAAGGGTGAGGTCCGGTGATCGAGCTGGCCATTCCGTTGAACATTCACCTTCTGGGGAAATTGGGTATGTGTTTCACGAATCAGGTGAGGATTTGCGTCACTCCAATACCTCATATTCTGTGTATTTACATTTCCATTTAGATAGAAAGTACTTTCGTCACTAAAACAAATTGTTTTGACATAGTCTGGCTGTTGGTTAATTTTAGTTTCCATATTTTCACAAAATTCTAGTCTTCGGTCTGAGTCGTCGTCTGAGAGTTGATGAACCATTTTCAATTTGTATGGATGAAATTTGTTTTTTATTTTCAACACCCTGTGTACTGTACTTCAACTAACTTCACAGGTAGATGCAACTTGAGTTGTTGAAGAAGTAGGATTAACTATTACTTCTGCCGGTATATCAATTTTTTTCTCATCAGAAATTTGTGGTCTGCCAGATCGTTTCACACCATTGATACTACCCGTTGTTTCAAACTTACGAAGAAGCTCCCTCAAATAAGTCCTCGAAACGGGGCGATCGGGAAACCTCTCATTAAAAATTCGTTCTGCTGCATGAATATTTTGTCCAGTTTCACCAAGAATCAGGATCGCTGCTACTTTATCACCTAAAGCACGTACCATTTTGCTTCTTGAAGCACTTAAACGTTCGGCTCACAACAGTTTAACAAATTATTAAAATGTACAAAAATATTAAAAGTACCAAAAGCTGCTAAAACAATTAAACGTTCGATCAACAAAACACAAATTATTGAATGTACAAAAACTTGGACAATTACAAAAACGTCGAATTAGGGAGACTAACAAAAACGTCAGCTCATTTGACAACTATCCAGAGGCGAAACTTGAATTTGGTATTTTAGTATTAACTGATTTCATTCATCACAGCTTTGCGTTTTTCAAAAGCAAGTTGCCAAAACTGCCATAAACACAAACAAAATTAGTATCATTGAATAGGTTTTTTCTTAAAAGAGGTGTCGCTTGCCGTAGGGTTCCATTTAAAATTATTGGTCACAATGGCCTTGTGACGTCATCTTTGACGATTTCGTCACCTATCATCACTAGTAGGGAAGTTTACAACCTTTAATATTCAGTTTCCAAATTTCACTTGTTTATGTATAATCGTTCCAAGAATAGGAGGGGGGGAGGGGACTTTTGAGAAGCACTGTATACATAACATATACAAGCTCAAATCTGGATTTAAAAAAATAACGATATCTAGCTGTCTTCATTTCAAGTGAGACACACATGGAAAATTCTAGGTGACGGATGAGCTGCTGATCGTGGTCAGAATCTATTCATAACTGATATCCATCCTTTTTTGTCAAAATTCAATGTTTCAAAATGATGAACGAATTTTGTGATTTTTGAACTTAATCTATTCGAAATTGGTATTGAGATGTTTTCTTTGAATATATTTTGTCATTTATGGTCTCCTGCTATTGAAAATTTGTATTTGAGGTTCTCTAGGGTCGGGGATTAGGAATTTTTTCTACAAGAAATGTCACACGAATGTCCTGGCTTTGAATTTCGTTGGATGAATTCAACTAGACTCTATAATACTAATTCTATCTTAATATTTGGTACAGGCGACCAACCAAATTAACTAAATTTCACTTTAGAAGAAAAAGTGTTATATTTCTCGAGATATTGACACATTTTGAAATCAATCAAAATATTTACCCTAGGTCAATATTTCGAGTATCACAGCTTTATATGCATTATTTTGTAATTCAGTTTTTCGTTGAATAGAATAAAAGAACTATCGAAATATTTTTCTGGTTCGGTTGCGATTTTCTATCTAGATATTTTTTTGCATTCACATTTTCATCTCCTTGGCCATTCATTCTGCAAAAATGTACAATGCTGAACTGGTCTATTATCTCAAATATATGTTCA
The DNA here is from genome assembly GCA_018342105.1 of Gonioctena quinquepunctata. Lineage (NCBI taxonomy): Eukaryota > Metazoa > Arthropoda > Insecta > Coleoptera > Chrysomelidae > Gonioctena > Gonioctena quinquepunctata. Next base: position 991,759 of record JAFIRS010000156.1, on the reverse strand, counting down.
ATCAGTTCAGAGGTTTTCAAAATAATTAATAATTTTTAAACAAAAAAATTAATAAAAATCATTGAAATCCTGAAAAGTATACTGAACCAACATATTCGAATTCAATATGCAAAGAACCCCGCACAATAGCAGGAAATTGGCCCACAGTGGGATTTGCCTGAAATTTACATATGTTATTGGTATTGAGTTTCCGATCAAATGTTCTATGGGCCCAATCCTCTAAGACCAATGATTCAGCTCTCAGGGCCGTATCTAGTATAGGTGTCCAACAAACAAAAAACAAAATTACAATCGATTAAAAATCAAAATAAGGAATGCTATCAAATTCGAATGTACAGATTGTTGTAATATCTGCAAAAAAAAAAAATTGTGGATGGCTACATTCTTGCTGTACTAGGTGTTTACTCCACTGATAGGCGAAATACTGACAGCATGGAAAATGAATACGAAAATGATGTTCAGGTTATGAGAAACTGGTTTTTGGAGCGAGACATACTATTCGTCGACAGAGGGTACAGAGATGCAGTACCCCTTTTAAATCAAATGGGGATTAATTACAAAATTATACAACCAGGAGAAAAACAACCCTCAACTGAAGCAGCAAACGATAGTCGATTGGTAACAAAGTTTCGATGGGTATTATAAAGTCGTGATGGCCATTTTGAGTCAATATTTAAATACTTGACCAAGTGATAAATATGCAACATGTTCATCACTTAAAAGACTTTTATCTTATTGCTGGCGCTATTATTAACAGATATTATCCACCAATTTTGATGGCAAATGTTACAGTTGAACTAGCAAGAGCTATGTTAGCCAGGTCTAGACATATTAATCTTGTTCAACAACGGGTGGAAAAAGAACGTTTACTTAATCGACGTGGATTATGGCAGCAACTTAATAATGAGCATGTACCTCGATTTCCATATCTATGGATTGCTAAAGAAACGTGACTTTTAGAACCTAGCAAATTGAATTATCAGCGTCCTATGTCCAAGACAGAATACTTAAAGATGATCATGCGTCATTTGGAATTGATCTTAGAGTGAATGATTTATTAGACTTAGAGTGTATTCTCGATTCAGAAGAAGAGAAAAATATCAAGTATTCATTTAATACACTATGCATGAACACCAGCCTGACGAGAATAATAAAGAAGATGTATTGATAATAGGATACTTCTCCAGTTGCAAATCAGGGACAAGAACACTAGGAACATGTGCTCATATTGAGGTAGTTGAGATTTGCCCGCCATAATCAAAATGTGAATTATCCATCGACTTCTGTGTTACAGCATATTAAAGATGCCGCAAATCGTCCAGTGCCAGATGCGATACTGTAAGTGTATTATTTTGATAATGAGTACTTACTTTTTTGTTCACTTCAACCACCCTCGAAATATCGGTTTCAACTTTGTTAGTTATGAATTATATATAGTTTTAATGAGATAGTAGAGTTATATTTATATTATAGAGTTAGATAATTCAAAAAGTAAATGACCGATTTCAAAAATCAACACGTTGTAGTTCTTATTTTTCCTGTTACTATCTTACTTAAAAAGCTACAAGATAAGTCCTACATAAAGTTTATAGGTTAGGCCCGCCATCTTGAATATTAAGATGGCGACCACTTTTGTTATGTACACAAAGGAAGCCACATTCATTTATCAAACGAGCTATCAACCACTGAAATAGGACAAGAAATAAGAAAGTTATAACAAAATCAATCTGATTCGTTTTTTTGTGGATCACTTGGCAAATACAGTTTTACTAAATACGGTCCTGTAGGACAAAACATGTTTCACAGAGGACTTGTGCTAAAACACAAATGCTAAGATTTTGCCTTGGATTCTGCAATATTTCTTATTTAATTAAATTCTGATAAGAAATAAAAAAATTATCGGCTTGAGAAAAATGTGTCATTGTTTATTTGGCACCTATACTAAATACGGCCCTGGGTGCTAAATCATTGATCTTAGAGGATTGGGCCCATGAGAACATTTGATCAGAAACTCATTACCAATAACATATGTGAATTTCAGGCAAATCCCACTGTGGGCCAATTGTGCGGGGTTCTTTGGGTGATTAAAATTTGAATGATTTAAAAAGAAGAGAAATTAAATTAGTGTTTGTTACCTTACTAGAAAAATATTTGGTTTGATAGAACAATTCTTGTATCATATTGAACTGAAAACACACAAACTACTACATTAGGATAAATATTTCCATAAATTTCAAAAAGTTTCAAACTATGACATTTTGACAGAAGTCAAATTCGGTTATTCGGTTTTTCCTTTTTCAAAGCCAACTCTGGAGGGTAGAGATTTTCATCACTTAAAATTCTGTATACGTTTCTAGACCGTTGTTAAACTATCTCAATTTTCAATATCTAGTGAATCCCCAATGGTAAGGGAATAATACATCAAATATCACGAACCAATTTGTCGTGATGACAACCGAATACGTATCAGTGCATATTTTGAAAATATTGACATGCCGTTCAGCATCTAAAATAGTAATTTAGTTAGGTGTCCGACCTATTGGTCGAACAAGAAAATGCCTTCATGGATCCTAAATTCACCAACATTTTTGCAATTTCTCAAAAAATAAAACAAATAAAATATAGAAAAATAATTTCAAAGTCAAATTTCCATTAGAAACCAGTACGAATGTGCGACCTAAGTAAGATGTGAAATTCAGCTAGCTCTCGCTTTCTTGCAAAGATCATATTGCTTCCAGGTAAAACTCAAACGAAATCATATATTTGAAAATCAAATTTTCGTTTATGATGCAACGAAACAACTCTTGAAATGCATATATGGTTTCCCAAATATTATGCTGGATGATAATTTCCTGTCACCGTCAAAAAATATATCCTTTTTTTTATAGAATTGAATATCGAAATTGGTACACTCCTTTCCATAATTTTTGTTACTGTTTTATTGTCATGAAAAATGTATGCGTTTTTTCTCGGAACTATAGTAGAACGACCATCAAAAACAAAAAGCCAGGGGATATCTGTTCAAGCGAAACCCATATTTATGATTGGTTGTCTGTTTCCACTTTTCCTCGAGTATTTATTTCCCTTGTCGATATCTGGCCAGTTCATCCGGTTTTTTAAATTGAGGTTGGGGGAGAACGTCTATATTTTAACTGAAAAAGCTTTATAAAACCATGAATTATGATTGCTTGATTCTCTGAAATAATTTAATTTATATCGGTTCAGGGGCTCATCCCTACTCGATAAGGTCAATAATTTCGTTATTTATTGCATGCTCGCCACTGTTTCGAGTCTTCCTGCCATGTTATTTATTATTTAAAGTTTTGCCGAAAATCCAGGATATCCCACTAAAAGAAAATACAATATAGAGAAGTGATGTATAATAAATCAAGCAGAAATATTGAATGTGGACCAAAACGCAATATATCTGAGAGAACTTTTGAGATTTCCACGTCTATCTAAAATTGTAATACAAAAATAGATCTTTCTCACGAGCGGACATTACAAACATTTTAGTTTCTTGAATATATGAAGAGCATGTTCATAAAATGTGGAAAGATTGACGTTTTTCTTCGTGTTCGAGATAACCTCTGAGAAGCTATTTATATAAAAAAAAAATAATTAAAAGATAGAATCGAATACAGGAAATTAAAAGATATACCATGAAAAGTGCAAAGAGGTATGCCATATATTCAATTATAATTGAACCCCGCACGAAAACATATGGAAAATTGGGTTTTGGTCGAATTGGCTGAAATTTTATTATGTTATAGTAGGATGGGTCATTGGAAAAAAGTGAGTTTAAATGATTTTGTATGTTTAGTTTCTGATATAAGCACCCAAAGTTCGTAAAAACGTCGTATTGGGGTAGGATTGACAAAGAAAAAAACTGTTTTTTTTTGTCGAAATAAGATGAAAATGTATTGATCGGAACTCATGAACATGTTCAATTATAATCTTATTGATGAGAAAACGTGCTTTGTTCCTTGATATCTCTCTCTGTTTGAAATATATATTCTTTTTAATTTTCCAGTATACCCCTATACTGAAAACAATTGACAGATTGTTTTGGATTACAAAAAAAGGAATTTATTGCTACGGCCCATTGAATAAAAGATAGGGTAACATTCTGATGAACTCAATTGTTCAATATTACCTTTCATTCAGATAAAGGGTGCGTTACATTTTTTTTTAGGTCATTTACAATGTTTTTATTGAATATATAGAGAACTGTTTTGTTAATTAGGATCATGTTTTACTCATAATATTTTGAAAATATACGATAGTTTTATCAACTTTGTATATTGCGTTTCTATGATATGCATTTCTGAAGTTTACGATATTACGATATATGGGGTAACCTATCGATTTAACAAAATTTTATGGAACCTTTCGACATATTCAATTCTATTGAAAAACTTTTAGAAATCAATTATTTGATACTATAAACAAATAGTACTAGAATTCCCAAATGGTAATAACCCGAACATCCTAAATGGAGCTTTATAGTACCAGCACTACGGAGCTACCTTCGATTATGCTGCAAACTGTCGTCTTTATTTGAACGAAATATTTATCAGTGAATTGGGAGCAGGGGTTATCGAATGGCCAGCTAGATCACCAGACCTCACTCCACTGATTTTCTTGTAGAGTCTTTTGGAATTGAAAATATACATCAATCGACCCAATAATATAGATTAATTGAACAGACAGAATTCGTAATCAAATTATAGCCATCCGAATGTCTACTCTTGTAAAAGTATTGCGAAAACTCATGTAAAGGTTGGGCTAACTGACAAGAAGTGGAGAAATATCAATTTGTTCCAGCTATTGAAAATTAATCACCGTTTGCTGAAACTGTCTATCTTATTTTTGTAACTTTTACGACCTTCATCTCAAAACCGATTAACTTTAATTAACGATATACTATCTAAAATAAAAACAAAACTAACTTAAAATTTTAAATAACTCGCCATTGTTTGGGTAAACGTTACAGGACATAGATACTTTGAGGTTTCCAACCCAAAACCGTATGTACACAAATATATAGTATGTGCGATTTAGGATCACCACACATTTTCAATTCGCGTCGACGGATTTGAAAAAATGAGAATATTGGAATATAGTACTCAGTTTCCTCTGTCAGTCCCTGTGTACAAATTCGGAGAATTGATGTTTCTAAGGCCTATAGATATATATATATATATATATATATATATATATATATATATATATATATATATATATATATTCCAATATTCTCATTTTTTCAAATCCGTCGACGCGAATTGGCCTTTGGATTCTTAGTAAAACGAAAGACCTTCAATATAAAGACGTTTCGTCCTCAGCTGGGGACTTTTTCAATTTATTCTAAAAATAATGGAGGCCATTTTTGATTTGTTTTTTCGTAAATAATTTACATAAATTATGGATATAACCCAATTTGGTACGTACCTAGGCATTATAATGGGGAAGTGAAGTGTAGTGGTTCACGCATTATGTGAATCGTTGTTTGTGTTTCATTTTTACAATTTTATTGTTGGGAATGTTGAAATACATAGTTTTTGATCTTCTGTCGTTCTCGTATGGGAGACAGCGCATGTGAAAGCAGCCCGGAAGTTACTGGTTTGACAGTGTGATGTGTCAGGTTCTATTATGTTGGGTTTGGGGCTTTGCTGTTGTGGGGGGAATGTGTGCAGATTATTTTCGGGATATACTTGGATTTGTATTGACTAGCAATTATAAAATTGTGTGGTAGATTCGACTTAGGTTATTTATGTCTGTTCTGTCATTCATCGCATTTTTTTTTTTTTTTTGATTTTTGGTTTTTCGATTTGGGTTTTTTGTTTTTTTGTTTATTGTTTGATTTTCATTTTTCTTTGCTGAGGAGTTGTGAGGTCATCCCGATATATTCACTGTTGCAATCATTGCATGGAATGCTGTATATTATGTTTGACTTTTTCATTTTTGGTGTTTCACTTTCAAACATAATATACAGCATTCCATGCAATGATTGCAACAGTGAATATATCGGGATGACCTCACAACTCCTCAGCAACAGACTAAAAGGCCACAAATACATGACCGAATCCTCCACTGCTCTCAATAAACACATAATGAACGAGAATCATAACCCAAATTTCGAAAATACCAAAATACTAGACTACGAAAATAACCTTGAAAAAAAACCATCAAAGAAATGATAGACATAAAAAAAAATGCGATGAATGACAGAACAGACATAAATAACCTAAGTCGAATCTACCACACAATTTTATAATTGCTAGTCAATACAAATCCAAGTATATCCCGAAAATAATCTGCACACATTCCCCCCCCTACAACAGCAAAGCCCCAAACCCAACATAATAGAACCTGACACATCACACTGTCAAACCAGTAACTTCCGGGCTGCTTTCACATGCGCTGTCTCCCATACGAGAACGACAGAAGATCAAAAACTATGTATTTCAACATTACCAACAATAAAATTGTAAAAATGAAACACAAACAACGATTCACATAATGCGTGAACCACTACACTTCACTTCCCCATTATAATGCCTAGGTACGTACCAAATTGGGTTATATCCATAATTTATGTAAATTATTTACGAAAAAACAAATCAAAAATGGCCTCCATTATTTTCAGAATAAATTGAAAAAGTCCCCAGCTGAGGACGAAACGTCTTTATATTGAACGTCTTTCGTTTTACTAAGAATCCAAAGCCCAATAAACCCCTAGTAACAATATACCAAGGATTCAAGAAATAAAAACAAGAAAATATATATATATATATATATATATATATATATATATATATGTAATGTAACCTCTTGCACACCCATGAATGACGAGTGTATAATGCCTTTATAACGAATTATAGTGGTTACAAATCTAGAAAAAAATGTGTAAAACATGTTTTGTACTTCCTAAAATTCGACAAAATTTTGAGTGGGGCCTCCCGCATAATTTCAGGTGAGGCTCGGACGAAAACTTTGGCAATTGCCGAATGCGATAAACATTTATCTCTACATTTGAATAAGGTATAATGTTGAACTGATTGTGTGATAAATATACACATTGCGGCTGCCTGAGATAGATATTTAATATCGAAGTGAAGAAAACAACTAACCTTGTTATATCCAAACTGGAGATAAAGTCAGAACTAGTTGACTTCATACTCTGCTTTGAGGCACATAATTATCACAGTCACTTGTAAGAAACAAACGACACAAACAGTATTGAAAAGAGAAACATTCGCAATTGAATATTGTTTTGAAAAATAATATCATGACCATTGTAGTGATTCGGACATTCAGAACACATGAACTGAACACTGTTGCCCAGCAAGATTCTCGCATGCACGGTGTACAAAGCTGTCTACGAACGAAAGTTTGTTAGACTATACTAGTATTTTCTGGCAGGTGAATGAAAGATCTCAAGATCTTGATTAACAACTCATCAGGAAACACTACGCGATGTGCATGAGAATTAATTTGAACATTATCGTCTTTGTGTTTTAAAAAATTCGTACTTATATAAAAAAATTATTTATATTAATATATCTAGTACGAAAACGCCCGCAGGACGATTGGCAACTACAGATTCCAATCTGAATTGAAATTTACTACTTCATTCATACATGCGACGAGTGATTCATCTTGTCTTCTACTCTTCAAAATACGCACGGAACTCCACTAGAAATTATAATTTTTATCCAAAATCAATATCAATAACCAATCAGATGCTAGGCAAAGTTCCCAATAAACCCACCAGGTGATATAATTGGATGGACCCAATTCATTTGTTAATTCAAAATTTTCCGTGAGGCATACCACTTAATTTACCGACTTCAGTCACAGTTGGCCGTGGTCATAAAACGGTCGGCTAATAGTTTCTTGTGGCGCTAACGTGCCACACTCCAAATTTATTTCGGTAATTATTAATATCAGTTGCCCGTGGCATATGGTCTATTGCTACGAGTAAATTTATATATAACTTTCAACAATTTAACGGAGCTTAGGTTATCTAATGAAATTATTTAATTTGGAGTACCGTATTATGTCGTTTACTAATGGAATAATTGAGTTATCGTTTGATTCATTGCTTGTAGACTAATTATATAATTATAATAGGGGGTTTCTACAATTCCAATTGGTAATAATCACGTGGGTTCGACTTGAATATGAGTGAGATCGACCAGAAAGATTAGAAGAGATGATTATGATATAAGTTACAAAAATATATAAAAATTTTTTTTTTTTTTTTTAATTCTATTAATACAATAAGAGTAAATTTTATATGTATTTAAAAAATATTGAGGATATCAATTAGACGATGGTACAAAGTGTTTCTTAAGTTTGTTCACAAAGGTAGCTAAAGAGTCAGAAAAAATATCAATCTCTATTATGTTTGAAATGGAGTTATAACTTTTCAAGCATCGATGTAAAGGGGAATTCAAATAGTAATTTGTGTTTGGTATAGATGTATGGAACAAATTATAATGGCGAGTGGAATATTGTGGAATATTATAATAAATCAAGTTATTGATGGATGGGGAATGAATGAGACCATTTATCATTTTGAAAGAAAATTTGATGTCGGTGATAGCTCTTCTGTCAGCAAGACTGATCAAATTGAGCTTTTGATTTACGAAGTAATTTTGTGGCGTATTATTGAAATATTTTCTGTTGATATAATAAATGAATTTGTTCTGGATACTTTCTATTTGTTTCATGTAAATTATATAGTGGGGGTTCCAAATAGTTGAGGCAAAGCCTAGCAGACTATTTACGTATGACATAAAAAGAGTACGCAAGGTATTATAATCTCTAGAAGGATAAGTTGTTCTTAAAATAAAACCTAGCATTTTATTCGCTTTCTTAGAGATGTAAGAAATATGTTTATCAAAGGTCATTTTCGAATCGAAGATAATTCCCAAATCCTTCACCTCACTACAGGTATGGAGATTATGATCCTGCATGGTGTAATTATTGATTATCAAGTTGGAATTTCTACTGAAAGTCATCTGATGGCATTTGTTGAGATTCAGAAAAAGGGAATTATATATATATATATTCCCCTGATATGATATTGAGATATTTTCCGATACTTGGAAAGATCTACTGGATGAGCAAACTAGTTTTTTTGCGATAAATGAAAAAAATAATTTATATTTTACAATCGAGTCAGGTTCACCAGAATCCTGACGATTTTTTAATTACTGACGTATCCCGCTTTCTCTCTCGGGAATGTATATATAGGGTCAAAATATCACGAGTACTTCACATACACGTGTTTCGGGCTTTCGGCCCTCATCAGTACGGTGATGAAGTGCAAGGATGAACAACACTTGGTAACACATTTATGGTTTCGGTTAGCAGACCCTGCATTCCAGGGTAACAACCAACGTCACCATGGAGGCAGCTATAAGTACCTGCGTGACATTCGAGTCCAGGATTATAATCCTGAACTCGGATGTCACGCAGGTAGCTATAGCTGCCTCCGTGGTGACGTTGGTTGTTGCCCTGGAGTGCAGAATATGCTTACCGAAACCACAAATGTGCGGCTGGTTTCTATTTATTGACTCTGTTGATTGGTTGTTTATTACCAAGTGTTGTTCATCCTCGCACTTCTTCACCGTACTGATGAGGGCCGAAAGCCGGAAACACGTGTCTACTGTTGATAGTTTTCTTTGAGGGCTATGTCCATTAAATTTCTTCCAATAATGATAACGCCAATTTAGCAACATTTATAACTGGGATAGTAATAAAAAAAATATAAAAAAGTCTTTAACGAAAAATGCAGTACCTATTTGAAAGATTCATTCACAATTTTTAAAGCAGATATTTATTTTTTTTAAATGAAATTTTAAGTTTCGTAGATTCAAGAAAACAAAAGACACACACTCAGAGATTTTCACTAAACTGGGTTTACAAAACCACGGCAGGTATATATGAATCCTAATTAGGAATATAAAGAATATTAAGGATTATCCATTGGATATTTATTAGAAATGAGGCTAAGTAGAACGAAAATTATATTCATGATCTGTTTAATCTTCAGTGAAACAAATTCAACAAAGGAGAATTATTTGAGTTGATCTGGTCATTGAGCAAATATTGCGACTTCTTGCATTTATTAATTTCTAAACTTTCTAGAAGGTCGAGTTTATAACCTTCCTTTTATGTATGTATTATTCCAAAATCGTCAACAAAACAATGTTTTTCAATCTAGAGGTGAGTAACAAAAGTTGAATTTGTTTTTCCATTGACGAAACAGTTCCTATATTCTGATAATCGTTTTTTGAAGTTCTGCCTGTTTCTGTCCTATGTAAAAACTAGCACAAGAGCCACAAGTTAATGTATACAGAGTGTCCCTGGACTTCCTCTTTTTCTCTCGGGAAAGTATAGATGGGGTCAAAATATCAGCAATATGTTATATAACTTTTGTTCCTAAAAGCCTTCGTTACCAAGTTACGGGCCCTCAAAGTTACAAAATGAAAAATGTTTTCTTTGATAACTTTCAAAGTGAATAACAAAAATCATCTAAATTTTGGTGATTGACCAAACAAATGAATTCCTTTGATGAGCTTTCATGCAGGAGTCAGTTGTTTCGCTACAAAGTCAGGAACGGACTACCCCCGATGGTCCACCCCCCAAAAATGTTTTAACAAAACAAGGTTTTTAGGACAAATCGAAGCAACGATTTTATAAAAATGCATTTTTGTTCGACGACGTCCAACCTGAGATGTCTACCATTATTCGAAAAGATAATTTGTAATGAAAATAGAAATGATAGGTACAATGTTCATAACGAATTTTTATCATGCGAACACGTTTACCTTACAAAACTCAAGGTGTAAAAAATCAATCGCAAGCCTCAAGAGCAAACAGAAATGCAAAATCCGCTACAAAAACTGCTCGATATGACCCCCGTCTCTCTCAATACATTTTCTTAGTCGGCGCAAACACCCTCTCTGCACTTGAAATAGCATGCCAGGGTCCTTCCGTATGGCTTCACAATGTAATGTAATTCTATTCAACAAGGCATCTCTGGTGTGAATAGGTGTAGCGTAAACGAGGCTTTTTAGATGCCCCCAAAGAAAGAAATCCAATGGATTTGAATCCGGAGACCGCGGTGGCCGTGAATATGGCCCACCTCTACCAATCCATCTATTAGGGAAAATCTGGTTCACATGGTCCCGCACAATCAAACTAAAACGAGGAGGAGCGCTAAATTTATCTTCGTGTTGAAGATTTCCTCCCATGAAATTATACTTATCAGTGAAACTCTTCAACATTTAAGCTGTGAATACGGATTTGCAACATCCAAATGTTGAGTTTCATGAGATTCAGATAACACAACACGGAACGTGCTTATTTCACGAGTACATACAAAATATGGACTGAATTCGATATTTCATAGTGGAGTAGCTTGTTAGTTCAAAAACTCCACGAATCTACATAACTTGATATTTCCTTTGAAAAAATATCTACATTGTGAATTAAACTTTCAACTAGGTACTGTTCTTTTTGTTTACGACTTTATTTTAGCATATTTTGTATTATCCCTGTTATAAATGTTGTTGAATTAACGTTAGCATTAGTATTTCTACTGTGAAAATTTTTCATTTTTATTAAGAATCGTTGCTCCGATCGACTTTCCACACGAGTACTTTTATTCATAAAATTATCTACGTAACCTTATTTTGATGAAAACTATTGAAAAATTATCATTCATTTCAAAGTTTTGGGGTGTGGACCATCAGGGGTAGTCCGTTCCTGACTTTGTAGCAAAACAACTGACTCCTGCATGAAAGCTCATCAAAGGAATTCATTTGTTTAGTCAATCACCAAAATTGAGATGATTTTGAATATTCACTATGAAAGTTATCAAAGAAAAACATTTTTAATTTTGTAACTTTGAGGGCCCGTAACTTGGTAACGAAGGCTTTTAGGAACAAAAGTTATATGAAGTACTGGTGATATTTTGACCCCATCTATAGATTCCCGAAAGGAAAAGAGGAAGTCCAGGGACACCCTGTATTTTCTCAGTTTTATCTTTATTGTTCTTAATGAATTCACTTGAATCATTATCTGTTTTATATGAGATATTGATATTATTTTTACGCAAAAAGGTAGTTTTTTTTTCGGTAAGATGGCCTAAATATGTGATAACTTTGAAATTATGTTTATCGTTATCAGTAGGAAACACTTAATAACAGCAATGTGTTTTTTTATATTTAATACTTTATTGAAATTAGCGGCTAATTAGCAGCACGTAACAGTATGATACATAGATTGAATAATATTCCGCGTTCAGAAAAAACATTATTAAATATGATAAAACAAATTGTCCAAACCTTAAGAAAACTTTATAAAAAAGCTATAATAGAAGTGTTTCCTACTCAACACGATAAACATAATTACAAAGTTATCATATATTTGGGCCATCCTACCGAAAAAATGTCTACCTTTTTGCGTAAAAATACCATCAATATCGCATATAAAACAGATGATAATTTAAGTGAATTTATTGAGAACAAATTAGATAAGACTGTAAAATCTGAACAATCTGGAGTACATAAATTAACTTGTGGCTAGTTCTTACATAGGCCAAACAGGCAGAACTATTATCAGAGCATAAGAACTGTTTCGTCAATGGAAAAACAAATTCAACTTCTGCTACTCACCTGTAGACAGAAAAACAATATTTTGTTAACGATTTTGAAATATTACAGAAAAGAAACGTTATAAACTCGAACTTCTAAGATTTAACAGGTCATGTATATAATTTCGGTTCTACTTGTCTCATTCCTAATAAATACCTAATGGATAATCCTTAATATCCTTTATATTCATAATTAGATTCATATATACCTGCTACTACCTGTCTTGACTATTTAACATGATACTACTGTATAGCGAAACACGTGTCGTGGTATTGTAAACCCACTTTAGTAAAAACCATTAAGTGAAGTGAGTGTCTTTTGTTTACTCTAATATGGATTTTCATCAAGTATCAGCCGCATCAATTCAAATTTCTGTAGATTCGTGGTGTTTTTGAACTGGCGAAGTTCTCCATCATGAAATATCGAATTCAGCCCATATTTTGAAATTACATGTGGAATAATCACGTTTCGTGCCGTGTCTGTTATCAGTAGTAATATCCCTAGGACATTGATAATAGACGAGATAATTTTATGACAATCGAAAGCTCGTTCCTTGGTAACAGCCCGAAGCCGAAATTATGAGGCATTTATCAATGTCCGAGGAATATTCGGCGGAGAATTTTTTGACAAAAAAATTTATAACTGAAACATTCATTTATTTATTAAAAGTACAGTTAGTGAAAGTACAATTGTTAAAATTTAACTTAACATTAGATTCGTTGCTGTTCTCTACTATAGAAGATCTATTACCACGCATAATATTTATGATCTTGTTGTGGTGTTCTTGATCGAGATTTAAGTATGGTTTCATAGAATTTTGATTGCTATGACCAGTAATTTTCAGCAATTGTTGTGCTTCTACACCAGTTTTTGCCAATTCGCTAACAGCAGTTGATCTATTCGAGTGATTTGTTATCTTTTTGTTCTTTACATTCAAGCCAATTGCCTCAGCAGCAGATTCAGTCCATCCATTTATTGTATTTCTTCCAATAAGTATATTATCGTCACATTTGTCAGTTTCATTTTTCCAGTGTCGATTTGGTTGTGAGAACAGTCGTGGTGAGGTAATATTGTCGCCTCGTTTTGATATCAGTTTATGAAAAAGACGTACAGGGCAGCTTTGTCTTTCACTATTGGAAACCATTCACTACTCGTACAGCTTTTAGAACCATTTTGGCACGTTTTACTGAACACCGGATTGTATTCAATGCGATTTGTTGGAGAGTCATCGTTATTTTCCTCGATTTGAAAAAAATCCACCAGACAAGCAACGCTAATTCTACAGCAGCAATATGGTAAAATCTACGCATAAGACCTTCAGGAGTATTTTCATCCCATAGCAATATTATTTTGTTAACTTCATACAAATTTGACGAAACTGAACTGGACTTTTACATGGATCTGCTTGTAGTTTCTTCCTGATTGCATCGCGGGCATCTCAGGCTGATTTAAATACTATATTGTTAAACGGGTCAATCATAATATTTATTATAGTCATTATAGTACTTTTCTTGCAAAAGTTTGCACGAAACGTTCCAGATTGTCTTCACCATTGCTTCTTTAAAATCGGTCTCGTCTTTCTTTCTCATATTGACCGCCCAATCTTTTAGTATCAACGCCAATTCTTCTAAGCTTCTATGTTCATTTAATCCATATTCTCGTTCGCAGCAAAATTCCATAAATATTCCTCAAATATATTTGTGACTATAGGTTGTATTCCTGGGAATTTTTTTTTTGATTAGCGCATTTATGCTTTGAACATTCGCATTGCCCAAACGTGACATTTTGAAATGTATTTGGAATGAAATTGTCAAACTCTATCGTGTTGTCATAGTGATTGATAATTGCACTGAATGCAATTATCAGTGTAATGTTGACATGATTGGGTGGAATTGTTTCATATGACACAAAATGACAAAATTTGAATGGTTGTTAGAACTGTCAAAAAAATTTCTGAATCATGAACTGTGTTATCTCATGAAACTCAAGATGTTCCAAATTCTTCTTCGCAGCTCAAATGTTGGGGATTTTCACTAAGAATAGATTTAATGAGCGGAAATAATCAACACGAATTATAAATTCAGCTGAAAAAACTCAAATCGTAGAACAAGCAAACGAATACACTACAAAAAAAAAGCAAACGAATAAACTATAAAAGCAGCTGAACATGAATGTGTGAAAAATATCCAGTGAATAATCATATTTCGTTTTTTCCACAGATGATAAAGAAGTGAAATAGTTTTGATGAAAAATAGGAAACTGAAATGCGATTTTGTTTCGTTGAGTGGGCCGTTGTCATACGATTCTCACCGTATTGTCAATATTGTAGAGAATATTAGGAAATGGCTGAACAGTTCATCGGCAAGAGGAACTTTCAAGAGTGTCGATCCCAGCTTGAGGGAGAGAGATATGTCTGATGGTTAATTCATTTGAGCATGTTCAGTCGATTTTTTTCGATATTATACGCACATTTTTGCCAAAACGAGGTGGTCGGGGCCCTCCTAGGACTGTACGTACCGTTGTATTGGAAGAACATATTTTGGAACCTATCACTGATGATCCTTCCATGAGCTTTAGAAATCTATCAGGACAGTTCCATACATCGAGTATTCACAGAATCATAAGAGAACAACTACTCCACCCATATCACATCCAGAAGATACATGCCATGACACCTCAAGATTTTCCAGCACCACATATGCCAATTGGTTTATGGGTGAACAAAGAGAGGATATGACTTTTATTGAACGAGTTTCATTCACTGATGAAGCAGGTTTAAGTAGAGATGGAGTTATCAACTCTCACAAGCTCCACATATGACCCGAAAGAAATCCCCATGGTATATTGCAAACTAAACATCAACAGAAATTCGTCATAAATATTTGGGCTGGTATTTTTTTATTTAGATAATTATACATCCAATAGACAGATTGCCCAATAACACCCACTCATACGCTTAGTCAAATTTTACGTTTATCATAAATAAAAGATAATTAATTTGGAATAGTACGAGTTTTTTTTTAATGCTCGTTTGGTCATGAAAAATATGTCAACATTGGCATATTGCAAATTATCGTAATAGCTACACATATTCATGTATCATAGGAAACCATCTAATAGGATCATTCGTTCCACATAATAAATTCAATGGAGAACGTTATTTGGAGTTCATTCAGGACTATTTAAATTAACCTTTAGAACCTTGGAAGATATGTGTTCAGAAAATAACAAGATTTCTGCTCCAAAAGGTTTAAAACAGATAGTAAAAGCGACAAGCGTAGAACGAGGTGTCACAAGAACAGTGTTTGTGCTGTCAGCGCTAGTGGCATATAAGCACCTCCCATGTTTATCTTCAGAAGGGAGAGAATGAACGAACTGTCAGTTGAAGGCTGTAACAGCGACATGATTGCGGTTGGATAGATGACTCAATATTTCTTGACTACTTGCGACACTTCATTTCTTTTGTGAAGCCCGCCAAAGAAGAACCAGTATTATCAATACTCAACAATCACAAAAGTCAAATCAGCCTGGCATACAAGCTTTTCCAAGAACACAACCTTCAAGTTCTTTCCTTGCCACCCCATGTATCACAAAATGCGCCACTGGATCTCACAATTTCAGTTCACTGAGATGGCATACCACAAAGAATGTGAGCTATACATGGTTAACAATCCTGGCAAACGAATAAGAATAAGCCAATACGAGGTCGGAGAACTTTTCACAAAGGCGTACAACAAAACAGCTAACATGAGCAAGGTTGTCAGTGGATCTAGAGCCGCTGGAATTATTCCTATTGATCTTGACAAATTCAAAGACAGCTTTGAATATACGGTATTTGATCAATCTCACACCCGTCAGACTCAAGAATGCGATGTTCATGAAAGTGCAGCTCAGCAAAGTATCAACGTTAACACTGTCAGCCAGAGTCGAACACCAACACAGGATGACACTTCTATTCCTGAAAATTACAATGATTTGTGCGTTACCATCAGTACTCCTCCTCCATCCACTCCTGTACCTCTTGCCGAAATTATCAATGTGCCTGTCAGTCCTAAAACAGGAACCACTTCTAAGCGACAAAATAAGAAGCATTCTCAGTTTTTATGCAGCACACCAATAAAAATTCAACTAGAGGAAAAACAGAAAAGATAAAGTGAGAGGAACGCTAAAAAAGAAGAAGTTCCATCTAAAAAACCGGAAAAGAATATTGAAACCATACAAAAGAAGCCCCAATCAAGGGTAAAGGAGACAGAAATTTCAACTTTACAAGGAAATGAAAACGAAGAGGAGTTTTACTGTATAATGTGCAACGAAAAGTATGGATCCCTACCGACTGGAAGATTGGATCATGTGCGCCATTTGTAAACTCAAGGCACATGGGAAATGTACTACCGGCGAGACTAGTAAAGGTGTGTGTGATATGTGCCACACAAAAGAATTATAGTTTATTATAAAGATTCAATTGTGCCGTTCCTAATTACCCCATAAGGTTCCAATTTTCCCCGCGGGATTATCTCGATTACGCCATAGGGTATAGGATAAAAAGAAACGGCAATGTTTTTTGTTTCCGTTCATATTTCTAATGAAACGTTGACTTTTAAGATTTTTTTGGTCACTAATAAGTAGATAAAGCAAAGTTTAACTTGCAATAAAAGTTGATTATGTCTGTGACTTTTTTCTATTATTTTTGAGCGTTGGAAGTTGAGTATTCCCAATTCGACCACTTTCAAGAATAAATCGAATGGAATTAGTCTAAATTGCAATATTATCGTGGTGGATGCTGTTTTTGGGCCTGTATGCATCCCATTCTACAAATAATCAAATCACACAAGCTTTTTTGTGTAATTCTGAATAATTATATTCTACATACAGTTAAAATTCATGAAATATCTCTAATAAACTTGTTTCACTTGTTTATACATTGGACAAACTTCCTATAAAGTGCACGCGTAACCTCTCTACAAGTTTGTCAACTCAAATTCGATTGCGATGTACCCGTCCATATAGCATCTGTCCGTTTATCTAGTGCTCTTGAAAAATTACTCCATTCCGGACGGTGAGATTGCAATCTGTGGCACCATCACATTATGCTGATGCTCGATGGGCCGTCCTTTTTCCTTCTCCACGGACACAAGAGGTAGCGTCGACCTCGAATTATCGATCCAGTTTGAATGTATCATTTCATATCGGGATGGAAAATCACTTTCGTAATGTGGCATGAATTGACATCTTACGTTCCTAATGTGATGTGTCTCTACGTTGATGAATTCATTTACTAGCATTTCTGGTTCATATTATTTGTAGAATAATGAATGAACAGAAGGAATTTGTTCAGAATTCACTGTGAGATGATTTTTTCGACTGTCCAGACAATATACAGTGTATGAACAAACTTGTTGCACTCACTCATTTCTGCACGAAAAAAAAAATTGTATGAGATATATTCCCTGGAGAGTCCCTGAAGGGGGCGTATGTGATACAAGAAATTTCAATGCCAAATAAAATGTTACTTGGGCTGTCTTGGGTAGCTTTTGGCAAAGTGATGCCAGATCATTTTTCTTCCTGTAGACGACTTTAGACGACTAGAACCAACCAGTTTCTCGAGTAAAAGAAGAGCACACAACCTTAGCTAATTTGGCTAACATTGCTATCAAAATCCGATAAAAAAGTGATCCAATAGTAATTTTTGTCGGAGATTAGATGAGATTGGGATCAGTATACGTTGAAGAAAAAACCATTGGGTTCTTCCCGACGTTTCGAATTTAATCAAATCCATCCTCAAGGCTCTGTAACAATGGTTTCTCATATAATAAAGTATAAAAAATATAAAACGTACAAAAAATAGTTGTTACTTGCCATGATATATTATTGTAATCAACGGTATTGTAAAGTATTTGGAAAGTACTCACCAAAAGTAGTTATTTCCGGGTTAAAATCCTTAAAAATATAAACCATGGTTTACATTACTACTTTCCAAATATTTTACAAAACCGTTGATTACATTAATGTATCATGGCAAATATCAACTATTTTTTATACTTTTTATACTTCATTATATGAGAGCTTTGAGGATTGATTTAATTAAATTTGAAACGTCGGCAAGAAAACAATAGTTTTTCTTCAACGTATACTGAACCCAATCCAAACTGAACTGCGACAACAATTGATATCAAAATTGATCGTGAAGGTGCTTCACTAATCCCCTACAAGTTCGCGTTTTTCTTCTCATCTGCCACGTGGATTGAGTTGTTTTTGGAGGTCATATAGCCTCCATGCTAATTCCAGAAAGTCATCGGTCCTATTTACATTCAGCTCGCTACATCTTTAATGAAACATTTTAGCGAGTTGAATCACAAGGAATATGCTTTTTCACCGGAATATTTTACATGGTCCGGGTAACATAGGCTACATTTTATAGGCATAAAGTCAATATGACGGATGTTACAACAAAAAAAGTGGGGGTTTCTGATTTTTTTTTTTGCTATCGTATCGAGTGGTATGTCAAATGAAAGAGGGGAAAATTATGAATTCATAAATATAAATATAGTACAATAATAAATATAAAAAATTTACCAAGCGACAGAAAAACAATTTTATACTATATTTCAGTATTTATGAATACTACTAGCGCTTTCTATCGGCAGTTCTGAATATCAATCGTGTAAAAACAACACCTATTTCGTGTTTCTGTTTCTATTAGAAAGACATTAATTTCAGAATCTCACATATTATTAATAACTTCAATAAGTTACAATAGAGTACAAATTCAGTACAAAAAATTTATTCTTATAAAATCGAATGTCACTGAGATAGCTACCCAAACGGGTTAGGCGCGTGAGAGCTGATACCGTTGACGTCGTGTCCGTAATAGCAATTTTTTAGCGCGGATTTGAAATATATTTTCATTTTCTACTGTCACAAGACGAACATCCATGCACACAAGTCTTCCATAAATATTTATCTTCATTTCTAAGTTAGGTAAAATAGCTAATAGTAGGGTAAAGGGGGGTTTACTTTATCCTATTCCTTATACTGAACAACTGTTTTATAATGAATGTCATAGTCTATTACTCACGCTAATAAATCATTTTTCTTTTTGTTGTCGCATCAAAGGTTAAAACTACAAAGTTTAAAATAAAATAAAAAGTTAAATGAACTGTAACACGTCTGCGGAAAAAATGGAATGAACTAAAAAGTAAGAAACAAGTTAAGTGTTGATTGGTATCATCATCTTATTAAGTAGACAAGTCTTTTGATTCGATATGTTAGATATTTTTGTTTATTTAGTTCTATTGAAGTGTTCTGGCAGTTTCACATTATTAATGTTATAATTCAATTCAGATGCCATAGTTGTGCCTTGTCAACTACAAAAAGGAAATATTATAATTTGATAGACAAATAAAAACAATCAAGATAAAAAATAGGCACGACCACGGCATATCAATTGAATTATAACATTAATAATGTGAAACTACCAGAAGACTTCAATGGAACTAAATGAACAGGAATATCTAACATATCAAATCAAAAGGGGTGTGATAGCAATCAACACCTAACTTGTTTCTTAGTTTATTTCCTTTTTTTCTTTTGTCGGGTTACAGTTTTTGAAACATTCAATTTTATTTCAAACTTTTTCTTCCTTCTCTGCGAAGGATTAATTGCCACAAGAATTTTTGTACTTTCCAGCTGCGAAAAAAAAAACGATAAATCAGTGAATCAAAGCGCAACTAAAGTACAGTCGAAAAAAAGGACAAGTTGAAATGTAATTAGACACACCAATGGTGGAATTTCGAAACTACAATTTTTGAAACTTTTGAGGATTATATATCCCAAAGAGTCTTTTTCAGCCCAAAAAATCGATTCCTGAGCTGTGTTCATCATACTTTGGATAAAGCACCTGTGGAAATTCTCTGAAAATCTGGGCTGGCCCCATTTACTTGCTAGTTGGCAACATGGCATATCAGTTGAACGACAAGATAAACAAGAATGGTTGAAAAAACGCAACCACCAACATCAACGACGATTATTATAATAAGGATAGCCTATGTGAAGCCAAATCAATTGAACATGCCTTGCGCCAAGAGAATATCATATTGTTGATCAGAAACGCCATTTTGTTCGTCCATCCCATGCTAGTAGTAATTGTTTCACGTGAAAAATTATTGGGGTATAACAAGTTCATCTGTTGCAAATTTCCACTGGGCAATCCAAATCAAGTGATCCAATATGGAGGTTGTCATGGAACTTGAAATTAGAAATATTCTTGGCATAAGTTTTCATGTCAACGGGAACATAGATCTGATAATGATCAGTCTAATGAGAACCTACATTTTATAAGGTGTACGTCATAGTATGTCAAGGAAACGCACAGATTATTGTGGAACCCTCCAAATTTGAGCCATGATAATCGAACACAGTCTGAAGAGGACTGTTCTAGTCCCAAAGCTTTCGATCAAGAAGACCAAAGAAGAAAAAGAAGAGATAAATTTCCACGTTATTAATAAAAAAGCCTTACTCTGCAAAGTTCTGCTCAGCATCTTCGAGGGCATGTTAAGTAAGAGTGGAAGTATAATGAGATCTTGCCCCAAACTCAAAAGTCCCAAAGTTGAAAGCCAACACAACCTTGGAGGTGCTAACCCAAATGCGAAAAATAACTTGTTCTCATTGTTGTGGAGCAAGTTGAGAGGGAGGGATCACAAACTGTGGAAGGCGCTGTACAAGTAATATCATCATAGAGAATAGAGTATGGAAATATTCAAATTTAAATTGAACTGAACAGACGTAGCAAAATATTTATTTACGAGAAATAGTTGAATGAAAATGTTTCATTTTAGGCGTCCATGAAAAGGAATGTAAGATCTGTTAAAATTGACATGAAAGTTGAGACAAAGGTTATTGTTGAGCAAATCAATATTTATGTGTAAATCTTCATGAAAATCTAGTCTACTGTATTTTTTGGAATAACCCAATGAATAGAGACAAAGAGAGAGGGGTTACCTTACAAACGGTCCGGTAGTTCTAAATTTTTGATATGTTGTCTAGGATGGTTATTGAGTGTTTAAAATGCAAAATGCACAATTTTCCCTCCTCCGCGCCCGCCGCCATATTGAAAAAACCGAAAAAAATCGGAACTTTCTTCATATTTTCGCTTATATCTTCGTTTCGGTGCATTATAGCTACAAAAAAGTTGTTGTGGAAAGTAAAATTTCCTATAATTAACGTTTTGAATTTTGTTTCTAGGACTGATAGTAACGGAGATATGCACAAAAAAAACGCATTTTTCGGGAATTGGTCAAACATTAGAACGCTGTAATTCAGTTATGGCTTATTATAGGTGAACAAGTATTGAAATAAAATTTGTAGGGAATTTAATTACCTACAAAATACATATACTTTTTTTCCAACCAACCCTACGTAGTGGGGGTAAACATAAAAGTTAAAACAACGGCTATTGCTTTTTTGGCTATCTTGACTCCACATTGTATCTTAAAAAATTCATCAATTATTTTTCAGTTTTGGCTTGAATTTGAAGTTTATACCAATCCTACTTGAGTAACTTACATGTTACAGGGCAATGCTCATGAGGCAAGTACTATTTCACTTGAGTACCTACTGGTGAGAGGGGATGTTCAATTTCAAATAACCCACCAACACAGCGGATACATATTTGAAAGATTCATTTATTTAAAAAAAAGGCAGTAATAATCATACCAAAATCGGTAGTAATTGAACTAAGAACTGAAAAGAAAACAAATTTACATGCGCTTCGCTCGTTTCATAGGGGTTGAGTTAATGAAGTCGGGGTCTTCATTTTCGTCAAGTAGTGAAGGTACTAGATCGGCATCGTCTTCGACGTCGACGATGACCTCATTCCTGACCAACGCAGAATTTGCAAAGGGTGGAACACTTTAGGCCCGCCTTTCTACAGCCACACGCCCCCATATAGCCAGTTGTGCATCTGCATGAGATGGCCTTGAGCAGGTTTGGGGGTGCATCGTGTCTACTCATCCTGATGGGCTCCAGTCTTCCAGCTTTTCTTCACCAGCCTCACTCGATAGGGTCTTTGACAATCCCCATCCTCTCCATGACCTGGTGGTATGTCCTCAGGAAGTGGAAATGTGCTGTGTCAGTGGTCGGAGGTAGTTTAGCCAGATTGAGCTTGGTGGTACTCGTCTTCAATTTGCTATAGCGAAGGAAGCTCAACGACTGTTCTCTACTGACACTATACAGGGAAACCAAGATTGTCTCCCCTGCTGCCTCAAATTTCTTGGGGACTGGCAGCAGGGTCCTCGAACCTCTCCGGCTGCTCCAGCCATGATGGGTCTTTCCTAAAAAGTTGGCAGAATTTATTCTTCCCAAACCCAAAAATGTTTGAAGTGGTGTCACAGCCCGATGTTGCGTGCATGAGCAAAATACATCCTGTGGTGTTGTACTCGTAGGAGGAGGCAAAGTGGATTGCGACTGGATGTTTCCCCCTCGATGGTTTTTTGAGGTGGACATTGTTTACCGCAGGTGTTGTGCCAGTCAGCAGGATGAGTAGATTAACGTCTTCCCCGACAATGATGACGACGTCGTACGTGGGGAAAAGGCATTTAGCTGTGCAACTATCAACCTGTCAGCATCTTCGAAAGCTTAGTCTGTGGCTATGTTTGACGCTTGCATTTCACTGGAGAGCAGCTTCGCGATTCGGTCCTTGTCTCCCTCATTGGCCAGGAACTTATCCTGAGGTGCGGTGTTGACAGTTGTTCTGTCAAACACCACGTCTGATGATGAGTTTGCCTCGTACCTTCTTGCTCGTTCAGCAGTCTTGGTCCCTTGCTGAGAAGGATTTGTAGTGTAGCCATCAAAAATCCTTCCATCACATGGGTGCCATAGTGACGTTGAACGTACTTGACGTAATCCTTGCAAATCCCTCCAAAGGTCGAGCTTCTGTTCCATACAACCTTGTGAAGAAGGTACCCACCATCAATAACGACCATGGAACGTTGTTTCAACTTATTTTTTTACTCCCCACTCCGTAGAGTTGGTTTAAAAAAAGGTACATGCATTTTGTAGGTAATTAAATTCCCTACAAATTTTATTCCGCTACTTGTTTTCCTAGATTAGGCCATACCTGAATTACAGCGTTCTAGAGTTAGAAGTTTGACAAATTTCCGGAAAATGCGTTTTTTTTTATTTCAAAAAAAATACATATTGCCGTAACTATTAGTCTAAGGAACGAAACTAAATTTTATTCTTCACAACATTGAATGGATCCCTTTTGTAGCTAAAATGCACTGAAACGAAGATATAAGCGAAAATCTGAAGAAAGTTTCGATTTTTTCGGCTTCTTCATCATAGGGGGAAGAACTGTGCATTTTGCATTTTCAACACTTAATAACCATCCTAGACATCATATTGAAAATTTAGAACTACCGGACCTTTTGTAAGGTAACCCCCCTCTATTTACGGGATTAGAAGTGACCTCCTTCAACATTTGTGGATTCCTATTAGTGTTGAAGTAATAGTTGTTGAATCTAAGGAGATGATCGAAAGCAGATACATTGTTAGGATTCAAATGTTCGTTTATACGAATTTTCAAAGGTCTGCAGATGTAAACTGCATCACAATCTCCACAGTTTAACTTATATATGCCACTTTTTGACAGTTTATCAACTTTATCTTTGACTAGTAAGTAACCTCACTTTCTTAAATTTTTCGAAATCTCTATTGAAAATTTATTTTTCCATTTTAAATTGATTTTTTTCCAATTAATACTCATTTACATGTGAACACTGATGATAACTTGACAGTCGAAATCGTTCTGCTACAATTTCACTAAATAATTTTTTTGCACGAAATACAAATTTCTTCTTTCGATTATATCGATACGTGGCTAAAAACATTTAAAACACATTTTTATTAATTTTATGTCACACTCACTTACATCGTTAAGTGTCTATATTACAAGGTAAGTATATCACTAGTAACACACAAATAAACCTGAAGGTAACATCTATTCATAATATTATCACACAATTTCATCCATTGTTGTCAATTCGAATTTTGAATAGTAATAATAATCTCATCAGTTCGATTATGATTTTTGATGGTTGAATTTACATCGCCAAGAAACCAAAAATAATATTCAAGTGAGTGAGAGTGAGTTGTAATCGTAATAATGAGAATAAAATTCCATTGCGTTATGGCCGAATCGACAACGATGCAGATAATGTTCGACTCAACAACAACACACAGCATATGCTTCAATTCTGATGATTCGCATGTGTTCATTTCGGGATCAAGTCATCGTAAAAAAATTTGTTAATATGTATTTATTTATTGTGTATTTTTATACACTCACAATTCATACAATGTAAGGTGTACAAAAGACAATCCAGAAGTCGTGATAAAACAATAAAATTGAAAAGGTATTGAGCTCTCAGTGTCCTCAACAACTCATTGAGTATATTGGCTATTGTTTATTCTCGTTTAGATATCACTTCTTCGACCTGGTCCATGTTATCCGATCGAGTTTCTAAGCTCATGAAAATGGTACCACCTTGTATATTGCGATTCACCAACTCTTAGTAGAAGTGTGCTTCATTGTTCATTCTATGGAATTTCCACCCAAACCCATTTGTTTCCTATTCCCATTTCCAAGATCTACATTTTATACGACACAGGAGACAACGTCATCCAATGTCCATCTGAGCCCCAAACTCCCCTGCCGAGTTGAGATAATGCCAGCCATCTTTCCGGACACCAGCGACATTATTTTAAAAAGTTTTTATATCCCCCGGATGCTGCGAGTGCGAGGTTTATGGAGAAACCATCAATAACAAGACACGAATCTTGACAATCATAGGCGCGCAGAGGAAATAACATTTTTGATAAACGCAGAAGATTTCATATAGAATTCCTATGGAGCTTTTCAATGTCAATGTTTTCCGAAAAGGATTCATTACATGATAGGTGATTTTTCTTGACATGTTTTTTTGGGTAACCTTCCACAGTCTGAAAATGAAAATATAATCAGGAAAATCTATACAAGTGTAGAAAGGGCAAACTAATTAGTTCACCACGATAAGTAACTGCGTTCACCAAATTAAATTTCCTATAGAAAAATTATTCATCTTGTCAGTAACTTGTCGTTTCCTGAATTTGCCAAAAATGAATAGTAAACATGCAAAATATACTTCTCTATATAGTTTTCGATTGACGGTATGGAATATGGAAAATCTTCACAAGAAATTCTCAAGTTCCTACAGTCGTCTTACTTTTCTATGCAGATGTCGAGATAACGGGATCATCTCGAAAGGTTTGAGATTGCAAACGCCATATAAAAGCCCACAATGCATAAGAATAATCGGAAGAGCGGGCCACGCAATGGTAAGAGAACGACACACAGGAAAAACACGGTAAATTTTCGAAAGTTTGTTAACTAATGTCTCTATTGATAAAACTCTGGAAATCGTGAAAGAAATATTGGAAAATGACACATCACTGAAGACAAGAACGGAACTGGATGTCAGTGCCAGAATTACTCAAACTATGCACAGAAAAAATATATTTCCAATTCAAGAACGAATTTTATCAACAAGAATGTGGTATGGCGATGGGTTCTCCTTTGTGACCCATTTTGAGTAACATATTCATGGAAAACTTTGAAGAATCCTTCGTTGAAACATTCCACAATGGTCCAAAAATATGGTGGAGATACGTGGATGATGTTTTCGCTATCTGGAATCGAAGTGAAGAAGAACTAAAAAAATTCTTGGATCATATAAACGGTCAAGAGCCGACGATCAAATTCACGTTAGAATCAGAACAAAACAAGCAACTTCCCTTTTTAGATGTAATGATCCAAAAATCATCATCCCGAATGGAAACATCTGTACACAGAAAGAAGACACATACCAATCGATATCTACACTACAACTCAAACCATCATGCCAGTGTGAAGAAAGGCATAGTTATGTATCTATAATCGAGCCCAAACAGTTTGCAATTCCAACCAGAATCTACAGGAAGGAATAAATCTCATAAAATCTGTTCTCAAGGAAAATGCATATCCGGATCAGTTTGTGGAAAAAACAATCACTGGCATTGAAAACAAAGATCCACCAAACAACCAATTAACACATCCAACAAGAGTACTTCCACCACCTACACATTTCACAACCAACATAAAACCTTATGTCCCCCGATTATCTGAGAAGATCGAACGGATTGGACATAGGTATGATGTGAGAACATCAGTTAGAACAACAAACACACTGAGATCTATACTAACACAAACGAAACCAAAAAACGCAGAAGAAAGTACCAAAAACTGTGCTTATAACATATCTTGTTCGTGTGGTGATAGTTATATAGGTGAAACGTCAAGACCATTAGAAGTGCGCCAAAGTAAACATCTAAGTTACATCAGAAATCGACAAATAACGGGATCAAAAATTGCAGAACATATCCTCACATCCAATGGCGTTCATACGATTGAATTGAATGAATAGGACGAAAATCTTGATGAAAGAACCACATCAAGAGAGGAAAAAGTTTAAAGGAACGGCCTGTATTCTTCTTTCCAATAACAACTGCTTTTCAATAAATTCTGTTGAAATGGACCATACATGGTTACCTCTACTCAGAGAGAAAGTGAGATATGGTAGAATGCTAATAAACTGATCTGAACAACACCCCATATATCAAATGAGCAATACGTCACTCTCAAATTTTTCGGCAGATCTCAATTGACATCCGTCATTTGAAAAAGCAAAAAAGACTCTGCAAGAAAAATCCAAATTATTCAAACAATTAAAAGAGATTCAGAAGATTTTGAGAACGGAGGCAGATATAGTCCCCGAAACGTCAATCGAAAACTATATAGAGAAGTATCTTTTGAATTTTTACTTTTTTCATAGGTGAATTCGGATAATGACAAGTTACTGACAAATTGAATCATTTGGAAATATAATTTTGTGAACGCAGTTACTTATCAGGATGAACTAATTAGTTTGCCCTTCCTACACTTGTATAGATTTTTCTGATTATATGATAGGTGATGTTTATTATTTTGGAAGAATTTTTCAACTGCATACTAGTCTGCTACATCTTAGGAAAATCCGATATAATATGAGAAGAATTGTTATTTCGCTTATTTTTTATGGTAATTTTGAATTGTTTGTGTTGAGTTGTGCATCTTACTAAATCTAGAGCTAACATGTTTCAATTCAGGTCTGCTGCTGATGGATTGCTGAAAAATGCGACTATTGAGGAGAGACCTGCCCTTCCTCTGTCTGAAAAATGAACAAATCGTTAAAAATACCCTTCATAGATACATGGAATTGCAGTATTTTGATGTTTCAAAGTATACTGGGGAGCCATTTCTTTCTTGCTCTCTCTGGTAGGGCTTTCTTGAATTGAGAAACTATGAAATGTGAAAAAGTTCCACCATCAATATTACTTCGCGTAATGAATTCGAAATATTTCCCACCCACAGTTCTATCAGTATTTTTCATCCCATATATTTAGGAATATGTCCCTTGTAAGTACCTACCTATGTATTTTTTTTAGAATTTATGAAAGTATGCAAGCATTTATGAACTCAAACCATTTTTACAAAACTTATTGAAACCAGTATCACTAAAGAAGGTTGAGGAATTTTAAAAAATAATGATTTAAGCACCAATATTTTTTTGTAAGGTTGTTGCATTTAGACGAACATTTTATATCACTCGTAGATACTCGGTAAATATTTCATCCACGACTAGCAATTTTGAATAGTCTCGGACCATTAATCCTAAAACTCGTCCACAGTCTTGGGGGTCGCATCCTTAAATTGTTGAATTTTGAAAAATAATCACCATATCCGACATCAAAACCCATGGATAAAAATGTTAAATCGATTCTGATCATAAATTCACTATCACTATCAAAATGCACAATCACGCACCGCCATTCATATATCAGGTTAGGTACTTCTGGGACTACCTTCGAATCATGATTATTTATATATACAGGGTGTAATCCAACCTCTTGCACACCCGTGAATGACGAATGTATAATGCCATTTTATAACGAATTACAGTGGTTAAAAATCTGAAAACATGTTTTGTTCTTTGTAAAATTCGACAAAATTTTGGGTGGGGCCCGCCTAATTTCAGGTGACCTACTAAGAGGAAAACCTTGGCAATTGCCGAATGCAATAAACATTCAACTCGACATTTGAATAATGACCTGCCTAATTTCAGGTGACCTACTAAGAGGAAAACCTTGGCAATTGCAGAATGCAATAAATATTCAACTCGACATTTGAATAATGTAGAATGTTGAACTGATTGTGGGGTAAATGTATACATTGCAAGCTGCTTGAGATAGATGTTCAATTTCAAAGTGAAGAAAACAACTAACTTTGTTATATCCAAACTGGTGATAAAGTCAGAAATAGTTGACTTCATACTCTGCTTTGAGGCACTTATCATAATTATCACAATCACTTATAAGAAACAAACGACACAAACAGTAGTGAAGAGGGAAACATTCGCAATTGAATAATGTTTTGGAAAATAATATCACGACCATTGTAATGATTCAGACATTCAGAACACTGTTGTTAAGCAAGATTCTCGCCTGCACGGTTTACAAAGCTGCCTATAAAATGGCATTATACACTCGTCATTCACGGTTAGATTACACCCCATATATATATATATATATATATATATATATATATATATATAATATATATTTCTGAAATTTTCTTTCGCTTGTAGACAGACAATAAAATTAATTTACGCAATTTCGTTAGGGGGCATCTTCAGTAAAATTTATTATTAAAAAAATGTATACATCTGAAAAGAAAATTTTTAATTTGGATACATCTGTATGTTTAACGTTAGGTTACATATCTGTTACATATCTGTTGCATATCTGTTACATTTCTGTATGTTTAACGTTAGGTTACATATATATATATAATATATATATATATATGTATATATATATATATGTATATATATATATATATATGATGATTTGTATTACTATTTTTATGTATAATTATTATTATATTTTTTTTTATGCTTTTCAAATACTCATCACAACAATATACTCCGGCAATGACATTCTTACCCTTTTTCAAAATACCATTCACCTTTTTTTTATTACCTTTCTCCAGCTCAGTCGGTACGTCCATGTAGAGCAGATCGTCTCAAAATCTCAGGAGGATTGCAGTTGCGCCATCTAGTTGTTTTGTTTGAAGTCAATTTACTGTTTCATGGAAATATAGCTTGTTATATGATCAAATGATAAATAACGAGTCCAGAAAATAGTTGAATGATTGTTTACTTTTTTATTCAAATAAATTTTCAAATAATTCAAATACCCATTCCTGCAATATCTACCTTATGATTAATGTAATTGAAACAAACAAAATTCAAAACATCAAATGCTTGCTCATGCGCAATCAGCGAATATTGGTAGTGAATGTTTAGAGGTTATATTTATATTATAATCATGAGTACGGAAGAAAGTTCACCACCGTGAATCGGTATTAATAAAAAAAAACATAAAAAGTGTCACTGTTTAGTTTCTGCTGATGAATTGCCTTTTGTAAATTCAGTTCGTGCACTCACGAAAATCCTGGAGTAGGTGCTCAATGGCTACTGGGAGTGAAGTTAGCTGATGTCGGCCCCCTTGTTGCTGGTTATGATATGATCTGATTTGGAATGGAGATAAGTGGCTCTTTGGTCGAATGTTTGCCAAGCAGTTTCTTGATTTGGATTTAAGGTTGAAATTGTTGTTACATTTGTTGTCTGCTTACTTGCGTTGATTTTCGATGATGAAAAATTTCTGTTACCGCTTCTAACCAAAATTATATTTTCAATTCTTATTTTTTTCTTCCCCAGGCAACTATCACTTTTTGTTTTCCCGATCTGAATATCACTTTTTGCACACTTTCTTGCAACACATTTCCTAATTCTAACATATGATACAATTTTTATTTACAATTTCTATATCTACATCTAATATTACCTATACAGAACTGTTCAAAATTCATATTCACCCATTTTCTGTTCTAAAATCTTTTATTTTGATGCTTTCCAATCGAAAATAGTTTGACATGTCCCTGTCACATTCCTTGTGACTCAAGATTAGCATACAGGATGTTCTTGTTGTAGATTATTTTTGTTTATTTGAATTCTAAAGTTTCATTTGAAGATTTTGATTTCCATACTTTTATAGATTGTGCAAATCGAATGAATTGTTGGAAACATTCTGATGATAATAGAAAAGGTCCACTACTAAACTCTTGGATCATCTGCGTTGACTATAAGATGGCCAAAGGTTTCAGAAATGCAAAGCACACAGAAAAATCATAAAACAATCATAGCAGGTATTCATGTAATGAATAAATATCAATATATAAAAAAATTAATCTTTTTATAATTAACATATACTTCATATCATAACAACTTGAAACTGAAAAATAAAAATGTGGATCGGCCAGGAATCGAACCTGGGACCTTTCGATTTCTAGTCGAACGCTCTACCGTGTGAGCTACCAGTCCATGTTAGAATCCGGCGATTCACATCTTCAAATTCAGTTCCATGTTGGTGACGAAGATGATGATGGGGGTTATTGTGATGTATGCAAACAGTATCGTATACAACCTAATCAAATTTAATTGTTTATTCCTGGTGTCAATCCTATTTTGGATCTTCGACCAACTTCAAAACTCGAAATTCTAAGGTGTGTATAACTAGAGCCAAGTAATATATAATATATAGTGGAAATTAACGTCTGTAATTATTATCAATGAAAACAATTTTTCGGCATTCAGACAGGAAAATGACAACTTAAACTGAAAAATAAAAATGTGGATCGGCCAGGAATCGAACCTGGGACCTTTCGATTTCTAGTCGAACGCTCTACCGTGTGAGCTACCAGTCCATGTTAGAATCCGGTGATTCACATCTTCAAATTCAGTTCCATGTTGGTGACGAAGATGATGATGTGGGTTATTGTGATGTATGCAATGATGATGGGGGTTATTGTGATGTCTGAATGCCGAAAAAATTGTTTTCATTGATAATAATTCGAGACGTTAATTTCCAGTATATATATTATATATATATATATATATATATAAATATATATATATATATGTATATATATATATATATATAATATTCATCAGTTTCAACCATTGATCTTTGACTTTTTTGTTTATAATGCAGGGGAACTTTATACTTGCGTTAAAATTATTAAATAGTGATGAGGGAATTTTCTGTAGTTCAGTTCAAATGAAGTACTTCCTTTCCATAATGAGCAGCGTTGTAGCCCTCTTCAATAACTCCCTAGTTTCTGAATAGGTATCGCTTATGATTATTAAAATTATAGTTCTAATCTTCTTGTATATTAAGGATTTTCGACACTTGTAGATGCATTTGTTGTGCCATCCCAGTAGTTCATATAAAACATTTCATGGAAAATTCAACTCAGAGTCAGTCTCCCACTGTAATATCATTAGGATTGAAAATTCAATTTACCACAATGATCATCGATCAACTGTTCTCAGGCGGCAACTGAAGGTGTCGCAAACCCCTCCCATACATTAGTGTATTGCTTTCGGCGTTACCAACCATGAAGCGTTTTATCGAATAAGCTTGTTTTTATTTCTTGGAATATTTTCAGATACATGTTTGTGTTCATTCGATACACGAAAGGTTGACGGAAATTCGCAGAGATGGAATTTTCAATAGGAGTAGTTTCAAATACTGGACAAAATTAACCCAACAACATATTAAATCACACATACCGCTATTAATCAATTCAAATAATTTTTTATGGACATTGGTTACATTTAAAGTTAGAAAAAATATTTTCGGATACTTTAAAAGTTAATTAGCTTCAATATGTATGTGTAAGATTTGAATTAAAATTATTCTTAAGAGCTAATAACAGATTAGAAAATGATGAAAGAAATAAATTAATGATTTAACCGAAACCCTAGTAGCGTGTGTATCCTCTTCTACTTCGGATTACAGCATTTATGCGTCTAGGCATGCTCCTGATTAAATTTTGGATAAAATCGTGAGGAATTTATTCCCATTCTGTGATAACAGCATTTTCAAGTTCCCTCAGGTTTCTAGGTGCAGGTATATGACGTTCCACACTCTTTTTGAGGTGGTCCCATACATGTTCTATCGGATTTAGATCTGGACTTTTCGGTGGCCATTGCATAATTGGTATACCAACTCGATTAAGATAATCGAGAACCTCCCTAGCCTTGTGAGGTCGAGCGCTGTCTTGCATAAACAAGAAATTGGGTCTCACAAAATGGCCGCTAGGCATCGCGTGTACTACTACAATATTCTCCATATAGTAACCAGCATTGTGGATCTCGACAGGGACCAATTTTGTGCGAGCGTCAAAGCAGATGCTACACCAGAACATAACAGCCACGCCGAATGGAAACCTTGCAGAGATATTGCGAGTAGCAAACCCCTCTCCTGGTTTTCGCCATACTAGCTGACGACCATCTGAATGTTTTAGGCTAACCCTAGTTTCACCTGAGAAAAAAACTTTTTCCTAATCATCCACAGAACAATTTTGATGATGTCGAGCAAAATTGTAACCTGGCAACTATGTGCTCTCTAGTAAGCAAGAGCGCAGTGGCTGGTCTCCGTCGGTCTAATCCAGCTTCATTCAATCGTCTTCTAACTGTTCTAGAAGGAATAGGGACATTGGGGGTAGCTTCGTGTTCGTTTGACATTATAGAACTAGTGGCAGTCCTATTTTTTTTGAGCATGTGGTCTAAGAAAACGTTCATCTCGGTCGTTATTGTATCGTTCTCGCCCTTGCTCAGGACTTCTAGAGTTTGTTCCTACATCAGTCAAACGTTTTACCATACGACTTATTGTGGAACGATGTTTGCCTAACTGATTGGCAACATAACTCTGACAATATCTCTCGACCGATAAAACTGATGCTCGTACTACCTCGTGTTCAGTTGAATTCCAATTATTGGATTTATAATTTTTCACAGGTCAATAGGAGTATGTAACGGAATCCGACAAAAATCAAAAATTTTAAGACTGACGATCTATCAAGGACAGAGATTATGAGCCCAGCCCTTCTGATAAATCTGTTGACAATTATATACCCAAGAGAGACATATACACAGTTAGAAAAGAGTTGTTGATTTCAACAATATCTAGTTTTGTTGAAAAAATGTTGCTAAAGTCAACAACAATTAATCAGGAATTCACTACTCGAATTACTCCGTCTGTAGTAAAATCATCCTTTGTCAATTTTCACTCATTTTTCGTCAGTATGTCTACCTCATTGCTGTCGAAATCTTCAAATAGAAAGTTGCTGTTGTAACAACTTTATTTTGCAAATAATTTCGTGACTCAAAACCAAATAGCAAATGCTCTCGCAAATTCAGATTATTGATGTGCATTTATTAGCAACATCAGATAGGTATTCATAGCTCTGAAGAGTTTGCAGAAACGACAATTTTTTTTGTTGAACAACTGATATAGTCAAAATGCAAATTGTTGGATTACCAAAACTGTTGGTGGCATTGTCCGATAAATTTGTGGAATTCATCCTATTTCGTTGTGAAAAGGAAATTGATCACCTTCGGGCATGCGAGTCTCGAATTAGTGCCAAAAATTCGCTTCCAGAGCACATCGTCCCAGTCAGTCCTCTTTGAGACGTATTGTTAATGTGGTATTTGTAGTGTGATTTTTTTTGTTCAGGTTCAACAGGTGTCCACGTTATGTGAAGTTTGATTTTGGAATGGAAAATAGTTCAAATCAGCCGAGTCCTGTGTCTTTGGATAAGTCTGGAAATTTGATTGGACAGCGTGCAGCTCAGACTTGGTGTCTTGTAAAATGTTTCCCATTATTGTATATGATATAATCAACATATTTTCAGTTGAACAGTCTGAGAAGTATAAAGTTTTATTGATTCTAATAGAAATCACAAGTATTGTATTCTGTCCTGAGTGTAGTTCTGGCTTGGCATCAAAGTTGCAAGTATTGATTGAAAATCATCATGAATTATCATGATACATTATCCAGATTTAATTAGGAAAATGGGTCCGCTTGTTGGTTTATGGAGTATTAGATTCTAATCTGAACATGCTCATTTCAAATATTTGATTCATATTTTGAAAAACTTCAAAACTGTTTGCAAAACTCTCTCGACAAGACACTAAACCCATATGGGGGATATCCGGAGGAATATTAACCTGTCATTGGAAAAATATCAATAATGAACTTTACCAAGGAGAGTTGAAAATTTCATTGGATACCAAATTACTGAACTTGAAGTTTACCAAAAGTGTAAAAGCTTTCGGGAGTACTTTCAGGCTCAACAGTTTTGTGACTACTGAAATGAGTCAATACATGTGCCCTATATTTTGTAAAATATTTGCAATTTGTGCTCATTTTGTGTGAGTGTTGGTTTACAGAATGCTTTGATGACAAATCTCAATCTCACATAGTAGAAGAATCAGAAAGATTCAAATACAAATTGATAAGTCTTAAAAATTCGAAGCATCTGGTTGCATATGATTTGAGTTTGCCAAATAAACAGAACTTTCATTGTATTGTGCCGAAATATGAAATTATTTTGGAATAGTGACTTGCATTGTGAATTTAGGCAAACATTTTGTTTCGGTGTTATTACATTTTATCACTCGGTACCTGTTTTTGATTCTATTTCCTCGGCATTCAACTCTCCTGCCGCTTGAGGGTAAGGAGCAGTAAGTGCAAGAAGAATGATTTTGAGTTTGCCAATTTATATATTTTTTTACCCGACTGCGGCAGAACCAAGAGGACAGTTATGTGTTTGACTGTGTACATACATACAGGTCAAACACATAACTGTCTTTTTGGGCTTCGCCGCAGTCGAGTAAAAAAAAATTGGCAAACTCAAAATCTTAATTGTTGCACTTACTGCTCTTTACCTTCACGCGGCAGTGTTATTTGTTGTAATACAGTATTTTTTTATATTAATCCTCCAAAGGATTATAAATCTGGCATTCACTCATTGTGTTACTTTACGTTTATTTGTATATTTCTTCAGATAATAATGTTGATTTTATTTCATCCTCATTCAACTGTTATTCATTATAATGGAGTATTTATTTTTTTTATAATAGAAGCATCAAAATATTCTAATGTTATATATTCTTGATTTATCAGACCATCCCTCCTGAAAAACTATATTACCAACAAATATTAGATATTTTCACAAAAAAAAAGTGATAGTATATACTAATTGACGTCATTTGAAAAAAATATTATTTATGTTTTGACAAGAAATAAAAGACAATAAAACTTTTTTTCTGTGTAGTATGAAAAACTAGAATAATAGAATCGACAAAATTTTATTTCAACAACAACATAAAGAGAATTAAATTCCAACAGCATGATGTTTACAAATTACTTGTTTATAAATGATGAAAACTAGTAAAGGAATCGACAATATTACAATGTTAATTTCACTAAAATATTATGTTAATTCATTGAAAAAAGTAAATGAATTACTCCACTGTAAAAACATTTTTGGGTCAGCTTAACAAAAATAAATAATAGTTTAAAAAAACTAAAAAACACGCTTTTATAGAAAACCAGACTAAAAAAATAGCAAATAAGAAAAAAATGTATTTTATTTAAAAAAAAGCGTGTGGTGCATGGTATCGCCTCGGTGTGTAATGTACTATATAATTATTAATACCATGCACCCCACGCTTTTTTTTAAATAAAATACATTTTTTTCTTATTATCTATTTTTTTAGTCTGGTTTTCTATAAAAGTGTGTTTTTTAGTTTTTTCAAACTATTATTTATTTCCTACTTTTTAGTGTGGTTTATTTACAGAAGAGTGTTTTTTTATTTTTTTTATCTATTATTTTGTTGCGAATAAAAAAATGGAATAATCTTATCGAATCAGGTAGTCATAATCTCCGACCCCAAAAATCCCCACATACCAATTTTGAATAGAATCAGACCATAATCACAAAACTCGGCCGCCATTTTAAAACCGTTATTATGAATTTTTAAATTTTACAAAGAATCATAATATTCGACCCCAAAAACACCTACATACCAATTTTGAATAGAATCAGACCATATTCACAAAACTCGGCCGCCATTTTAAAGCCGCCATCGTGACTTTTTCAATTTTCACAGAAGAATCATTATTTTCGACCCCAAAAACCCCCACATACCAATTTTGAATAGAATCGAACCATAATCACAAAACTCGACCGCCATTTTAACGCCGCCAACCCGAATTCTCCAATTTTTATAAGAGAATCATAATATTCGACCCCAAAAACCTCCACATACCAATTTTGAATATAATCAGACCATAATCACAAAACTCGTCCACCATTTAGGAGCCGCCATTTGGAATTTCTCAATTTTGACAAGAGAATCATAAGCTCCGACCACAAAAACCCCCGGATACCAATTTTGAAGCGAATCGGACCATAATCACAAAACTCGTACGCCATATTGGAGCCGCCATTTTTTTTTCACACAAAAATTTCTTAATGCATTGTCACCGGAATAATGTACACCTGCCAAATTTCAAATCATTCGGACGTCTGGAAGTGGGTCAAAATCGTGCCCAAAGGAGTCGGTTACAAACAAACAAACAAACATACAAGTGAAGCTAATATAAAGCGTGTAAAAAAGTGAAAAAATAGCAACTGAATATTGTTGATGCACTACTAATTTTGTAAAATCGTCTACAGTCTAATTGTGGCATTTACTTTGCTGAATTTGTTAAATAGCAAAAATTTGTGTGAAAGCCACAAATGTGTAAATGTGAACATCGTCAATATCGAAATTTGCCAATTTCACCAATAATACTAGTGGACCTCCTGGGTATCTTATTTTTTGTTATTTCAATAACTCTTTTCCAACAGTGTACTGGAAAAGTTATAAAATGTAGGAGACAACAGTATTGCTGCAGAATAAAAAAAAAAATTATGAAAGACACCTGAAAATATAAACAGGAATGAAAATAAAATATGATAAAAATCCTTTTGTATCTGAAAAAAATTTTTGTTTCCAATTTCCCCACCAGAAAAGTTTTTCCAAATTATCGATACGATTTCCAATTTTTCAAATGAAGCGTAGAAGTAGAAAGTCAAAAGTTTCGTCAAAAGCTATTGAGTTATGATGTTTTATGCGATTTTCAATATTTCAGATTATTTGGGATATAGTGTTGGGTTGAAGAACTACAGCCAAGAAGATTGTGTATTTAAAGAACAACTCATTCTGAAGTTATTTCTCTGTCATTGACCCCTGAAAGTCCCTGGAATAACTGATACAGCTTTCCTCTCACAATAATACTGATTAAATGTTATATTCACATGCGTTCCTCACAATAACATTTCTATCAATCAGTTCGTTTACAAAGTACACCGAAACCTTCTAATTTCAAGACCGAATGTAAAGGAATGAATCTCTTATTGCAACTGCAAATTACCAAAAGTGCCAATATTTCAAAATCGTGATTTACAAATAGGGAAACAATAGCTGGCCAATTGCCGCGGGATTCATCTCTTATTATTGTTCTCATTCGTCTGCCACCTTGAATCTCCATTTGAAGGAATTGCTCCCACATCATTAAGGGAATCGTTTAGGTCCAAACAAACGGATTTTTTTATCGAATAGAATAGATAAATGAAAAAAAATTATTTGGGCTTGAATTTTGTCAACTCCTATAATCAGAGTGTTATTTTTCCAAGAATCTAAGGAGGTTGGATTATCGACTTTTTCATCAGGAAGCCATGAACTACAGAAAATGAAGGAATCGAGCACAGTGAGATCCGGTGAGCGGGCAGGCCACCGTACTGGATCATTGGTTCTGATAATTTGATTATTAAAATGCTCTATTAAGTAATTAAGAACTTATCTGGTGTTATGAGGGGCTGCTGCATCTCGTTGGAAGTAAATTCGCTGTAAAACTGCTAAAGGTAGATTATTAAGATGATCCTCGATTTCATTTTGAAGAAAACCTAAGTACCTAACCCTTGTTAACTGACCTTGAAACACTATTGGCCCAATTATTATGTTTCCAACGATACCAGCCCAAACATTGACGCCAAACCTTTCTTGAAAATTGCCCTCTCTCATTGCATGTTGATTTTGTTGGGCCCAGTACCAAGTATTTTG
Organism: Gonioctena quinquepunctata; assembly: GCA_018342105.1. Taxonomy (NCBI): domain Eukaryota; kingdom Metazoa; phylum Arthropoda; class Insecta; order Coleoptera; family Chrysomelidae; genus Gonioctena; species Gonioctena quinquepunctata. The sequence goes on along the minus strand of JAFIRS010000156.1, from coordinate 952,893 downwards.
CTTATTGAACATTCCAAAATTTGAAGCAGCCAATCACAAAACACAACCCGTTTATCGCCATCGTTAGCATACAAATTTACTTATTTACTTAAATGCTTTATTTAAATGCTCGATATCCGTGCTTTTCCAGTAAATTTTTTGCTGATTCGTGACTTATCTGCATTTTTTTACTAATTTCTCAAAAAACCGTTTTATCAACCTCAACCATAGCAAGAACGTGAACCTCAGTCCCTTTATTTATGCTAAACCTCTGTTCCGCCTCACGATTTCCTTCTTGCCTAAAAGGATTCTCAACATACGGAAAATAATGTTGGGCTGGATGTTGCCGATTGGGATATTCAGCATTCCTTGAATTTTTATGACATTATCCAAATATTAATAACATATCCACTTTTTCACTTTTATACATTATTTTAAAGAAAAATTGAACTGAAAGTTAACTAAAATTAAGGAACTATTACTGTCCGCTCATAAAGCTTATGTCACTGTCATTACCTAAGTGAGTGTTTTGTTTTCCAAAGAACACTTGATAAAAATTACTACAAAATATTATGCATCATGGCTATCCATGGCACACTTGACTGAAGTAAATAATTTATTATCCAGTATTTTCCTTAGTAATATTCAATTTATGTTCTTATTTTTTATCCAATCGCAAATAAATTAGTATCGTTAGATTCGTCAAAAAATCCTTCTTTCGGAAAAAACTTGTCAAAAAAACTTTTTAACAAAAAATTAAACCGACGAAAAAATCAACTGAAAAGCAAAAAATAAAATAAACCTTCTTAGTCTAAATGATAATTGAGCTCCTAAACTAATGTGAGTAACTGATTTTGAGTCGGCGCCGAACAAACAATTATCGAAGATCATTATCTATGGAAGAAGTCATCAAAACGCAGCCGTGCATCTCGCTGCCATCATTCTACGCTTCACCTAATTCAATTGCTAGTTTGTTTGGCGCCGACTCAAAATCAGTTACTTACATTAGTTTAGGAGCTCAATTATCATTTAGACTAAAAAGGTTTATTTTATTTTTTGCTTTTCAGTTGATTTTTTCGTCGGTTAAATTTTTTGTTAAAAAGTTTTTATTTTTTACTTTTCAATTCCGTATTTCGTCGGTTTAATTTTTTGTTAAAAAGTTTCTATTTTTCAATTTTTTGTGGCTAAAATCTACCAATTACTACCTACTTGTTTTTTGATTACTTCCAGAATACTTACTTACCCACCTTACTTCAACTATTACCACTTAAATAATATGATTATCTACTTTTACTATTTGTTGTGATATGAATTATTTTCGTTGTTCTGGTTAGTATATTTCATTACTTTGTTTATCATCCCATCCTCTCATAAAATATACTGATTTTGACGGAACAAGAATAATGTCAGTATCGATCTGTCATTGTCAACTACGTATGTGTGTGCCAATGTTCACTAGTGATAAATCAATTATCCCCTATTTTTCTACCCGTAAGGGTGGCTAATTCCTTCCGAAATCCAAATATAAGGTATACCCTATCTATTAAAAATAGAATCATCCAAATCGAAGAACCCAGTACAAAGTTATGCCTGATAGAATCAGTTAACGTACCAGAATTCAGAGGGTGAGTGATCAATATCCTTCATTTCGCTACCTTTAGGGGTGGATTTCATCTTTTAAATTCAAATGGGACCAAATTCGAAGTACACCCTATCCACTGAAAAAATAATTATCGGAATCGGACGCCTCAGTAAAAAGTTATGCGTGATCATACATAAAAGTTTTTTATGGAAAAACATAAAATATACGGGTCGAATAGAGCCTCCTCCTTTTTGGTTTCGTCGGTTAAAAAATGGTCGCCATTTGAAAAATAATAGTTTGTCACGGAAATATAATTTTCTAATTTGTCTCATTCCTATACCTATACTAGTCACTAAAACTTTGCAATTGTAATTTTCTGACATCACCTGAGGACCTCAGATTAGTTTACGTCCGATCATGGCCACCTAAATGCAATATTAAAAGTGACTCTAAAAAAATTAAGTAGGCATAAAAACTTTTCATAATGTCACATTCTGATCCAGGATTGTCTCAGATATCCAAAAATTTTACAATATACAGGGTGTTCCATTTAAAAATTCAAAACCGGAGCCATTTCCAAAATATGCGAAAACTATCCTCTTCACATATAATTTACCTAGTTATGACTTGTCTAATAGATTCGTTGACACCAGGTATAAATAATTATTTGTCATTACTTTCTGAAGTGATATTGAGATTGATAGTAAGTACTGTCTATATCCTGAGAGAACTTCTGTATTTTTAGAAGTGTTTTGGATGTGATTTTTTTTATATATCTTCATGGAATTCTTTAGTAAAATCGAACGAAAAGAAAACCAGTTAGGTTATACTTTCTTTTGATTTGAATCAGATCACATAGAAACATTAGGAAGCGTTTAGAGAGATTCATGTCCTTCTTCAACTTTCGATAGTAGAGTTTGGAGTTTCTACAGAAATGTAAATTCTGTTTGTGTTTTTCATAAAAAGTATGTCCCATTTTTTTCTCGCCTTGAATATTCACAGAATTAATAAATCAAGTAAGAAATCTTTCCGAGTGGTCGAGCCATCGGGCTTTTTTTTCTTCCAAGATTGTATGGATTGTTCATTTCATTTTTGTTTTCAGGCTGCGGAAACTTTGTAAAACACGGCATTGTTCATTGCATTGTTCTTAAAAAAACAATTGAGTATGTCAGCTTTACTACGAGTTCAACCCAGTATAATCTCCCAAATTCGTCATAATGTACCCGCAAACATTTCAAATTTTATTCCCGTCGTAATCCACTCAAATGTGGGACGAGAAGGTATATTTTTTATTCATATGTGGTGCACATAGCAGCGTGGAATGCGAATTTTATTCTAAAACCAGGGATTTGCCCTCCGATATGTCAAAAATTGTTCGCGGTTTATAGCTGATTTGATGAGGGTCCTCCGCATCCGTCGTGAATTGGAACTCGGAACTAAATTGAACTTGTATTTTATGTTTTTTTCGTATGAGGGGATGTTTTCGTTCTCTTGGCGAGTATTGTTACCGGGTTTTTAGAGCCAGATAAATGTTACATAGTTCAGTTCAGTATTGTGTTTCGGTTGTATATTGAACATTCTGGTATTATTGATGGTAACAATTTGAAATATTATGAAAATGTTTTCAACTGCATCTAATTTGAAATAAAAATGTCGAGCAACAAAATCTTCCCAAATTTTACGTTATAAAATACATCGTAGCTGAGGTAAAGGATTATTGTGGAGAAACTGAGTTAAGGCATAATTGCGACGACCTTTATCATTTCAAAACATTTGTGCTTAATATCTTTTTTGTTGAGACCCAGTTTGAGAGGGCGAAAGAATTCTCGTGTGGTCAGTTTCGTGTAGCATACTTCAGGTTTCATGCATATATCTCCAAATTTTGAACTTTGAGCTATAGGAATAATTATAGACAGGTAAAAATTCTTAATGCCATCTCAAAATTCAATAAGTAGCGTTACAAAGTCTTTTGAAATCTGGTGTAATAGTAATAATTTGATACTAAATGCGGAGAAAACAGTGTACCTCCAATTCAAATGTAAGAATAATAGTCCTCGTGCGACTAAATTCCTAGGGCTCTATTTAGATCAAAACATAACATGGGAAAATCATCTACAGCACACTTTAAAAAATGTTAATGAACTTCCTGTACGCATACAAAACATGGACATTTAAATGTATATAAGAGAAATAAAAAAATACTGGTAGAAAAAGCATATTAATCTGTGAAAGAATTCCTCAATGATACATCAGGTTGATATATTTAGATTGACTTATTGCATATATATATATATATATATATATATACTGTTATGGTTTGATAAGATAATTTATTGTCATGATTTGGTATGATAATGATTTTCGCTCCGCTTTGGAAAGCCAATTGTGATGTTATAATATGATAGTTATTTTTGCCCCTACTTGCCCTTATGTTAGGTACCAATTGTTTATGATAATAGCTAATTGTTAATTTTGCCTTGAGTTGGGAAATAATTGTTATGTTATATCAATTACTAATTTTGCCAAATTGTTATGAAATAATAATTGCCAGCTAACGTTACTGTTTTTTTGCAACGTTGCTGCCAATTGTTATTATCCTTATTTGCCTTTATGTTGGTTGTCAAATTGTAATAAATAGTAATTGTTATTTTGCCCTTACTTTGGATGTCAATTTGTTATGATTGGGTAGAATGTAATAATTTCTATTTATATTTATATGTTTTGTAAAATTATTTCTTCCACCCAATACCATAACCATTTTATTGAATATATGTAACAAAAATATTATTTTTTCTCTTTTTAATGACTTTTCTTACCATGACTAAACTCAGTTGGAACGCCTTCGCCTCAGGAGTCGGTACTGGCAACAGAGCCACTGCATGTCTTGATGTCATTCGAACTATTTCAGTTCAGTGTTTATATGTGAGATATTAGCATATCATTGTGGAAAGTAAACCAGAAATTATCAAAAACAATTATTTCCTTCATTCAGGAAAACTTATATCAACCTGGCCTGCGATAGATAACTTATAACTATGAGCAATTGACAAATTTTCATAAAATAATGAAAAACAGTGATAGATATTGTAAATATAACCTCACTTTTTTTCGAGTTGGAAGAATTCTTTTATAGTTCAATACCAAATTATATAAAGTTCTTCAGATATACGAGTTACTTTGTGGAGTGATTCAGTTTGTGATGTGCACTAAAAGAGTTCATACCTGGAGCTAGAATGTCACTGATGCAATACCTGGCATAATCTGAAATCTTGTTTCATCCACTCCTCTCAGGAACTCTCCATTGCAAAAGAATCATCCAAAATCCACAGAATCAGCTTTGACAAGTTTTCATGTGGAGACAAAAAAGGTAATCTTTTTTTATCCTTATTTATTTTGTGTCGAAATTATCCAGTGGTTGAATTGGTTTGTTATTGGTGGAAAAACTACCTTGTCATTAATGGAAATCCTGAATTTCTTTTTCTCAAATTTTGTACGTGGCTTCTTTTCTGAAAGTTTTTTCAATCTCCTCCTCGCTTTGCTTTTTCCTCACCTGGATAGCATTTCTGTTTTGTCATTTTATTTGAATTTTCAAACTCGCGCACTTTCTTGTCGCACTTCCACTAATTTGGTGTTATTTGAGAAAACTTATCAACTGACATATTTAACATTTCTTATAAACTAAATACAATATTTGATCATAATTATCTTTGACGTTTCTGTGTTCTTACTTTTCCGCAATTTCAAATATTTTATCTCACCATCTCTGTTCCCTGATTGGCTATTTTCATCAAGAAGTTTCTTGTTCTTCCATTGGCTATTTTAGTTAGATGCAATTTCATATACTGTATGTTTCAACCTTATAAGTTTGTTGATCACATTTAATCCAGAATAATTTTGTAAATCTATACTTTTTGTTGTATTTCAAACAATTATATGTTGTAATCATTTTTGAAAATGCAAGAAAATGATTGCATTATAGTATTTGCATATATTTACCTATCAATGTTATATAGAGGCGTCATAAAGGAAATAGAATCTCAAAAAAATGTGAAACAATATCTCATGAACTACTGACTATTAAATATTTATTATTTTTGTGGTTTTTTTAAGAAATAATTCCTTTTTCACCTTTGAAATATATTACTGGTCCTTCCTAACATAACAATATATATATATATATATATATATATATTTGTAAGGCTTAAGTATTGGGGTGCAGCAACCTAGATGGCTGCTGTTGCAAGTAAAAATAAATATATTTTATTTATTTTTATTTTATTTTGGATTATTGTCTGGTTCAAAACTTTTCGCACAACCTTCTATGAATGTTTGAAAATGTTCATGCATCCGGAATATTTCAATTTGGAAAGCGGTCTTCATACAACCGCCTGGCTTCCAGTGCGTTACCATACATGTAATACAATATCTGCGAATTGTAAAATGGAGCATGTTTTTTTTAAATATAATTAATTCTGATGACTCAAATACGTGACAACTAGACTAGGTAGACAACTGTCAAAACTCTTTGTGTTTACATAACAAAATCTGCTTCTTAACTACTAGATACGTTTTATATCCTTGATAATACCCAATTTCATAACAACGTGCAAATGAATGATTTTTTTTTTATGCAAAAACCGTACGTCAAACAAAAAAATCAGGAAACCAGATTTGCTCAAAAAGAAATGAGGTTTTCAAAAATAATTTTTCCTCTAAGGAAAAGCAGTGGCGTATCACTTTTCTCTTTAAAATGATTCCGTGCAAATCCCGCACGAACGCCACTGGCAGGAATAACAAAATATATTGTACAGCAGAAAATGCCTTTTGATACTACGTTTCACAAAAATATCAAGGGTCGTACCAAAATAATCATAAAAAAAAATCTTAAAACATTAGCACCTTGTAGTTAAGACTTTTAGGACATATATTCATATGCAGTTTCTTTCTTGAAATGGAACCAAGAGTAACCTCATTAAATATTAGCATGTTATTTAGAAACACCCTGTATAGTTTGTATATTCTCCCCTTGCAATAAGAATCGAAGATAGATTGTCAACGCTTTTTCGATGATTTATTTTCAAGTCGATTTATTCGAGTATGTTGTAGTATTTTCAACCCATTACCTTCGTCGTCGACGGAAATCACATACTTACCGAATATTCGTACATTTTTCACCCCAATCGAAACCAAAATCTTATTTTCATATCCTGTATACATGTGCTCATTGTTATTTTAAATCCACCCTAAGCGATGTCGGGATGGGGCTGCAGAGCCGAGTAAATAACCTGAAGATATTCGATTTTATACCATAAACGTTTTTATTCACAATTTAGAATTCCCCCACGAATACATTTGAAAAACATCAAAAGAAATGAAGAGGCATGCGAGTGAATAAAGCAAGCGGAATAATTTACAATTTGTTATATTTCGGAGGGATATGTTTCGAGGTGACTCTACTGAAATAGAATCTGCCTCAAACATTCGAAAAGTTAAAATTCCTATATTTGAATATCGATTGGAATGGTGGCATGAATTCAAAATAATATGATATTATAATGATAATTACGGAACAACTCCAAAGTATACCGGGTGATTCTCTAAGGTTGCTCACCCCTATAACTTTTTTATTATTGAAGATAGAAAAACAAAATTTGGGGGTTATGTAATATAGCTCAATTTACATTTTTTGATTCATTTACTTGCTCTGCCGTACTTCCGGTTTGACCGAAAATGACCTCAACTTTCGATTTTTAAATGGGACATCCTATATATTTTTACTTATTTCGATCGAGAATGACATTCTTATTCCAACAACACCTCACCTGTCAATATCTGACAAATAAAGTCATTTTTATTCCAATTTTTATTTTTCGATCTAGAATGCCATGGATCGTGTAAATCGCTTCATTCCTGATCAAGTAACCTGAGAAAAATACGACTTTGAGGCTTATGACTTCACAGTCGTTTTGAGAATTATTCAAAAGTCGCAAATATGAATTTTTCCAGTTAACTTGATTTTATCAAATGGAAAGGGGTGGCTCGTCGGCTTTCTGTGAAAGACCATTTTCTTACGAATAATTTGATACCACACACTTTCACTTTATTTTCACTATTTTTCTGAATAATTGCAAGACGCGATCATACCTAATAACAAATAATACGTATTCGGTATACTTATGCACTAAGTCCTGTTATTCTAGTTATTATTTATAATTTGATATGGAAAATTATACTAGAAACGAGAAAATTGACATATTGCTTATTTACGGAGAAGCAACAAAGAATGCAACTGATTCAGCTCGAATTTATACTCAGAGATTCCCTAATCGTCGCCATCCCACTCGGCATTATTTTCCAAAACTGGAAAGGAAAATGCGAAATGAACCAGAAGAAAATGCCAATAACTTCATCGTCAGTGAAGAAAAAGAAGTAGACGTGTTGGCCTATGTTGAAGTGAATTCGCCAAATTGTTTCTGAGTGTGTTATAAGTTATTCGTCCGTTTGGAGAATTCTTCACGAATATAATTATCGATCATTCAAGTACCAACGACACCAACATCTTTACGATAACGACCACAACCGAAGATTAAATTTTTGCTACTGGTTTTTGACTAAATACAGAGAAGAGGTAAGTTTTCCATTTAAAATTATTTATTCAGATGAAACTCGATTCACCAACTTGGGTCTGTTCAATCGGAATAATAAAAGGTACTGGTCTCAAACACATTTACATCTGAGGCAAGAAGGAAATTTTCAAGAGCGATTTGGTCTCAAAATAGAAAATTATAATTTCACCTCTGATGCCATATTTAGCCATTATAATATGTTTATGTATTTTTTGTTAGACATTCTCTAATTTTTGATTAATTGTTTTCGTTTCGAAAAATATTCTGTTTATTTATTATTATTAATTTTTTGTATATGGAATTAAATATAAATGCGATAGTGTGACTGAAGTTTTACTTTTTAGAACGTATATGACACTTTCATATTGAATAACCCCCCTCCATGTAATTACCCTAGTCACGCCCCTGCATTGATTCGGTTTACTATTACTACTCAGGAAGTTGTAAATGCCATACATAGTTGATATGCAGTTATTCATAGTGTGATCGTACAAAAAAAAACTTTACCATGTAGCTCATCAGCAGAGTGTCAATGATTTATAACCGAAGAAATCAAAAAGGAGGAGGTTCTCTAGTCGACGAGTATATTTTTATTTTTTTTGTGCATGAGCACGCATAACTTCTTACATACATTGTATATATCTCGAAGTTGGTCCCAATTGAATTTGAAAAAAAAAACCCCTAAGGATAGCAAACTGGAGGTTATTGATCAATCACCCTCTGAATTTTGGTTCGTTAACCGATTCGATCAGGCATAACTTTGTACTGGGTTGTCCGATTTGGATTATTCTTTTTTTATTAGATAGTATACACCTCATAGATGATCATATTTGGATTTGGCATGGAATAATCCACCCCTATGGGTTGAAAAATAGGGAATGATTGATTTTTCACTTGTTTTTCACACATATGTAGTTGTCATTGACAGATTGCTATTGTCATCATTTTTGTTCTCCTACATCCGTCACAATAATGACATTCTATGAAAGGATGGAATTATATACAAAGTGATGAAATAAACTAACCAGAACTATCAAAAATAATTTATATTATATAACAATAAATAATCAAAGTAGATAATCATATTATTCAACTGTTAATAGTTGAAGTAAGCTGGGGTAAGTATTTTGGAAGTAATAAAAAATTAAATAGGTAGTAATTAGTAGATTTCAGCCACAAAAATTTGAAAAATAAAAACTTTTCAACAAAAAATTCAACCGACGAAAAACGGAACTGAAAAGCAAAAAATAAAATAAACTTTCTTAGTCTTGAGACGGTGTGGCCCCGGGTCTTGTTAGATTACATAAATTCCTAGATCTTGGTGGGTAGGGGGAGTGTTCTTTTCATAAACAAAAAAAAAAGAAACTAGCGTTATGCAGTCAACTATGGAAAACATCAGAGCATCGTCTGAGGATGGAATATCATTCAGAAGAAGCACATCCCAAGCAGGTAATTAGCATCATCATCTGTACTTCCAAGAAAAGGTTTCCGAAGAAGAGAACCTAGCAGAAAGTAAGTAAAACTCCTTCGATGATTTCTTTCCCTCTCCTGCAACTGAAGTTGTGGAATGTTACGACAACTGATAACAAGTCTAAGATTATATGAAGAGAACAAGGTGAGTATGAATCACTTCATAGGTGTAAGGTCCATACACTTCTTAGGTAACGTTGTATGTACTTTCTACGACGAAACTTCAGCACTACGCTGCCATCTCCCAATCACATTTTCCTAACAATTTGTCATCTAGAATTGAAATACACACTTCATTGATGAATCTGAGCTACAAATATCAATCTTAGGAACAGAAAGGACAAATCTGGGAACATTATAGAGATGAGGATATTCAACTCAACTTCAACGATACCCTGTATTGTTCCAATAATATTTCTCTGCTGAAATGACTTCCTAAAAATTAATTAAAATGATCAATATAATATTAACTTTGCAGGTAGAAAAAACGAATCTTGGAACTTTATAAGCATGTAGGAGTGTCCGTCAACTTCTACGTTACCCTGCAAATTTTCAATAATGTCTATCTACTTATTTCACCCCTCAAATGAAAGAATATACTTTCTCGATAAAGCTGATAGAAAAAATAGTATCTTTAGAGTTAGTAAAACCCCATCTAGGAAATAGTAAAGCCAAATCTAGGAAATATTATGCACAAGTAGGATGACATTTCGACTTCTATACGACCCTGTCGTCTTCCTAGAATATTTCTCTACTAATCCAATATGCCAAATGGAAGAATACACTTTTCTCATCAAGCTGGTATGCTTTTTACCCACCTTACCGAGCTTGAGAGTTGAAAATAGAGTTCCAAAGTAAAAGTTGTCCTGTAGCGTGAGTTATCAACAACACGTCAAAGCCCAAGTTTAGGGCTGAAATTTGGTAGATGCCGTAGTTTTGCAGACGGGAAATCTGGTTCTAACTGTACAACAGATATCTTAGACCACTTTTATGCAAGTTTCAGATTGCAAATCCATTCGGGAAATTCGAAAATTGGCAAATTCCAGTCGGAAAATTGGGAATTCTTAGAAACAAAATGCGTCTCCCTGGATACGATCCTTTTCCTATAAAAGCGAGCACCAAATCGATCAGAAATCACTTCCACTTGGGTCTTGGTCCTGACAACATCTCCTGCTATGGAATTACATTTAGGTAAGGTGACTTGAATCATTTTTAATCCATTTTTATTGAAACTGAAATTGTATCTATGAATTGAACTTTAATTATGAATTATGATAGTTGACATGGTGAAGTAGTTCAAACTGAAGCGGACGACTGTAAGTTGTATTTTCACGGCGAGTTTTCCGATAGGGGTGTTTTAACGAGTGGTTCTTTATCGTTTATCTGAATAAATGATGAGATTGGTATAATCAGATTATTTTACAGGTGATTGTTTGTACATATGTACAGGCATATTGTTTTACTAATATTTTATGGTTATTTTTTCCTTTAGGTAAACATAATGGTTTGATATGTTGAATAAATTTCACAGGTTATGACTTATACATATGATACATATATATTGCTTTACCAAGGTTCGTTTATTAATTTTATCTTTAGCGTAAACGTATTATATTGGTATATTTAATTTATATTATAGGTAGATATATCGTTCTTCACTAACACTTATTTGCAATCATTTATTTCAGGACTATAGGTATATATTTTAATGATGTTTTATTTTATTACCGGTAATTATTCCCCATCTTATATTTTCCCCTTGTGATCACTAATACCCGATATTAATCCTCTATTCATATGATATTATGTTATTGGTATATTTTATTGAATTTTCCTGGTTATTGTTTATACATACGATCTATACATTTGGTTTTTACATCTTACTCATTATTCATCACACACACCTACACCCCTCCGGAATAAACCCCGTCGAGGCACCACTTCACTCACACCCCTCCGGAATAAACCCCGTCGAGGCACCACATCACTCACACCCCTCCGGAATAAACCCCGTTGAGGCACCACATCACTCACACCCCTCCGGAATAAACCCCGTTGAGGCACCACATCACTCACACCCCTCCGGAATAAACCCCGTTGAGGCACCACATCACTCACACCCCTCCGGAATAAACCCCGTTGAGGCACCACATCACTCACACCCCTCCGGAATAAACCCCGTTGAGGCACCACATCACTCACACCCCTCCGGAATAAACCCCGTTGAGGCACCACATCACTCACACCCCTCCGGAATAAACCCCGTTGAGGCACCACATCACCCACACCCCTCCGGAATAAACCCCGTCGAGGCACCACAATCACCTACACCCCTCCGGAATAAACCCCGTCAAGGCACCACACTCACTTCGCTCCTCAGTAATCCACTCAGTGGAGTCCCATACTCAACTATTTCGATTTGGAATGAGTTGAGTGAATCCCCAAGCCTATGTAGATTGACTGATCTCAAGTATAGGGCGTAAGTTCCAGGTGTAGGGGTATGTTTCACTACTAATTTGGAAATGTTTGATCTTCCGATTGAGTTATTAAAGATTGACCCTCCTAGACCAATAAAATCGTGAAGCAAATGTTTAACACACATTTATATATTGTCAAGTGCTAATATAGTTCTCTTCCTTAGGTAATGGGAAGAAGAGGACGGATCCAAAATGGAATTTACAAGTACAACACGAGTACCTTCGGGAAGTCCAGGTCCGTAATGAATAGAAAGGATAACTATCTTCAATTATTCAGAAGAATTTTCTACTAATTTCCTTTATTTGATGTTCTCCATTCATTATCACTAACCAGTCAACTCAGTTTAAATTATAGAGTCAGCCTTTTCGGCCACGATTAGTCTGTGTTTTACTTATAACAGCGAGTAAAATAGAGAGTTTTAGCACGACTGTGAAATAGTGGAACTGAATATGTTTATCATTGTCTCATTGTTGCTTTGCCATAAATAAATCCCGGTTTTACGCAACATTAGTAATACAAAAAAGTGACCGAGGATAGTAACGGGTTTGTGGGTAGGGGTGCACTCCAAAACATTCATGTCCATCAGCGGACGCTGTCCCTGCAAACTCCTTGATGTGGGGCGAGGTAAATATATTAGTGGACTATTCACACACGTTGTCGGGAGTAAATTCTATAGGAATTTGGGGTAAGATATCAGACTAATGAATTTTTAGACAGTCTCACAAATTTGTATTTTGAATACCTTAATAAACAACAGTCTGTCCTCCTGGACCTCAAAGAATATTGTAAAGATAGGAAAATTGAAATTTGATAATTGTTCCTGGTTTGAATCTAGAATAATTAATGGTGGAATATATCTAGGTCATATTAGTCGAAGCCTATCAGTATTACATTAAATCCTCAAGTTATAGATATATATTGGTCTAGAATTGATTTTAGTACTTGACTACGGCTCAACACGACAGTTTAATAGCTAAATTGAGAAATGTTGGAATGAGTATGTTTGTAGTGCTACAATGTTACTCTCTGCTAAGCATGGATCCCGGCTTTACGCCTAAAAACTCTATATAAAAAATAAAACGTACTGTAAAGAGTGGCCGAGGATGGTAACGGGTTGTCTAGTATGGGTGCACAAAAAACAATCTCGGACCGGTCACTAGTCCTGTGAGTCTAGCAACTCCTTGGTTGCGTGCTGGAAATGTACTATAGTCTTCATTCTCTCAATTGGCGATAATCAATCTATGAATATACCCGTGAAAAACACCGGCAAGGTATTTTGGGCATGAAACAAGGTTACAGCAACAGATATATTCCTATCACCCTTATATGATCCAATTTTCATCAACTTAGATTCGAAACCGGAGACGATTTTTTATAAGCTGAACTCTTATATTATCTTTTGGAAAATGTAAAGCCTTTAATCGTTGAATTGTTTTCAAACAAGTGGAGATTGTAACTCTTGGCTTTAATATATGGATTCATTTAAGTTTGTCTTTTATTTCTCTTCAGCTGAACAGAACTTTGTATCCTAAAGAACACAAAAAAAAATTACACAACGTGGGAAAATTGAGGGTCTCTCCTTTCAAGGGTCTCTCTATATAAGGCTGTGTGCCGACAAAAAAAATGCTATACCAGGCTATCTTCTGAGAGTAGATGGATTGCAGATCCTGCTACCTGAAAAGTGGCGCTGACTGTCTAGACGATCACAACAAAAAAAAAAAGAAGGTAAAAAAAAAACAAAGGTTGAAAAAATTGAAAGTCGACCAGAAAATTTACCATATAAATAAGACCGGGGTGGGTTCGGTTACAGTCTTAATAACTAAGTAATGTAAGTAACTGATTTTGAGTCGGCGCCGAACAAACAATCAACGAAGATCATTGAATTACTTCAAAAAAAAATTTCAAAATGACACCGCGTATCTCGATGCCATCATTTTACGCTTTACCTAACTAACGCTTGTTTGTTTGGCGCCGACTCAAAATTAGTTACTTACATTAGTTTAGGATCTTAGTTATTGAGACTAAGAAGGTTTATTTTATTTTTCACTTTTCAGTACCGTTTTTCGTCGGTTTATGGAATATCAGTTGTCCTCAGACTTTTTGAATAACAATTACATGAAACATCTGAAAATGGCAAGTGTCATTCAAACTAAATATTGTTGGTGTGCTTATATATGAACGTTCGGTGCATCCCGTCGTTTTTTCTACGATTTGCCGTGAATCAGATAAAAATACATTTATTCGACTCTTATGGACGAGCTTTCATATACTGAGACACACCAAAAAGCCACCCCAAAAGAAAGCAACAGTGGCCAAACATTCATCTACTCTCCTAATATCGTAAGAAGATGATCTACATTTTTGCGTGGGAGTGCGATCGTAGCGTTATACGAAAGTCCAACGTTGTCGTCTCCTTCGAGAGGTGGCACGTCGTAACTCAAGCAATGCGCGGGGCGTGGTTTGCTAATCGATGCGATATTGCGATATCGATTGCCGTTCAACGTATCTTTACTTCTGTCCATTATTCTCTCTGCAACTCAACGTCTCCCGCTCGCGAACGAGTTTAGGCAAACTAGGCAGTGCACACAGGGTGGCACTGCTGAAGCTGAATAACAACGTGGGATTTCATTTCATAACTTTTTAGACCTCAGTTTGTTATTCTCCCTATCAAACCGAAAAATAATGAACACGCATGTGTCCTCATTCTGGACCATTTCGATAGGCAGCCCAACTAACAATTATCTGTTTTATAAAGGACCTAAGAAGGTTTACAGAACTATTTTTATAAAATAACAGTGTCGCTATAAACGTTTCAACAACGTTTATACAACGCTCATGAAGCCAAAAAGGCCGCAATCTTGAACAACAATTTAGTTCCTCGTTTTGTGCTGTCCTCCATAGCTTTTACCGAACACTTATATGAACATACACAAAATTATCATAAAACATAGTTAGCAACAATTATAATAGGTATTGAAAAGGGAAACAATCTCAATTGAATATTGATAGAAAGATTTTTCTGTGAATTGAAAAATCCACGATTAAAATGCAGTTATTTTTGTGAATTTCCCCGGCTAAAGCCACGCTGGACATTGAACTACATCTGATAGATATTCTGAAAAGGCCCTAACTCAAAAGAAAAAATCTGAAATTGAAAATTTGCATTTTCATTCAGATAGTTATTTGATTTTCTATTCCAGTCTTAATTAAGAACTCATAAAGATGAATGAGGCAAAGAAGAATGTTTTCCAAAGGAGAGTACTCACCAGAAATCATTCGTAACATTGACGCAGGAGAGACATCGCATTCACTAGGTCTTCAATACATTTTTGTCGACGAAAATCTATTTCACGCTTCCACGATCATCAGGAAGACCGGAAGAAATGGGAAACACATTTTCAAGAAGCAATCTCACTTTGCAAAGATGGAAAAAGTTAGAATCATTTCTTTTGGAGCGACACTTTGAAATTAGTGTTTTCTGACATTAAAATCTGTCATGGGGTATGATAGATTGATTTGTTGAAAATATAAACAGGATGTTCATAAAATCAGATGTGGAATCATCTGCGACTGAAAGATAAACTTTAGTCACTATCTTCCATCGTCAAGATAACCTCTTGTGGGGTATTCATGTTGAAAAGAGAAACATTCTCAATTAATATTGATAGAAAGATTTTTCTGTGAATTGAAAAATCCACGATTAAAATGCAGTTATTTTTTGTGAATTTCTAACAGAAAACAACTACTTCCCCGGCTAAAGCCACGCTGGACATTGAACTACATCTGATAGATATTCTGAAAAGGCCCTAACTTGAAAGAAAAAATCAGGTTTTAATGTCGGAAAACACTAATTTCAAAGTGTCTCTCCAAAAGAAATGATTCTAACTTTTTCCATCTTTGCAAAGTGAGATTGCTTCTTGAAAATGTGTTTCCCATTTCTTTCGGTCTTCCTGATGATCGTGGAAGCGTGAAATAGATTTTCGTCGACAAAAATGTATTGAAGACCTAGTGAATGCGATGTCTCTCCTGCGTCAATGTTACGAATGATTTCTGGTGAGTACTCTCTTTTGGAAAACATTCTTCTTTGCCTCATTCATCTTTATGAGTTCTTAATTAAGACTGGAATAGAAAATCAAATAACTATCTGAATGAAAATACAAATTTTCAATTTCAGATTTTTCTTTGAGTTAAGGCCTTTCAGAAATTTTCTATCAGATGTAGTTCAATGTCCAGCGTGGCTTTAGCCGGGGAAGTGGTTGTTTTCTGTTAGAAATTCACAAAAAATAACTGCATTTTAATCGTGGATTTTTCAATTCACAGAAAAATCTTTCTATCAATATTCAATTGAGAATGTTCCCCTTTTCAACATGAATACATCACAAGAGGTTATCTTGACGATGGACATCTGATTTTATGAACATCCTGTTTATATTTTCAACAAATCAATCTATAATAGGTATTTATGTAATAAGGATCATAAAGACGATCATTATGGTACAAGTCGTGAACAAGTCGATAACACGACGTGTGCCATAATTATTGTTTATGATTCGTATTACATACAAAATTTTATCTGATTTATATTAATACATTTTCAAAAAAATAAAAACTGCATTTTTGACATGTCACAATGACAACTATTTTCAAAGGAGTAAGTATATGTGTATTTACAAATATTAGTAGGTTAGTGAGCTGTGCTTTGCCATTTCCTTGACAACGTCAGGTTGTAACGGCAATATTTATTTATCTGCGGTCAAACACAATTGTCACGTAGAATTGAATATAATTTAAATAATAACGAGTGATTCTGAAACTGGTAGTTTACCTTCTGATTTGGAAGAAATGACGCGAAATATCGTGGACTCTCTTTTGCCGGAAAAATCACGGAGGATATGAAATAGCGTTTAATCGGTACGAAGAATGGTGTTCTACTAAGAAAATCAAGGAAATCACTCATGAAAAAGTATTGTTGGCTTACTTTGAATGCTTCTAAGGAAAGAAAACCATCTTCTCTCTGGTCGTATTATTCGATGTTAAGAAGTTTGCCAAAAAGCATCAACTACTGATGTAAAAACTCTAGAATCCATTGGAATTAATATCGCAAATTGTAGTAATTGCTCTTTTACCATTTATAATCAATAGTTTTGTACATAGTTATGCATTTTGAATAAACTTTTTTTATCTCACCATCACATATTTTTCATATAGAATTTCATTATGGTACTTGGTACCATAATGAATTCATTATGGGACCAAGTACCATAATGAGCATCTTTATGTCATCAAAATTGAGTGACATAACGTTTCATTATGACATGCCATCAGATAAAACAGTTTTATCGAAACCATTTATAGAGCTAAATATTATTTTGAAATTATAGCAATTATACAACAATTATCGATCTACAATAGAACACTTTTATAAAAGTAGCTTTTTTTAGTTATGGCATTTTATCATTGGTAAAATGTTTTTCTAAAATACATTTAAAAATGGCCGTCGTACGGTGAAGTGGGAACAACAAAAAACATGCTTCCATGTTATAAAATACTTTTATCAACTTGGGAATTCTTATAAAATGTTTTTGTTCTTTGAGATATTTTCATAAAATATTTAAATTATAGGTATAGTTTTGTTGAACAGTGGCGTACTGCAGGAAAAAAGGGTAGGTGTAGATCGATAACCATGTATACGTGTACATAATAGATCGATCACTCGTAGTATGTATGCATGGACATTTTGTACATGTATAGTATTTTTTATTGCTCATGTAATCGTCGCACTCTATATGGCTTCTAAGCAGAAATTCATTTTCGTAAAAAAGGTTTACGTTTCAAACGGTTATCTTGTTAAATAATATTCAAATAATTTTATTACTTGCCCAGATTCAAGATAAGCATGTGTATAATATAAAGGTTAGCCATACGGCCCATATTTTAAAACTCACAATTCTGAGCGATGCAAGTGCATAAAAAATATTTAATATTATGAAATTTGTTATCAATATTTTCCATTTATATTATTTATCCATTGAGGATTGAAGAGATCGAGATGAAATACTTCAGAATCAAAGTGTGTGAAGTCCATTTGAAATTTTTTTTTTTGCAAGGATACAAGGTTAACTAGTGATCTGAAAAACTTAAGAATCCACAGTATCTCTATTTCCATATCGTAATCAAAGCATGTCTCTGTTGTTTTGTGTACGGCTTATATTGCGGACACTTTCTTTCTTAAAACAAAGCGATAATATTCTATCAATATTTCTATATGTTATATTATTATCTCTTATTGCAATGTTTAGATCTCATATGTCGTGTTAGGTAATGTAACATGTCCCTTTATTTTGGGATCGGCATTATTATAACTTCTTTCTAGAGCTATTATTTCCATATTTTGACTCTTTAGTCCCCCACAAACGATGAGATCGGTATCGCTACATGTTGCATGATACGGTAGTAGAGATACGTGCGTGCGAATGATGTTTCTCGTGTCCGTCTCACCGTGTGTGGAGACGTTGATACTTGATACAAATCTCATATACATGTATCGCTACATGTTGCATGATACGGTAGTAGCGTTACAAATTCCATCGTGTGTGTGGTTGTATCAGTACCACGGTATCAGTAACACCGACTCAATCACTGTTGTGAAACGGCGATACCAGGTGCGTGCGAATGATGTTTCACGTTCCGTCTCAGCGTGTGTGAATACGTTGATACTTGATACAAATCTCATATACTTATATCGCCACTTGTATCGCAACATGTTGCGATACATATCTCATCGTCTGTGGGTTCCTTAAACGCAATTGGTCTGCACTTGTATATATTTGGGTTGATTTTTGTACGTCCTTCAAATCTGGTATTCTTTCCAAGTTCTTCAATGTGTCTTCTGTTGTTTTTTCTCACAGTTCGCAAGTAATAATACTTTTGCCTCATCCGAAACGACAGTTTTTTTTTTCAGATGAGAGTATAAATATAAATTGTTGGCATATGAGAATGTACTCGATGCAGCCATGAAAATGTATTTCGCTACATTTCAGAAAAATCAGTAACAGGCAATATTTTGAATATTGTTAAATACCCACCACTAGTTATAACGCTCCTAATATTTTCCCAAATACTGATAATAATAATAATAATAATAAATCTGTATTTACCAAGAATACTTAAAGTAAGTTTCGTCAAATACAGTTAGTACAAACTGACACGTTCATGTATAAATGAGTTTGCTTTTTCATATAATATTGCATATATACTTGTTAAGATAGAGAGTAGATTAAAGCTATGGATATACACTTGGATCGAATAAGTGGTGTGGAGTATCTTGAGTAACTGCCAATCATTTGTTATTTGTTATCTAATCCTAGGTTGGAAATGACAGTACCCTTAGTAGCTAATTTATTGCATGAATTCTGCAAGATTATAAAAACATTTTTCTACTAAGTATTCTTTTCCCTGGGGAACTTCCAGTTGAAGAAGACCCAACACCGATAGCGGGTATGGAAGTCGAGGAGATTCCAGTTGAATCACACTCGGCACCAGAAACCGTAAACCCAACCGAGGAGGGATCAGCAGATGGTCGAACACCTACTGAGAAACTCCCGGAAACAGAGTGGATTCCAAAGCCATTTGGTAAAATGGAAACCAAAAAGATTCTTCAGCTCATCAAAACCCAGGACATGGGGATAGATACTGAAGAATGGCTTGTCATCAAGAGACAAGAGGAGGCCTCGGGTCTAACTCTTGTCTTTCAATCTTCGACTGTGACGCCCTGAGTGGTGGGCGACGCAGGATCTTTGGAGGGATCGGCCCGGAAACGGGCATGAATCCGAAGAGCCTTATCGGCGGGCTTCTAGACCTAACTAAGGGCACAAACCTGTTTGAATGAGGAACCACTGACGACAGAGTGATACAATAGACCCCAGCTGGTCGCAGTGTCAAGGGAAGCTAAGTGCCAGCCCTGTCTCTGGCTCGTCAGCCTTAAACCAACCAACCAACCAACCAAGTATTCTTTTAATGCTTTTCTGAATGCTTGATATGATTTCAAACTCTTTATATTTTCCGGGAGTTTATTGAAAACTTCGGGACCTGCATAGTTCGGTGATTTTTTAAATTTACTGAGGTTGCATTTAGTGAGATGTAGCTTTTCAGCATTTCTAGTTTTATAATTATGCACGTTGCTGTTCTTAAGGAAGTTATTTTCATTTGTGTACATATAACATGATATTTTGAATAGGTAGATGCTTGTTAGGGGAAGTATTTTTTTTTTTTTTCAGGACTGTTCTGCATGAATCTGTGTAGCCCTTGTTGAAAATTATTCTTATTATCCATTTCGACATAGTGAAGACTCTAGAAACATCCTTTGATTGGCCCCAAACGACTATATTGTAACTCATTACCGAGTATGCTAAGGAGTAGTAAGCTGTTATTGGATTCTTCAGGTTCAAGATCGCGAAGGTTGCTCTTGCAAGTTTGGAACATATATTGTCTATTTTCAGTGTGAAGTGTAGTTTGCTATCTATGACAGTTCCTAGAAATTTTGTGCTGCCTTTGAATTCTATACTGTTTATTTTGGGGGTTATGTCGCTGTTCATATTGGAAAAATATACACATACCGATTTTGATTTATTTACCATGAGTGAATTTTGTTGACACCAAGATTCAATCTGTTTTGTGATTTTTTCCATTTTTAGATCTAATTCTCTTATGGTTGATGCCTCGATTGAAGTGTTATCAGCGTACATAAAAATCTGCCCTTCTGTAATATAATCTGGAAGGTCGTCCACAAAAATTAAGAATAGAAGTGGCCCCAATACAGAGCCTTGAAGCACACCAATATCGACACATTTTTCGGTTGACAATACCTCTTTTATAGACACACTAATTTTTCTGTCGGATATATATGATTCTATCCACTTGAGTAGGTTCCCCCTGATCCCTAGTGTTGATAGTTTGTTGAGAAGATATTGATGATTTACGCAGTCGAAGGCTGCAGTTAGGTCAAAGAGAACACCAGCTATGGTGGCTAGTTCAGTTGATTTTGCTGTTCGATATCCAAATTGAGAAGGGGATAGAATATTTTATTTTTCGAGAAAATTGTATAACCTATATGTAATACCTTTTTCAGTTAGTTTGGAAAGATGAGTGAGTAGTACTATGGGTCTATAGTTTTCGGCTGTTTGTGGATCATTTTTTTTATATACTGGGATCACTTTGCCAAGCTTTAGATCATCCGGAAACTGTGCTAACTCTATAGATTTGTTCGAAAGAAAGGCTATGGATTCTGATAGTGCCTTTTTGCAAAACTTCGATAGTTTGATAGAGATTTCGTCCATGCCCATTGAGTTTTTGTTTTTCAAATTGTTCATTATTTGGATTACCTCTGTGCTTGTAAAAGGTTCCAGAAAAATTGTATGTTTGATGTTTTGTTTTGGTATTGTGCATGCCAGGGATGTGTTATTTCCGAGATATGTATCTAGTTTTTCATGTACAGATGTTGTGAAATTATAACTTCTTTCTACAGCTATTATTGTCATATTTTGACTCTCAACATAATTGGTCTGCACTGTACATATTTGGGTTGATTTTTGTACGTCTTTGAAATCTGATATTTTTACCAAGTTCTTCAATGTTCATTCTGCACAGTTCGCAAGTAATGATACTTTTGCCTCATCCAAAATGCCATTTTTTCCAGATGAGAGTATAAATATAAATTGAAGACATTTGAGAATATACTTGATGTAGCCATGAAAAAAAATCAGTAATATTTTGAACATTTTTAATACCCACCACTAGTGATAACGCTCCTAATATTTTTCCAACCACTGAGTTGGGTCCTAGGTAAATGATCATTTTCGTTCCTTTGATCTGATTTCGTATCGTTCTTGGAGAAAGTCGTCTTCCCTTCGTTATAAATATTGGAGTCCAATAAAAGTTGTTACTTAGAATTCGCATCAGACGACATCAAAGCGTTTGACCAACGTCGAGAATCCGAAGAGGGTGCGAATAAATAAAGCGCGACCATCGGACCAAGGATATGCATTAGGGCTCTAATCCATAATAAATGGGTAGGTTCGTGCCCTTCGGATTAGTCTAGGAAAAGCTTTGTGCCACTGGAAGAGAAACAGTAGAATACAATTATTCTGTTCAGAAACACTTCAAGTGCACGCTTAGGATTCACATAACCAGCTAGGAAAATAGTGTATTCATTTTGGACCATTTTGGAATCTGACTTGAATAGGCTTCACAACGTTATTCGACTTTCAGTTGTGGAGAAACATTGCCAAGATATTTCCAGTGAAAATTTCAGTAAAAAACATTGCTCACTAAAAAATCATACACATAATTTTCACTTTTTTTAGATTGTGGAAAAGTGATGCAGAACTGAATAATACCAAGTGCCCAATATATCTGAATTATAAACAGGATGAGCATGGAACATACCAAATTTGTCTCAAACGAATGAAATGAAAAGAAAGGGGTTAGTAGTGCTGTTTTGGAAATAGTGCATTCGAGGAGTTGAAGTCAGTGAATTAAGTATCAAGTACAGTAAGGAGGAGGAGGTAGTTTACCAATCGACTACAGTTACCAATATTGGTAAAAATTGGTTCGATATGCTTATATTACTTTTTGTACGACCATTATATGCAGCCAATCTCTTGAGCACGTTTTTGTCTTGGAGCTATAACAAACTTTCAATAATGTTTTGAATTTGTTGTTATGGATACGTTGTAATTATATTTTTTTCTAGTCCCGTATATTATACTACGCGAATCAAATATCTGCTACCGATTTATTAATATTGTCCATTTTAACACTGATTTTCATTTCGAAAGAGATTTTGGCCAATAAAAACACGTACTTTTCATTATCAAACGAATTTTTGGCCTATCTACTTGGGTATAATCAAGTGGTTTCTACATACTTGTTCGACATTTAATTTTAATTGTCATTCAATCACAACGCGTCAAAAGTATCTCGAGCAGTGAAGAATTATCTTGTACACCACCAGACATTCTTATTTTTATTTTACTATTTATTGGTCGTAGAAAGAATAGTGTATGCTACGATCATGTAATGGCTATTAATACTCTCGCACACGGTTTACGAAACGAGCCGAAGGCTCATGTATTAATAGCTTTCATTACATGATCGTTGCATAATATGCTGATTTAATGTCACGTTATTGTCAAATACGCGTGACTAGCAACTACCAACTAGTAAACACAACCTACCGCTCTAAAAATAGATAAGGTAAATCATTCAAAATAGCATGGTCGAACGAAAAATATCATTACTACATTTGAATAATGGTCATAACAGCTCTGAATCATGAATAAATTGATTCCGAAACATTAGCGATAAATAGTAGTTTGTTCTTTCTCGATTCATGACCGTAGGAAGTGAATATATGCATGGCGAAGATATATATGTAGCATTTATGTTCTGTTTACTTGAAAAGCTAATACAAAAAAATAATATATGCAACACGTACGCGAATGGCTTTAGCGGATATCATCTCCATATTCCAATTCGTCCGCTTAAGCCTCACTTTGCGAACTTGTTGTATAAACTAATATAATGGTTAGAATCGTCTGAGATGCCTAAAAACCGATTCGATTTTGTTTAGAATTTTCGGGGGACAACAAATGAATGGCATTAAATTCTGCTTAGAACTTCATTAGTAGATGGCGCGGTTAAGGAATGTTTGTGTCACGCTAACTGTCAAACTTCAAACCTATGAAATTTTCTTTTTCTGTCAACATCACTGCATATTTTTATGCCAAAAATTGTGAATTGATCGTTTACAAAGATTATAGTTCTACGAACAAGATCCCGCTCAGAAAGTTGGCGCGAAAATGACATGAAATCCTTGAAATTTACTACAATGTTTACATGTGTCTGTCAAAAATAAGATTTTTCTTGAAGTCTACCCGGCGATTTTTCTGAAGTGATTTCTTCTCAAATGGCCTTTTTGGGATCATGGAAACTTCCATGAAGGAAGGGATGAAGGTAGGATGGTGGACGGATATCTCTAGATGAAGAATTAACTTGAAAATTGAGGGGATTGGAAAATGTCCCCGATGACATTGTTCCATTAAATTTTCCGATACAAACTATTACCAAGCCATTCACTGCCCATCTCTGCCAAACTGATACCTCTCTAACAACCTTCTGAGCAGAACAAAATCAGAGAGTTCATTGTAGATATCATAAAATCTGTTGATGAAGTTGAGAAATCGATGAATCCTGGTCTGCGACAGTCTAGGCTGCTCCCAGCTATATTAGAATGACTTCTCCGGAAAAGGTGAGCCCTTCTAACAAAGGTGAGGGGAGAAAACAATAATCTAAATCAGTAAGTAACACCCCGCATAAGATAATCGGAGAAGGAGAGCGATCTAAACCAAGCAGTTGCTAGGAAGAACAAGGCCCACTTCCAAGATCGATAAGGCTAATTACTATTATTAAGATAATTATTACTGTTTAATAAACACATGAATGAATGAATAAGCGTGGACTTTTCATTCTATGAAGATATTTTGATTTTGGCTAGTGAATTCCGAACCGTCACAGAGGGTCCCATGGCTCTTTGGAAGAAAATATCCACTATATTTAGAATTTTCCAATACTTTCAGCGAAAGATTGTCATCTTATAGGATTTTTTTTTTACAAAATATATATAATATAAAAAATAAATATAAAAGTAATAATAAAAATATTTGACTTGCTAGTTACTAGATACATTACATTCACAAATTTAAAAAAATATTATAATGGGTTGTTCAGAGAAGATACAAATTAATTCAAGCATATACGAGTCATTTTACGATGAAGGTAATTCGAGTTCATGCGATAAGATAGTCGTGTTGTCTGCCAAAACAGTGAACACCTCTTAAATTGCCCAAAAGCTGAGAGGTTCTTCCACTCAGATAGGCGCGAACCAATTGAAGCTCTTCGTCTTCTGAAGCTATAAAGATATGTCGCAAAACACTGAGACCCTCACTTCCTTCAGACTAGAATATATATTTTTCAGGAGCAAAAGATTGCATATCCCCTACTTTTATTGGTTTGAAAGCTAAATTAAGTAATTGTTTGAAATTTACAGCACTTCATAAAAGCATTATCCACTCCATTATAAGATTCTTATCATGAGCAAACGTCCTTTGTAATTGTGGATCCATCATGTATGCCAAATTTCTCAAAATATTTTTCTTGTTGAAATTACTAGCACATACATATGTTTCTATTCCGATATCATCACTTATTGAAAGGATTTTCCTGTCTATTGTATATTCATAATTAACAACCAACTTACATTCTGAAATAAATGTGGACAATAATGATAAACAATGGAATACACATACTAATTGTCAATGAGATTACACATCGAATGCAGGGATCACCATAAAAATATATATATAACATGTAAATGATTCAATCAAAGGAATCTCGGAATAACTTTTTTGAGTGATTATGACAATAAAGTCTCATAATATATTTAATTCTACCCAAAAACATAACTATTTTATTGATCTTGCAAATACGAAAATACCCGAAGCGTTTTCTCATTCTACATTTTATTTTTAATTCATTGCGAAAAGCATAAAAACCATGAGATTGGATTTGTTACTCAATGATTGATTCTATGTCAAAAATTTAAATCAAGGTATTCTGATCAATTGCTGTTTCCAGAATAAAGGAGGAAGAATTGGCTACCCTCAGAATAGAATAACAAGTGCCACACTTCACATAATCTTCCGGGAAATTTTGGTATTCCTTTTATTCGTCAATCTGTCCAAATTTATTTTGAAAAAGAAGTATTTAAAAAAGTTTTTGTGGAGTAGTGACATTCATGCATTCATTCATGTCATTTGCTGAAAATTATACAAAACATGTAAGTTCTTTCCTGAATATCTTAACAGAGAAAATAATATAAAATTCAACTCAACTTAAGCAAAGCAGGAATGTCCAAATTAATTGTTGAAGCGGCTCCGTCGTGTTGAGTCTGGCCGCTTCGTGTAACCTACGTATTTTGCCCCATGAACACAAATTGGAAGTCAAAACGCGTCGTTCTCAAATACTATCCGAGGTTCAAAGATCAAGAAAAGCCCCTTTTCCGCCATTTTTAGCTATAAGAAACGTTCAAATCACAAAAACACCCTGTGTGGTTTACTGAATTATGACAAGAAACTCTAGATAACTCCCTTTATCAAGTGGGCTGGTGTTCCCCAGTTTGTCCCAATATTTTACAGGTATAAGTGAATACATCATGGTTTTTGGACACTTAGAATCGTATATCCGACAGTTGTCTATCTGACGGATGTTGTATACGAGAGGCGATTATAATGATCTATAATAAAGTGTTGCTGAATAGAAAAGTGTTGCTAACCATAAAACTAGTACTTTTATTTGCGATTTTCTCTCAATAAAGTCTGCTCTTTTCCAGTGAAAATACGAACTGAAATAGTTTTTCCACTATCGATACAACACTTACTTCATTCACACTTTTTTAGATTGCTATGAAAATAGAAAACTCATATTATTCGCATGAGGAAGTAAGTGATTGTTAAAAGTATATTTCCAAAAATTGGATATAACCTTCTTCTGGATTTAACTGCAAGGGTGACACCTGTATCGCCTTATTGATAACAAAATCACTACTAATTATCACCACTTCCAGTCTTTCAATCACAATTATCGCAAATCCACGGAATTATTCAACAGCAACTTTTATGTTAAACCGACGAAACCAAAAAGGAGGAGGTAGTCGACGCGTATATTATTATTTTTTTATGTATTACCACGCCTAATTTTTTATTGAAACATCCGATCCCGATAATTTTCCACTGGATAGGGTGTACTCCGAAGTTGGTCCCATTTGAACTTGAAAGATGAAATCCATCCCTAAGGGTAGCAAAATGAAGGATATTGATCACTCACCCCATGAATTCTGGTCCGTTAACCGATTCCATCAGGCATAACTTTGTACTGGGTTCTTCGATTCGGATGATTCCTTTTTTATTATATAGGGTATACCTCATAGTTGATCATATCTGGATTTCAAATGGAATTATCCACCCTTACGGGTAGAAAAATAGGGGATAATTGATTTTTCACTTGTGAACATTGGCAAACATATGTAGTTGACAATGATAGATCGCTATTGTCATTATTTTCGTTCTCCTAGATCCGTCACAATCAGAGTCAATCAGTCAGAGAGGATGGAATGATATATACAAAGTAATGAAATAAACTAACCAGAACAACGAAAATAATTTATATTACAACAAATAGTAAAAGTAGGATAATCATATTATTTAACTGGTAATAGTTGAAGTAAGGTGGGTAAGCAAGTATTTTGTAAGTAATCAAAAAACAAGTAGGTAGTAATTAGTAGATTTCAGACACAAAAAATTGAAAAATAAAAACTTTTTAACAAAAAATTCAACCGACGAAATACGGAACTGAAAAGAAAAAGATAAAATGAACCTTCTTGGTCTCAATAACAAGCTCCTTAACTGTTGTAAGTAAATGATTTTGAGTCGGTGCCAAACGAACAATCAACGAAGATCATTAAATTACTTCAAAAAATTTTCAGAATGTCACCGCGCCACTCGATGCCATCATTTTACGCCTTACCTAATTCATTTGCTTGTTTGTTTGGTGCCGACTCAAAATTAGTTACCCACATTAGTTTAGGAGCTTGTTATTGAGACTAAGAAGGTTCATTTTATTTTTTATTCTTCAGTTCCGTATTTCGTCGGTTTAATTTTTTGTTATTCATTGAAGATTCGAAATTGATATTGAAATTTTGCACACGTATTAAGATCCAATCACAATACAATAATTTGATAGCTAAGAAAGGGAAAATCCACTGCCATTGCAACAGTTGACTTCTACAACAATGTTTTGTCGGAGATTGGTAAAAGAAGAAGGTATTTTTGCGTCTTATGCAGAGCATTTGACTGCCTTCCTCACAATGCATTGCTGCAAAAACTATGGATTTGCGGATTGAGAGGAACACCAGCAGATTGGTTCAAATCATATCTCTCTGACAGAACACAGTTTGTAGAAATATGCTCCAAAGAAGCACTGCTCAGATACCTCCATACTGGAATTGGGGGTACCACAGGACAGTGTACTAGCACCAGCACTGTTCTCCCTATTTATAGCTGACTTAGTTGAATTCCTAACTGGACATAATATTACACTATATGCAGACGACTCATCTTTCTTAGTCTCCCAAGAATGTAGTGAATCAAATGAATTAGCCTGCAACCATCTCCTTACTAAACTGGGTGAATGGTTTTCGGCAAACCAATTGTTTCTCAACATCGAAGAAACAGAGTACCTGGTTTTTCACACCAGACAGATAATTATGAATAATCCTCTCTTAATTAAACTCGATGAATAGAATATGACCAATGAATCAACCACCAAATTTTTAGGAATAACCATGCAGGACGATCTCAGTTGGCACTAGCACATAACACATGCTATCAATAGAATCAATACGAGAATATACCAGATTCAATGTTTGCGGATTGTTGTTGATATTCATTGTCTAAGCAACTTCTACTTGCCGAGATCCAGTTTATCTTACTTTATGGCATCCTACTATGGGGAAATTCATCAACTGCACAGTATTTATTCTTGATCCAGAAAAGGGCTTTGAGAACTATAAAAATAATTTCATCCATTCACCGCTGTAAACCTCTATTTGCCGAATTGAATATTTCACCCTTGGCTTGTCTTTATATAATGGAAGTTGCCTGTTATATCCACAAAATTAGAAATATCCTTCCCAGGTATATGGACATACATGCCTATCATACCAGAAATAACCAATCAATTTACCCAAATCATGATAACCTACAGATAACATCAAATGGACCACTCTCAACAGGAATAAAAGTTTATAATAAATTACCCGATGACATCAGAAATCACACTTCAAACTCCATGAAAAATTTCTTGCACAGAAATCTCTTTTATAGCATTGATGATTTTTTATAGTATTTTTTCCTGTTTTGCCATTATAACTAAATAATCTGCTATCTCTCATATTTTATATATACACATTTATCATTTATAAAACTGTATTCGTGACAAGGTCTACACCCGGATGGGGGTCTTTGAATGAATAAAGATTGATTTGATTTGATTCTCACCAAGTTCGCCAGAAAAAAAATGTCCAGTTCACAATATTTGGTGAATTCGATAGTGAAAATGTCTAATTCACATTTAGAAGATTTGGTGAATTCACTGGTACGGTCTTAGTACTTTCACCAAAAGTTATGTAAAAAGACCTTAAGGTTGAGGTACGGAGAGGCTGAAGAGTCAAATTTACCCTCCTTACAATATAATAATACTTTATTTCCACTTAGACAAATTTACATTGTATGGGGAATTATCAATACATTAGAATAAAAAGAATAGAATTGGAAGTAAGGAAAAATAGTGATCAAAGATTTCAACACAATTAAAATCTGTTGAAATGTTCTATCATGGTATAATAATATCAATAATATCAATACAGTTTAAAATCAGTAAAAATATTATGTCAGTGTATAGCAACATTTTTTCAATAAATGATATTTTATTGCTTCTTTGAACACAGACAGCTGTTCTATATCCTTTAGGTATTCCGGTAGTTTGTTGAATATTCTTGGACCAATGTACTCTGGTGCATATGAAGTTACTCTTTGCTAACGACAAATGAAAGTGCTGTTTGATTCTCGTATCATAGTGATGAAAATTCTTATTCATTGTAAAAGATGATCTGTTTTTAACCGACGAAACCAAGAAGGAGGAGGTTCTCTATTCGACGCGTATATTTTTTTTATAATTTTTTTTTTGTATGATCACGCATAACTTTTCACTGAGGCGTCCGATTCCGATAATTGGTCCGATTTGAATTTAAAAGATGAAATCCACCCCTGAGGGTAGCAAAATGAAGGATATTGATCACTCACCCTCTGAATTCTGGTCCGTTAACCGATTCTATCAGGCATAACTTTGTACTGGGATAGGGTATACCTCATAGTTGATCATATTTGGATTTTGACTGGAATTATCCACCCTAACGGTTAGAAAAATAGGGGATAATTGATTTTTCACTTGTGAACATTGGCACACATATGTAGTTGACAATGACAGATCGCTAGTGTCATTATCACAATCATTATATTCTATGAGAGGATGGAATGATATACAAAGTAATGAAATAAACTAACCAGAACAACAAAAATAATTTATATTACAACAAATAGTAAAAGTAGATAATCATATTATTTAACTGGTGATAGTTGAAGTAAGGTGGGCAAGTAAGTATTTTGGAAGTAATAAAAAAATAAGCAGTTAGTAATTAGAAGATTTCAGCCACAAAAATTTAAAAATAAAAACTTTTTAACAAAAAATTAAACCGACGAAATACGGAATTGAAAAGTAAAAAATAAAATAAACCTTCTCAGTCCCAATAACTAAGCTCCTAAACTAATGTAAGTAACTAATTTTGAGTCGACGCCAAACAAACAATCAACAAAGATCATTAGATTATCAGAAGGTCATCGCCCAACCGATGCCATCATTTTTTTTTTTTTTTCCGACGAAATACGGAATTGAAAAGTAAAAAATAAAATAAACCTTCTCGTCCCAATAACTAAGCTTTTTTTTTTTTTTGTTCTGGTTCCCACGAAAAGGGATATCCTGTAATGTTCAGAGAACATCGTGGGAACCTAGGGAAAGAAGGTAGGAGTTGGTGTTCTTCTTAAATTTCTGAAGGTTGTATGCCTCGGGGAACACCCTCCCTAGGCAATGAGTTCCAAAGCCTCGCTGTTCGTTGGATGAACGAGTCTTTGGAAAGTGATGTTCTGCAGGTCTCCAAAGTGACCACGAAGGGGTGTGATGACTGAACTTGACGGGTTAATCTCGAAGAGACTGCCAAAGCAGGAACGATTGTTGATATTTCAGAAGAGCATCGCCCATGAAAATATCTATAAAATAGAGACAAATCGCCAACTTTTCTACGGTGTTCCAGACAAGTGAGCGAGTTTGTAAGCGAGGCATCACCGACGAGACGAATTGCCCTTTTTTGGACAGAATCCAATAGCCTCAGGATATGTTTAGGTGCCGCACTCCAAATATGGGAACAGTATTCCAGGACAGGTCGGATCTGTGCCTTATAGATCATAAGCAGCTGACTGGGGGTGAAATAGCTCTTGGCACGAAACAAAAACCAAGTTTTTGGGATGCACTTTTGGCAATGGACCTCACGTGATTTTCACAGGAAAGGTTATTGCTGATAGTAATACCAAGCATCGATATGGATGACTTCAGTGGTATGGTTACTCCTGACAAAGTTATGTTAGGCACAGTGAGATCGGCTTTTCTAGAGAAAAGACATGCTTGTGTTTTGTTTGCATTGAATTCTACCAAGTTATTAGATCCCCATTCGAGAATTGTTGCAAAGTCCATATTTATATTATTGACATTTCTTCCTCGTTCATTTCTGGTTTCACGGGCTGATATAGGGGCCCTGGAAGAGAAAGCGGTATGGAGGGTACTATCATCGGCAAAGCTGTGTACTGGACATGAAGTTGCTTTCAACAGGTCGTTGATGTGAAGTAGAAATAGTGTTGGTGCGAGAATAGATCCTTGCGGAACACCAGCATTTATGAGTAGAGTGTCAGATGAAACTCCATCGACCACTACATGGAGAGACCTGTTTGAGAGAAAACTAGCAAGCAGAGAACACAGCTGAGGGGGCAAGCCATAAGACGGAAGCTTGGCGAGGAGTCCCTGGTGCCAAACTCGATCGAACGCCTTGGAGATATCTAATGCCACAGCTAGAGTTTCTCCATACTTTTCAATAGATAGCTGCCATATATGTGAGACGTAAGCGAGCAGG
The DNA here is from genome assembly GCA_018342105.1 of Gonioctena quinquepunctata. Classification (NCBI taxonomy): domain Eukaryota; kingdom Metazoa; phylum Arthropoda; class Insecta; order Coleoptera; family Chrysomelidae; genus Gonioctena; species Gonioctena quinquepunctata. The sequence continues at coordinate 920,849 of JAFIRS010000156.1, read as the reverse complement.
TCACCAGTTGATCTCTGATGGCGGAAGCCATATTGCCTATCGTTGACAATTCCTGAGTCTTCCAGATATTTCATGAGCTCGATGTTGATGGCTTTTTCCATGACCTTTGAAATAATAGATAGCAGTGCGATAGGTCTGTAGTTGCTAGGTAGGGCCTTTTTGCCTTTTTAGGGACTGGCTGTACTCTTGCAATTTTCCAATTGGACGGAAATACCCCCAAATTGTAAGAGTGGTTGAACAACTTGCAAAGAACAGGTGTTAGTTCGGGGGCACATTTCTTGAGAACAATCGGCGGGATTCCGTCAGATCCACAGGCTTTGTTGGTGTTGAGACCCAGCAAGATCTTTCTGATAGTACGTTGGCGAAAGGTGATCTCGGGCATGTGACTGTCAATAGGTGTAATGTTCGGGGGTTGTTTTCCCGATGAATCCAGAGTGGAATTTCCAGCAAATAGGTGCGCAAAGATATTGGCTTTTTCCTGGGCAGTCGTTGCTAGTGTTCCATCTTCTTTGGTTAGAGGAGGAAATGAGCTGGAAGTGAAGTTTCTTTCCACAGCTTTGGCGAAAGACCAAAATGAACGGGATCCGTTAGGACATTCAGCAAGTTTTGATCTTATTTTGGCATTGTGGGCATCTTTTGAGCATTCTATTGCCTCTTTGCATATGCCTTACCTAATTCATTTGCTTGTTTGTTTGGCGCCGACTCAAAATTAGTTACTTACATTAGTTTAGGAGCTTAGTTATTGAGACTGAGAAGGTTTATTGAACACATACACCCATAGTTCAGATATATAAATATATGTTAATGTTAAAATTTTATATTCTTTGAATAGTTCTCTGCAAGTTTCTCTAAATGAAATGTTTGCAATGCATCGTAATATTCGCTTTTGTGCAATAAATACATTTTGAGTTTGGGTTGAACCACCCCAGTAACAGATACCATATCTCAATCTGGATTCCACTTGAGCAAAGTAGATTTTGATCAACTGACTTTTAGTCAAAACTGATCGTAGATTAATGAAAAGAAACTTCAGAGAGTTGAGTTTTGATGTTAACTGCTGATAGTGAGCTTTCCAGTTGAGAAACTCGTCAATAAAAATAACTATGAATCTGACACTTTCATTAGTATTTGTAATCGCCATGTCATTGAGAGTGAAACAAATTTCCTCTGTTTTGTTTTGAATATTGTGTATACGAATAACCTCCGTCTTATACTTTCATCAAAAGTTAGTTGAAACTTTTCATGGGTGGATGAATTAATCGATGAATTTACTTTCGTAGTTGGAAACTTCAAAAACACGCTTTCCTTTCAAAATGGACTGAAAAGTTAAAAATAAAATTATACTTTGAAAAAACTAAAAACTAAAATAATAAGAATACAGTCATTGACCAAAAAATTTACATTAATTTAAAAAATTGCGTGTGGTACCTTCACGAAGAGCTAGCGATAAAAAATTCCCGACAACTAATAACAAGCCCCCACACTTCCTTTACATCAAAGTTATTTTGGTCAATCACATTATTGTCAACTTTTTAATTCATATTGCTACAAAAAAGTGTTTTTTTAGTTTTTTCAATCTGTAATAGTTATGTTTTCAAACATGGTCTGAAATGGCACGAAACAAACCAGGTTGAAGGTTTTTATTCGTTATTTAAGATACAAAAGTATATGTGACACGTCAATTTTATAAGGGGTACAATGAAAAGTAAAGACATAAAAATAATTGCTACCAAAAACATTGTTAATACTCTTTAAGAGAAGGAAAACTACCTATTATTCAGTTTCTTTCGAAATTGGGTGTTCCTTCTTTCATCCTTGTGGTAATAAGTTGTAATATTTTGTTTCTGTATAATGCGGCGTTTTTTTATATTCAGAGAAGTTACATTATGTTAAGTGAAATGTATTTCTATTCTTTGTAAAATGAGGGTGGATTTCTTTGTTTTGCTTGAATGACTGATAATTTGAATGAACCTAACTCAACGTTTTATGAAGATGAACACATGGTAATGTGAGAATGATATTAGTTTCAAATATATCATTACAAGATTCTCTATAATTAAGATCGAATATGAGACGTGAAAAGCGTTTTTGCATTCTAGAAACTCTATTTACATCTGATGATTGCCCCAAACAAAAATAAATATACGGTGAACTATGATTTAGAAAATTTGATATCAGTATTGGGGAAGCAAGTTTTTTTAAATAGCCAATAGTTCATAGCCGAGTTGTGTACCAAGAAATTGTGTACAATGTCCATCAATTGAATGAATGTTGTTTTGTCCCTATTTTTCATTGGATGCTTGCACCTATACCACATTTCAAATCCATAAAATAATACATTCATTTTATTTTCCATTTCATTCACTAGCGGGGATGCCACAGTGATGGTAGTGTCATCGGCGAACTTAAAACTCTATCCTCACTTATGTTTTCGGGAAGATCGTTTACATAAAATAAGAACGATAGTGGACCGAGTACATCTCCTCGTGGGGTCCCCAAATCCACGTCGAAGGGATCTGATATGTTGTAATTCACTGTCACAGCTCTTGTTGAACCTCTCTGCCTAAATAAATCGGGTTTATACTTTGGAACGCTCTACTAAGATCGAAAAATACTCCCATTATATAATGATTCTTATTGAGATTTTCATGTATATATTGAATCATATCTGTCGAAGCAATTTCAATGAAAGATTATTTCGATAACCGTGTTGACAAGAGCTCATCTATCAATTATCATTCGAAACACTAACAGTTCTATCATTGATTGTATTTTCCATATAGAATTCAATTCACATATACCTCGATAGTTTTCGGAAAACTTTGGAAAATTTTAATTGATCAGAAAAGATACCTTCTTTCACTGATTGTTTTATTAAACTGGATAAGTTTTTTGACAATACAACAGAACAGTCACTGAATATTTTCACTTGTAATACCACTAGAGGTATTTCCGGAAATTTTTTCGAGCTCATGAATATTTTGAAAATTATCCCGAGTCGAAGACGGTAAGAAAATGCCACACCAGATTGTGTTTGAAAATTAAATAATTTTATAATTTATTTTTTGACTCTCAAGAATGCCGATTTTTTTTCTTCGACAAGACACTAGCAAAACATAGAATGTTTTAGAAAAATCGAATTAAACGGTTTTCTTCACATAAAGGATTCAATATAAAATTGAACCAGAAAATGGTAGATCTCAGGTGAAAAACAACTACTTTCCTGGCAAATACCACGCAGAACATTGAATGATATTCACCTGAAAATCCATGCATACTTCCATAAAATATCAATGGACATTGAATGCAAATGTTTCTTTCTGATAAGCTCGATTATGTTTAATTTATGTCGTGTTCACCTAACAATCCGCATACCGGTTTCAGGCTTCTTGGCCCTCATCAGTACGGAGTAGTCAACCAGCCAAAGGTGCAAAGAACTCTGGCTGAAGTGAGACACAACGTAAACAAACCATCATCGATCTTGTAACACCTATAGGTACGCCGGAAAAGATAAACTTTAACTGGCGGTACCTAGTGACAGAAAGAAACACTCCGAAAATCTCCCACCTCGATAGGTTTCTAAATAAAAGATCCCTTCTCAGTAGGAGTGGCAAGCCCGTCTAGCATATAGTGAAAGAAAAGTGCCATGTGAAGTGGAATGAATAGAAAATCGATTAAACGGTTTCTTCACATAAAGGATTCAATATAAAATTGAACCAGAAAATGGTAGATCTCAGGTGAAAACAACTACTTTCCTGGCAAATACCACGCAGAACATTGAATGATATTCACCTGAAAATCCATGCATACTTCCATAAAATATCAATGGACATTGAATGCAAATGTTTCTTTCTGATAAGCTCGATTATGTTTAATTTATGTCGTGTTCACCTAACAATCCGCATACCGGTTTCAGGCTTCTGGCCCTCATCAGTACGGATAGTCAACCAGCCAAAGGTGCAAAGAACTCTGGCTGAAGTGAGACACAACGTAAACAAACCATCATCGATCTTGTAACACCTATAGGTACGCCGGAAAGATAAACTTTAACTGGCGGTACCTAGTGACAGAAAGAAACACTCGAAAATCTCCCACCTCGATAGGTTTCTAAATAAAGATCCCTTCTCAGTAGAGTGGAAGCCCGTCTAGCATATAGTGAAGAAAAGTGCCATGTGAAGTGGAATGAATAGAAAATCGAATTAAACGGTTTTCTTCACTAAAGGATTCAATATAAAATTGAACCAGAAAATGGTAGATCTCAGGTGAAAAACAACTACTTTCCTGGCAAATACCACGCAGAACATTGAATGATATTCACCTGAAAATCCATGCATACTTCCATAAAATATCAATGGACATTGAATGCAAATGTTTCTTTCTGATAAGCTCGATTATGTTTAATTTATGTCGTGTTCACCTAACAATCCGCATACCGGTTTCAGGCTTCTTGGCCCTCTACCATTTTGGCAATTTTATTTGAATCCTTTATGTGAAAAAACCGTTTAATTTTTTTTTTTCCTTTCTGGTTCAATTTTATATTGAATCCTTTATTTAGAAACCTATCGAGGTGGGAGATTTTCGAGTGTTTCTTTCTGTCACAGGTACCGCCAGTTAAAGTTTATCTTTCCGGCGTACCTATAGGTGTTACAAGATCGATGATGGTTTGTTTACGTTGTGTCTCACTTCAGCCAGAGTTCTTTGCACCTTGGCTGGTTGACTACTCCGTACTGATGAGGCCAAGAGCCTGAAACCGGTATGCGGATTGTTAGTGAACACGACATAAATTAAACATAATCGAGCTTATCAGAAAGAAACAGTTCAATGTCCATTGATATTTTATGGAAGTATGCATGGATTTTCAGGTGAATATCATTCAATGTTCTGCGTGTATTTGCCAGGAAAGTAGTTTTTTCACCTGAGATCTACCATTTCTGGTTCAATTTATATTGAATCCTTTATGTGAAAAAAACCGTTTAATTCGATTTTTCTATTCATTCCACTTACATGGCACTTTCTTTCACTATATGCTAGACGGGCTTGCACCTACTGAGAAGGGATCTTTATTTAGAAACCTATCGAGGTGGGAGATTTCGAGTGTTTCTTTTCTGTCACTAGGTACCGCCAGTTAAAGTTTATCTTTCCGCGTACCTATAGGTGTTACAAGATCGATGATGGTTTGTTTACGTTGATGTCTCACTTCAGCCAGAGTTTTTTGCACCTTTGGCTGGTTGACTACTCCGTACTGATGAGGCCAAGAAGCCTGAAACCGGTATGCGGATTGTTAGGTGAACACGACATAAATTAAACATAATCGAGCTTATCAGAAAAAACATTTGCATTCAATGTCCATTGATATTTATGGAAGTATGCATGGATTTTCAGGTGAATATCATTCAATGTTCTGCGTGGTATTTGCCAGGAAAGTAGTTGTTTTTCACCTGAGATCTACCATTTTCTGGTTCAATTTTATATTGAATCCTTTATGTGAAGAAAAACCGTTTAATTCGATTTTTCTATTCATTCCACTTCACATGGCACTTTTCTTTCATAGAATGTTTTGATTGACTTAATTGTTCAGTTACCATGGCAACTAGGTAAAACCTTAAACTTAAATGTACTCGAGTTCCGAATCTGTCAAGCGGCACGACGTGAAAAAAAATGTTACGCTTCGGTCAAGAAAGTAAAGGAAGTATTCGTCTGGAGATTCAGCAGTTAACACCTGCGATTACTAGAAATCCATATGGAGCAGTTTACAAACTTTTGCGAAGAAAAATCGTATGATTTTGATAGAGCGGATATACCTGTGGGGGAACTGGCGCTTATCCTTGAAGACTAGGGGTTCAATATGCGGAAAAAGAACTCCGAAGACTACAAGGAGAGTGTAGTAAAAGTTTTATGGAATTCCACAGCCAAGCAGTTGTAAGAATATTTTTTCAAAAGGTACAATCGCAAATTCAATACATTTTCTGATATAGAATATGAAAACGCAAGAGCTACAAAAACTGCTAAGCGTCGGAAGTTACAAGAGGACCCAGCCAAGAGAAAGACAAGTTCATCCGCATTATCAAAAGACGAGTTGAAAAAAATTATTGAGCTTTGTGATGAAAACACCTCGGAAGGATTGCAAATAGTTTTTCTACATCGCTGCTCATGAATTGGCCTAGAAAGGGAAAGGAGGAGCTGCAGCATGCAAAGAATAGTTTGTGGAGGAAACTGATAATCAAGGAAAACCAACAGGACGCATTGAATATAATCCAGTTTTCTCTGAAACTACCCAACGCGGTTCAGAAAAAACTTTTCAAAAAGTTGACAAGCAAGTGAGATCGCCTCATCAAAACCAACGTTCATTTTCAACTCCCAATCCAAACTGGCAGCACCCCAACTCCAAAGGTTGGTACAAGAACAGTCCGGCTGGACAAAATACGGTCTTTTCCTGGTTCAAATCGCCCAAAATAACAAATCACTCTGCAAGAGCCACTGCTGTTTCAACTTTAGCCAAAACAGGAATTGGTGAACAGCAATTAAGTGAAATCCAGGACATGGAAGTAGTCACTCAATAAAATCATATCTGCAAATAGATTCGAGTCACCATCAGGAAATAAATGATGCAATGAGGTCTGTTTCAAACTTCTGTAAAGTCATGAAGCTCTAAAGCCAGAACGAGCCACCGCATTTATCAACCTCCTGCCATAGTTTATAATAATTGCGTTTTTCATATAAACAATAATTACAATAGTCAAAATGATATAAATAATAATTGATTATTATTATTATTTGAATATTTTGTCATTTTAGCTACCTGAATTAAAAGCTGAAGGCTGATTCCTTTTATTATATTTTTTTGACTACAACAAACAAAGAAAAGTTGAGAATTCTCTATTATTTGATTTTCATATAGGTTCATGAACAAATTTAGTTTGCGTCGCAGTTTCGGCACCAATTGAATCCTAGCCTATAAATTCTTAATTTCTACTTATTGTAGTTGCATTAAAATACCAGTTTAGAATGTAACATTATATTCTCCCATTTCATATCAATTCTGGGTTACTACAAGTGGTAGAAAATTTTGATTTTATAAATTTTCCATAGGTAGGTACATATTATAATAGATGCAGTTTGGGCACCAATGGATTCTTAGCTTATACATTTTTAATTTCTACTTATTGCAGTTGCATGGAAATACCAGTTTAGAACGTAGCATATTATATTCTGATATTTTATATCAATTTTGGGATACTACAAATAGTAGAAAATTTTATTATTTTATCAATTTCTCATATATGTTGATTCTTACTCATTGTAGTTGCACGGAAATACCATTTTACAATGTAGCATGTTATATCCTTAAATTTTTTATCAACTACAAGTGGTAGAAAATAAAAAAATTATAAGTTTTTATATAGGTACATGAACAGGTTTAGTTTTGTCACCAATGGATTATTATCCTATGAATTGTTGATTTCTACTCATTATAGTAGCACAAAATCACGTAAAATATTATATTTTTTTATTTCATAGTTACTTAGAGCTACTACAAGGGTTAGAAAATTTTAATCGTAACGGTTTTTCATAAAGGTAGGTACATAACAGATTTCAATTGCGTCACAGTTTCGGCAGCGATTTTAGCCTATAAATTGTTGATTTTTACTTAGTGTAGTTGCATGGACATAACAATTTTAGATTGAAGATAGTTCATTTTTCAATTTTACATAAGTTTTGAGTGATTACAAGTGGTAGAAAATTACTTTCTTGCGTTTTTATTAATTTTCTATACGCGCTTTATTGCATAGCATTCATAACCAGCGTCAGCGAACATCATAGGGGGCTGTGATCATCGTATTTTGACAGTACAAAACGTCAGCAAAAACTCGTTTTGTAGTAAAAAGAATATTGTGCAGTCAGAACGAACTCAAACTTTTTTGTTTCAAAAAAATTTATCGATTTGAAAATCATGCTGTATGTAAAATATGCATAAAATTGTCTGATGTAATGATGAATCATCGTACTATGTCTTATTTACCCGCATTGATAGAAGATTGTGGTTTCTATGTAAAGGAAAAAAAATTGTTTTGAATTGTTCAGGAATATTTGCTTCTGAATTAATTGGATGTGCTAAATGGAAAAATGGTGAATAAAATAGTGTCTAAATATTATATATATTTTATTAGACATAGATATTTAATTCATTCAATTCAAAGTCCAGCTTTCTCGCCTTCAAGAAGAAAGGAGATTTCCGAAGAATATTGAAAACATTTCAACTATGCAATTAAAATGTATCAAAATTAAAGAAAGAAAGAGAAACCAGTATTGTCAAAAAATATTATTCTGTCACTAAAACATCAAAAAATTTCCGAATCAATTCACTGTTGGGTACCCAGGAGAAAAAAAAATCACTAAAATACATACGTTGCCATGGTGATATGTCAAAAAAAAACAATTTGATTGGTTAAAAATTACTGGTGTGGAATTTTCAAGAATATTCCTAGGTAACCTGATGCTGGGGGGTATATTGTAATGATACATAAGGTATTATCTTTCTCAACTGCCGAGCATTCGAAACATCCCTCTAATGACATTAATCAAGCTATGAGATGGTTTTTCCTCTTCAATATTTTGTTTATATTCGTATGAGAAAAAAGTTATGGAGTCCATTCCTTTAAATTTGCCTGTATTAAAAAGCGATGGGAATTTTTTATTATCATGTCATTATTGAAAAACTCATACTGAGAGTACCCCAATGCAACTGAAGGAGAGGAAGTTTTATTTCATTCATACTTTTTTTTCTGGTCTTATTGTAAGACACAGTAATGTACCGAGGCGAAATTATAATTTGTACTTCAAAAACAAAAAGCTGATATTTTTCACATAGAAAATGGAATTAATATATTAATACCACGTCAAAAAACATTTCCATAAGGCCGAGAAAAATATTTTGGTTAGGCTTGTATGTGTAATCTATTCGAATCACGCAGAAGTGCTGCTTATAGGCCAGTCAAAATAGACCGTCAATTCACATTAATTACAAACATTTCTTTAGCACTGCCGTATGTTGAGGCATCTAGTAAAGACTAAATATAAAAATTTGCACACTCATCCGGTATCCGGAAATTACTCAAATTTGCATAAAATGTCAATTAGCAATATCTCCTTTGAAAAATTGCAAACATTGTGCAAATTGCATGTATATTCCCTAACTTCTTTTCTACATTCCTTGTAAAATTTGCACACTTTTTAGTATCCCGGAAGATGGCGGAAATGAACATTATTATTAGAAGCAATTTTCGCAAATGCCACAAAATTCCAAACTTTGTGTATTTCTTTCTTAAAGTTGTGCTATGGCAAACTCGCAACCCTATGAAATGTCGGGAAAGCCGGGCAATAGAATATTTCTCTAGGAAAAACTATGCATACCTAATATTTCAACTTCAAGCACATATGAAGCAAATTTGTGAGTTTGTGATCTCGCCTATCATATGTTTTTCAGAGAATTATGGAATAAATCTCGTAAAATGTAAAAGAATTCGAAGTACAGTATTCTCTAATGTAAACTCTATTATTTTATTAAAAAAAAGGTCAAGATTTGCAAAAGAATTCATAATGACTTGATTTAATGTTTCAGACTATAGGTAGGTGCTGATGACTCAATTTGAGTAACTTCAAAATTCAGTGTTCTAGACTTGACTTCATGGGTATAAACTGGATAAGAGTGTACGAAACATGCCAAAAAAGAGTCACTCAAAAAAAATCAAAATTTTACATTACCATATGGTAAATCATATAGTAATTCAGACGATCTGACCAAATGATACAGTGAAATTATAACTATGTTACATGATTTTACCAAATGGTAATATCAAATATTTGTACTGAATGATTTCGTTACGTGATATCAACTGAATGATTATCTGTACGTACAAATACTAAATGGTAGTAGACAATTATGTCTTATTAAACCATCAAGTGAAACTAGTAAGTGTGGGAACTATACAGTGTTATCATTGTAAAAAACTGTGATAACTATTAGCCGGGGTTCGTGAAACACTTCAATGACCCGATATTTATTAAACTGATAGGAAAACTAACGAATATTCACTGAATACTGAAATATATTAATTCAAAATATGAAAACTCATACAATATTTTTCGTGACAACTTTTTTGATTAACTGTCAACATCTATCTCGATCTTGAGTTACAGGGAGATACTAAATTATTTCTTCCTGCTCAGAATTTTCAACATCCTCTCTGGGGCCGAAAATGATGTCATCATCAATTTCCAAAGGGTACAATAACTGTACAGGTCTTCGTAATAATGTTCCATTTCCAAGACAAATAAGGCACGCTCTTACATATCCATCTCTTCCTGGAAAAACTTCTTTTTTCCGAGCCAATTTCCATAGAAGTCTTGGTAAGCCTTGCTCGTATGATAATACAACTTGCGCAACTCTAAATCTGGAAGATCTCTTGAATATTGTAAAATGGGCAGACCGAAGCTGTTGCCAGTATTCTGATATACAGAATTTCCAGAACCGTTCCAACAGAGACTTTCTTCTTTTCCAAAATGTGATCATATTCGAAAATTTCCTGATTTGATTCATTCTATTGGCTACATAGGGTTTCCATCTGGATGGATCACCCCTAATCCAGTATAAAGCTATTTTTGAGTCTGACCAAATGAATATTTGGTTGGTCACTATGGACAACTTTTCTTCAATATATTTTGACAGCCGAGAAGCACAAAGACTAGCTGTCAATTCTAATTTAGGAAGAGTTAGTGAGTCATTACTTGATTGCTTTATTGGAGCAACTCTATTTTTGGCCATAAGCAAATTAACTGTGATCTGCGATCCAAATGAACATCGAATATATGCCACAGCTCCATAAGCACGAGGACTAGCATCAGCAAAAATATGTAACTGTAAATTATCATGTGGAAATGCCACAACACATCTTGGGACCACGAAATCTTGTAAAACAAAAATTTCTCTGCTCCAAGCAATCCACATTTCCAGTATATCACCTGGTAGCAACTCATCCCATCCAAGTTTCAATTTCCAGATTGATTGGAGCAATATCTTCTTCGGGCGAAAGGACCTATGAACCCATGGGTCAAATTTTATACCATCTTCAGAACGTTTCGTTTGTTCCTGGAGATTAACAAATCGAGGACCGCATTAATGTCAATAGACAATTCGTCTGAATTAATATGCCATTGGATACCCAAAACTTTTCGAATATTAGAAATTTCTGCAACATTGTCTTTTTCAAACATATTTCGAAGAATTTCATCATTACTACACCATTTTCTTAATTTCATTGCAGCTCCTAACATTATTTGGGTAGATTCCTTGTATATCTGTTCCGCTTCGTTTGGTGTTTTGAGTGCTACAACTAAGTCATCTACATAAAACGAATTATCCAGAGTTTCGCAGGTTACCTTGTATTTTTCTGGTTGAATCGAAAGATGATGCTTTATAACTGCAGCAAGGAAAAAAGGGCTACTCGTAACACCAAAGGTAACTCGCGTCATTCGAAACCTCGTTAGATTTGGCAAATTTTTAACGTCTGCCAATTTACTGGAATACCATAAGAAACTATGGGAGTCCCGGTCACACTCCGCTAGCACAATTTGAAGAAACGCTTTTTCAATGTCCGAAATCACTGCAACGTTACCAACGCGAAAGTTCATCAAAATTGTCACAATGTCCGGCATTAAATTTTCACCTGGATTAAGCAGTTCGTTTAAAGAGGCGAATCCGGGTGCATGCGCGGATGCATCGAATACCACCCGTAATTTCGTGGTCGTTTTATCTTCGCGATAAACTGGTCGATGTGGCATAAAATACAGATGGGTTATATTCTTAGGAAAGTCCCTGGAACTAACCGAAACGTCGCCTATCATTTCCGCACAACCTGATTTGATGTACTCGCGCACTGCAGAATCGTACTCAAATAAGGCAGAGTTCCTGATCAATTTCGATGTTAAACTTTTCACACGAGCTAGGGCACCAGGAAAGTTATGATCTAAATTTATATTCGGATTTTTCCAAGGTAAAGAAACCTCGTATCGATTTCTTCTCATAACAATATTATTTTTACTGAAATGCTGAGTAAATTCGTTTGATATTTCTTCATTATCCCTAATACCCAAAGTTTCCAAATCCCAAAACTTTTTTATGTCAATCGATTCGTTGGATTCATCTTCGTTTTCAAGCATAGTCGCATGCAATAATGTAACAATATTTTGATTGACATCAAACGAATCAATAGAAGCTGGACCATGTAGGGTCCAACCAAATTTAGTATTGACAGCTGTCAATCTCTCTGAAATCTTTTCAGTTTCGCCGGTAACTAGAGCCCAATAATTGTCCGCACCTACGAGCATACTTATGCCTTCGATTGGTTCAATTCCTTCAATCCTGGCATCCGCTAAATTGAAAGATTTCGAAACATTTCTATTACAGAAATCTGCAGTAGTTGGAGTTAAAAGTGTGTCTAAACAAATTTGAGGAATTTAATAGCACTAATGGATATTATATTATCATTGTAAAGACTACGCAAATTGAGTGATACTCGGTTACATAATCTTGCAGGGGCTCCTTTCTTTGATCCGAAAGAATTTATGCTTATTTTATGTGTACCAATGATCGGTAAGTTGAATTTTCTCGATATATCTTCCTTGATGAAAGTCAATTGGGCACCCCCATCGATAACAAAACGTATCAAACTATCTTTCATTCTGAAATAATCAGAATTTGAAATAAATGCACAAGCAGTTTGCAGCCACACATTTTGAAATCTCCCATTCGTTAATAAACTTGTTGACGAATTTGGATTACAAGAATTCAACTGAATCTGGGCAGGACTACTAGTGTTATTGGAATTATTCGATTTGATGAAATTAGGATCGCACATGCTCGTCGCATGCCGTCCCTTACATTTGTTACATTTTATGAAATTGTTCCGGCATTGACGAGATGTGTGGTTAGCTTTAGTGCATCTGAAACATCGAGCGTTCTTTTTTAATATAATTTTCCGCTCCTGAAGAGATTGAGGACCATCACACTTCTGTAACTCATGAGTAGTTGAGTTACAAAATAAACATTTGTTTGAAACACCAGTCAAAAGTCCAGCTGCAGTGCAGTGTTTATTTTTATCACCCTTTTCAAATTTTGATGTGTCGACTATCTTCGAATCGGAAGCACATATAGGTAAATTGATGTCTTTCGCTCGTTCAATGGACTCAATTTCAGTTTTCAAAAAAAACATCAATTTATTGATTAATATTTCGTTCCCGTTGCTGTCTATTGCTCTTTCAGGAGTAGACTCGTTTTCACCAATATTAATTTCGGGGCGACTATTTACTACTCGCTGTCAAAAAAAACATCAATTTATTGATTTCAATAGACATGATTTCAACATCATCCCGTATTCTTTTATCGGCACACTCAAAGCATTGAAAGTTCGCATGATAGAGGACACTGTATTGTATAAATTACGGAGTGCCCATATTTCGTTTTTGTTTTTGACAGCATTCAAAGAGTTCAATTTATGAACGTAACTGTCAATAATTCTATCATTATTTCCATATTCGGATTTTAACATTTCAATGGAGTCATTATAACAAGCAGCAGTGGGTGTTAGTCCACTTATTGTTGCGGCAGCCTTTCCTACTAGAACTGATTGCAAATAGTTGAATTTAGTTATGGCATCAAGCTCTTTATTTTCATGCACAACAGTGCGAAATTGTTCCCAAAAAGATGGCCATGCTGATATATCTCCATTGAAATGTTTGAGCTCTAACTTAGGTAACCTTACCGTAGATTTCTGCCTTACAATTTCATTGTTACCGTGATCCTGGGCTATCCTCTGGGGAATACTCGCTATCGTTTTAGATTTTTCTATGCGGCGTTCCAATTTAGCCATCGTAGTAACTGCTTTGTCGTCATATTCGAGTCTCGTTTCATATTCAGTTTCGGCGTCTTGTCCATTCACAGTCACTTCCCGATTAGCCATCGATAAAGTTTCTTTAGCAGATTTCAGTCTCGCGAGCATTACCACAAATTCATCTGTATCCGTATCGTTATCGTTTAGCAAATTTGTGGCAGTGTTTATCAATTTAGTTACTTGTCGTCGACAAGTCGCTCTATACGCGGATTCCATATCAAGTTCAATATAGTGTTCACTAAAGTCCCTGGTTTCGGCACCAAATGTAAAAAACTGTGATAACTATTAGCCGGGGTTCGTGAAACACTTCAATGACTCGATATTTATTAAACTGATAGGAAAACTAACGAATATTCACTGAATACTGAAATATATTAATTCAAAATATGAAAACTCATACAATATTTTTCGTGACAACTTTTTTGATTAACTGTCAACATCTATCTCGATCTTGAGTTACAGGGAGATACTAAATTATTTCTTCCTGCTCAGAATTTTCAACAATCATCTGATATAACCATTCGGTGAAATCGTCTAATTTTACGGGTATTATGAAAATGATGATATAACTTGACAATTCGCTTAAAGAGACGAAAAAATTACAGGCTTCAGTAATTTAGTCCTTGAATAATTATCCTCTGATAATAAAAGCCGATTCCACCAGATCGGGTTCAATTATTGCTCAAAAATTGCAAAAAGATTAAAATTTCGCGAAAATCGCCTTAATTGATAATAATACATTGCCCTGCTTTGCCGACGTTTTTTGGGTTTGAAAATTCATACGTCAACTTGTTCGCCTCTCCAGAACTTTGAGAAAAAAATGCACAAAGTTTGTAATTTTGTGTCATCCGCGAAAATCGACTCAATTGACAATATCCCATTGCCCTGCTTTCCCGACGGTTGATAGGGTTGCAAATTTATAGGAAGACTTGTTTGCCATCCCAGAACTTTGAGAAAATATTGCACAAAGTTTGGAATTTTGTGTCATCCGCGAAAATCGACTTAATTGATAATATTCTATTTCCCGGTTTTCCCGACATTTTATAGGATTGCAAATTTATATTTTTCCAATTTAAAAAAAAAAAATTTGGAATTTTTTTAAAATTTTAAAATTTCATTTCCGCCATCTTCCTTATACTGAAAAAGGTGCAAACTCAATTGGTGACTTAAAATTATGCCACCAAAGTTTGCAAATCACGAAAACATTATTTGCAATTTCGTGACCCCTAAAACTCTGCCCCTGACACTGTTTATAGCGTTATCCATAATTTTTGGATGTTCCGTACACATAAAAAGTTTGCAAATTCAAAATCATTTTAGGGGTGAAAAAACCATAATTTTACCAAAAATTAGCACAATGTTTGCAATTTTGTAAGAAGAATTAGCGCTAATTACAACGTAATCAAGGATTATTTGTCTTTCCGGTTGAAAATTGCATGTGCAAATTTTACAAAGGATGCAGAAAAGATGTTAGGGAATATACCTGCAATTTGCACAATGTTTGCAATTTTGTCCAAGGAGATACTGCTAAGTAACGTTTTATGCCAATTTGAGTAATTTTCGGTCACCCGATGAGTGCGCAAATTTTTATATTTGGCCTTTACTGGATGCCTCAACATCCAGCAGTGCTAAAGAAATGTTTGTAATTATTGTGAATTTGCAGTCTATTTTGACTGGCGTATTAAAGGATGGATAGAAATGATATACTTGAACATATGCCACAATTGCCAAATTCCAACGAATAAATGTTGATGAACGAGTACTTGCTCGATATCTAACGTCATTTTGGGAGAAGGAGCAATTCGATTGATTTCCTTCGCCTTTGTCGAATTGTAATGGCAAAAATTCCAGATATTTAGTTTCTCTTTAATTCCCGTACGAAGAGGACGGGATCACAAGAGAAAAAGGTGAGTGTGAAACATCCAACTAATGAGTATTTTTCAATTTGTCGAATTGGAAGTTCGCTTTGATTCGAACACGTCATTGTGTGGTTCTGATCGAGAACCCCTAAGGGCAGAGGCGGTCCATGGGGAGTCAAAAAATGGGCACAAATTTCGATTGGTCGTTGTGGAGCAGTCAGTGGGAAATTACGTGATGGATTGAGAATTCAAAATAACTTGGTTGAATTCAGACTTTTCAAATGCTGAACTTGGTTGGAGTAATTACGTTATTTTCCATTTTGATAGAAATGCTGCAACTAGCTCCAAGTCATTGGGTGGAGGAGTATTAATTGCCGTAAAAACTTCCCATATTTCCAAACATGTAGCAATATCCTTTCAAAGTGTGGAGCAACTCTTCGTTAAGATATTTCTCAATTCTTTATCCTGATTGGTGTAGTTCACCTACCTCCTGCCTCAAGCTCGGAACATTATACAGATCACACTCGGGCAGTGGAATATATTTTCAACTCGTGTCCAGACACACCACTTTTTCTTTTTGGTGATTTCAACCTACCTCTGGCCACATGGAATCTAGAAAGAGATTCTGAAAACTTCGGAACTCTATTTCACTGCCCGGATGGCAATCCTGCTAGAATCATTTCCGACTCATTTGTATTTCTCAACATCCCAACTTTATTTCGAATGAAAATGACATTTATTTAGATCTCATCTTCACAGAAAGTTGCGAATCCATAGTCACCACAAAAGCAGTCGACCTACTTTTAGATAACAAAAAATTAATCCGACGAAATACGGAACTGAAGAGTAAAATATAGAATAAACCTTCTTAGTCTCAATAACTAACCCCTAAACTTATTTTGAGTCGGCGCCAAACAAACAAGCAAATGAATTAGGTAAAATGATGGCATCGAGTTGCGCGGTGACATTCTGATGATTTTTTTGAAGTAATTTAATGATCTTTGTTGATTGTTCGTTTGGCGCCGACTCAAAATTAGTTACTTACATTAGTTTGGGAGCTTAGTTATTAAGACTAAGCAGGTTTATTTTATTCTTTACTTTTCAGTTCCGTATTTCGTCGGTTTAATTTTTTGTTAAAAATTTTTTATTTTTCAATTTTTTGTGGCTGAAATTCTCTCATAAAATATAATGATTGTGACGGATGTAGGAGAACAAAAATAATGACATTAGCGATCTGTCATTATCAACTACATATGTGTGCCAATGTTCTCAAGAGAAATATCAATTATCCCCTATTTTTCTACCCGTAAGGGTTGATAATTCCATTCGAAATCCAAATATGATCAACTATGAGGTATACCCTATCCAATAAAAGAGAATCATCCAAATCGAAGACCCAGTTATGCCTGATAGATTTTTTTTTTTTTTATGTTCTGGTTCCCACGGAAAGGGATATCCTGTAATGTTCAGAGAACATCGTGGGAACCAAGGGAAAAAAGGTAGGAGTTGGTGTTCTTCTCAAATTTCTGAAGGTTGTATGCCTCGGGGAACACCTCCCTAGGCAATGAGTTCCAAAGCCTCGCTGTTCGTTGGATGAACGAGTCTTTGTAAAGTGATGTTCTGCAGGTCTTCAAAGTGACCACGAAGGGGTGTGATGACTGAACTTGACGGGTTAATCTAGAAGAGACTGCCAAAGCAGGAACGATTGTTGATATTTCAGAAGAGCATCGCCCATGAAAATATCTATAGAATAGAGACAAATCGCCAACTTTTCTACGGTGTTCCAGACAAGTGAGCGAGTTTGTAAGCGAGGCATCACCGACGAGACGAATTGCCCTTTTTTGGACAGAATCCAATAGCCTCAGGATATGTTTAGGTGCCGCACTCCAAATATGGGAACAGTATTCCAGGACAGGTCGGATCTGTGCCTTATAGATCATAAGCAGCTGACTGGGGGTGAAATAGCTCTTGGCACGAAACAAAACCAAGTTTTGGGATGCACTTTTGGCAATGGACCTCACGTGATTTTCCCAGGAAAGGTTATTGCTGATAGTAATACCAAGCATCGATATGGATGACTTCAGTGGTATGGTTACTCCTGACAAAGTTATGTTAGGCACAGTGAGATCGGCTTTTCTAGAGAAAAGACATGCTTGTGTTTTGTTTGCATTGAATTCTACCAAGTTATTAGATCCCCATTCGAGAATTGTTGCTAAGTCCATATTTATATTATTAACATTTCTTCCTCGTTCATTTCTGGTTTCACGGGCTGATATAGGGACCCTGGAAGAGAAAGCGGTATGGAGGGTACTATCATCGGCAAAGCTGTGTACTGGACATGAAGTTGCTTTCAACAGGTCGTTGATGTGAAGTAGAAATAGTGTTGGTGCGAGAATAGATCCTTGCGGAACACCAGCATTTATGAGTAGAGTGTCAGATGAAACTTCATCGACCACTACATGGAGAGACCTGTTTGAGAGAAAACTAGCAAGCAGAGAACACAGCTGAGGGGGCAAGCCATAAGACGGAAGCTTGGCGAGGAGTCCCTGGTGCCAAACTGGATCGAACGCCTTGGAGATATCTAAT
Source organism: Gonioctena quinquepunctata (assembly GCA_018342105.1). NCBI lineage: Eukaryota > Metazoa > Arthropoda > Insecta > Coleoptera > Chrysomelidae > Gonioctena > Gonioctena quinquepunctata. Next base: position 902,458 of record JAFIRS010000156.1, on the reverse strand, counting down.
GCCACAGCTAAAGTTTCTCCATACTTTTCAATAGATAGCTGCCATATATGTGAGACGTGAGCGAGCAGGTCACCAGTTGATCTCTGATGGCGGAAGCCATATTGCCTATCGTTTGACAATTCCTGAGTCTTCCAGATATTTCATGAGCTCGATGTTGATGGCTTTTTCCATGACCTTTGAAATAATAGATAGCAGTGCGATAGGTCTGTAGTTGCTAGGTAGGGCCTTTTTGCCTTTTTTAGGGACTGGCTGTACTCTTGCAATTTTCCAATTGGACGGAAATACCCCCAAATTGTAAGAGTGGTTGAACAACTTGCAAAGAACAGGTGTTAGTTCGGGGCACATTTCTTGAGAACAATCGGCGGGATTCCGTCAGATCCATGGCTTTGTTGGTGTTGAGACCCAGCAAAATTGGTTAACGGAACAGAATTCAGAGGGTGAGTGATCAATATCCTTCATTTTGCTACCCTTAGGGGTGGATTTCATCTTTTAAATTCAAATGGGACCAACCGAAGTACACCATATCCACTGCAAAAAGAATTATCGGACGTCTCAGTAAAAAGTTATGCGTGGTTATACATAAAAAAAATACGCGTCGACTAGAGAACCTCCTTCTTTTTGGTTTCGTCGGTAATAAATAAGCACCATCACATTGCAACCTCATGTACTATTGAACTACCCAACTTTTCAATTGTGAATTTATTATAATTTAGTATCATTTGAACTCATAGGTATTTATGAATTATAGTGAACAATTCCTGCTCCTTTTGTGAATCGTCCCTTCTCCGATTCCTTATACCTGGTTGCGGTCTTTGACCGAAACAAAAATAAAACAATAGCTATTAATATAACGAGATTATTATGCGATTTATAATAGTCGAGGACATTGCTAGGTGACGAGGCGACAGCCGAGTCACCCGCAATGTCCGAGACGGTGTTAAATCGCTAATAATCGAGTTACATTCAAAGCTTTATCGTATCATTGACAACGTCGATGCGAAAATAAAAGCAACAAGGTTTTATGTCATTTCATTTTGGCATTTCAAAAAGTCATCATTAAAATCATGCAAGATTTTGATATTCCTGGCGAAACAAAGAACATGTTCAAGGTGCAGAAGAAACGGTGTTGCTGGCGTATTTCGCAAAACTCTCTGGGGAATATTCTGCTTCATCCTTATGGCCGAAATATTCCATGTTACGAGCGACTTTAGAACTGAAGGAAAGAGTGGAAATCGACAAATACGGCGCCTTAATACGTTTCATCAAGAAGAAAAACGTTGGATATAGAGCAAAAAAATCAAAAGTATTTACAAGAGAACAAGTCAACGAATTTGTTCGTTCTGTCCCAGACGAGGAGTTTTCAATTGGAATTGGAGGAGCCTGTCGAACCAATGAATTAGCGAAGATGACCACGGAAGATGTTGACGTTTTACAGGACAAGCTGATTGCTACTATTCCCGACTCAAAAACCCACAAGAAACGGATTTTCGCTGTGGTATCTGACGGCGAAGTCAATCCTGTGCTTTTATTTAAAAAGTACGCAATATTAAGGCCAGTCCATGTTACTCACCGAAGATTGTTTGTATCATATAGAAAAGGGAAATGTACGGTACAGCCCTGCGGCATTCATTTCTTCTCTAAAATACCTCAAAAAATAGCTGAGTATCTCTCACTTGAAAATCCTAATATGTACACTGGTCACTGCGTTAGAAGATCTTCGGCAAATTTTCTTGTTAATGCTGGAGGAGATATAAGACCTACAAGAACTTGGTGGATGGGAATCGGCGAAGGTTGCTAGAGGGTATTTAGAAGAAAGTGTGACCAAAAAAGTTTCCATTGCTCGCAAAATTCAAATCGGCGATGTTTCCGGCAGTGGATTGAGCACTGGGGAACCGCACGAACTAGAAAGGATTGCTTGCTCGGTCATTAATCAATCTTCAGAGGATATACCTATGATCGTGGACGCTAAAGGCAAAGGTGTATCCATCAAATTTGAAAACTGTCAAAATATTGTTTTACATGTTCATGAAAACTAGTTCTAATATTATTTAGTATCTAACGTATTATGCTTTCGTAACTAACGTATTAAATTATGGTAACTAATGTATTATGAGTAACTAAGGTTTTATGTAGGTTTTGGTCAAAGAGAGTAAACTAAACGTTTACTCTCTTTGGGTTTTGGTACGTTTATGATTTTATAATTATTAATGAAGATTTCATATAAAAATGTCTTAATCTTCAATGATACGATAAAAAAATATAATTAGTCCATTCGTTCAGAAAAAAATAGCGCTAAAATTTCTAAACGAATATTATGTAATAGCCTTCTTATCTCTTATAACAGTGATACCAATAAAGAGTACTAGAAAAGAAATCAACCCTTTTTTTAATTTTGTTGTTGCTTATGCACAATTGATAGAATATAACAACTAAAAATACCGCAAGTTGATAACCCTATTAAGTATAGTTCTCAAAAAGTCTCCACGAAGCGGAATAATTCTAGGAGCTTTTTTAACAATTTTCCGACTTGGAATGTGAACGAGAACTCTAAAACAATTTGTTGATGAACAATAGGCTCATTTTATGAAAAATATGTGAGAAAACTTTTATCCTGCGAACTTTTTTTCTGTCAACTGTCTAGATAAAACCTTATTTTTTTCAATTTTCAAATAAGTATTCAATAGTATGAAAAAATATGTGGAACGATCTTTTTCAAGGATCCCCATTTTCAATATTGAATATAAAATATTGATAATAGAGGTAAAGTGTCGAGAATCGCAATTTTTTTTTTCGAATATTTTCTCAACTTGCTTTAATAGAATCCAGAGATATGGTGTGGAGATTGTTTTTTATTTGTTTATATCTCATCTATTTTCCCTTTTGAAAAAAACTTAACTTTGATTTTCATGTTTTTCAATTTTTTCGATGATAGCTGTGTGGAAAAACTGGATAAAGAACTCGTTTATCTTATGATGTAGATTATAGGTTTAGAAGCCAATGACTAATTATATTTTGATGATTTCATGTCTCATCTTGCAACTAGAGGCTGTCAAACGAATAGGCTGCCAACTGACAGAAACATTTCCGCTTCTGCCCGCGTTCATGGCCCACTACTGCAATTTTCCAGACCGCTATATTTTCCGTACGTCACTGTTTCACAGAGGTAATTCTAGGGGGTTCTAGGGGGGCGTCGAGGGGTGGTCGAGTGAGAGGTCGAGATTAGACTAGCGACTTCGACCCTTGGCAGGGGTTGAAATCCAATCTTGATTTGCTATTGCATTCCTACAATGACAGTCCGTCCGAGTAGAGTCCAGCCGTTTGTTTGCTACTCTTTGTTTAAGCGACAGATTGGAATAGGATTCCGCAGGGACGAAGCAAACCGAAGCTATTTAATATATTTCTTACGCGATCAAAGGACCTTCCAGACGAAAACAAGACTTTGGCGATTGGCACACAATCTCACATTCCACGGGAACATCAAAATCTCTAGTTTCCTTGAGAAAAACATACATTTAAAAAATGAATCGACACCAATATGTATTCTGTTTTCAGACATTTTTCTTGTTCAAAAATCACGAGCAAGTGAACTAGTAAAACGCATTACTCAAATTTTACAGTTTCACTGCCAACGTTTCGACGAAATTTTCGACTTCTTCAGGGCTACAAAAAAATTCCATCACCAAGTCACAGGCATATTCAAGATTAAATTGCTCAAATTGTATAAATGAAATTGTATGTGATAAACTGTTGTTGATATTGGGAAATACTGGAGAACCCAAACATTCGTCAGAATCATTCCAAATATGACAATTTTTCTACTCACCCCAAGTAAAATTTAAGAAATGACATAAAATTCGTCGGAAAGAAGTACGGTTGGAATTATTAATTTTATCAATAGTAATATTGGACCAATACACTACAGAATTCTGGTTTATCTGGAATGAATTGACTTTTTTGGTTTTTTCGTGATTAGAGACCGCATGGAGATGTAGTTTTTTTTCAGATTCATAAGGCCAATTTTGCAATTTGGGCCGTTTCAAAAAATTATATTTTGCTTAGAGAATTCTCTTCATCTGAAATGTTCGTGGAATTGAAATCAAATCGATGGCTGACCTCAAAATGATGGAAACTCATTGATGTTTCATTATTTTTGTTATTATTTTTCGGAGCACAGTCTTAATTTTGGTATTTTAACCTTTGTTCAGACTACTGTTTGTCGTTTGTCCAATATACACCAAGTCACAGTACCTCACATGTTATTTGATACATGGTATTGATATTTTCCATCAAATATGTATCTCACAATTTGAAGTAAATATAATTTTTCTGGGCCTTGATATTGTATTGTGCTATCGTTTCAAAGATTTTCTCAGTTTCTCTGATTGGCGGGAAGTTGTGTTGCCAGGTAGGGTAATGTCCAACGTAACATTATTCTTTTTAGGTTTTTTTTGGCTCAAAATACTGTTTACTAAAGTGATAGAATAATCATTCAATACCAATAATTGTTTTAGTTTTTTCTAATTTTGTTAGTGGAATTTTTCATGACTTTACTGCCGAAGTTTCGACGAAATTTTTGCTTTCTTCAGGGCTACAAAAAAATATTCCATCACCAATTTACAGGCATATTTAACATATCAATCATTAAATTGCTAAAATTGTATAAATAAAATTGTATGTGATAAACTGTTGTAGATATTGGGAAAGACTGGAGAACCCAAACATTTGTCAGAATCATTTCAAATGTGGTAATTTTTATTTCCCAAGAAAATTTAAGAAATGACGTTGAAATTATCAAATTGTGAAATTTTCATAACAAATCATAAAATTAATCGGAAAGGAGTACGGTTGGAATTATTAATTTTATCAACCAATACATTACACAATTCTGGTTTATCTGGAATTAATTCGACTTTATTGTTTTTTTCGTGAAAAAAGACCGTATGAAGAATGAAGTTTTTTTCCCGATTGATACAGCCGATTTTGTTCTACCTTAACTTGATTTTATGTGCGATCAAAATGTTGCTATAAATACTGTTCAAATTGACACTTGCAATTTGGGCCATTTCAAAAACTTTTCTTCTGCTTAGAGAATTCTCTTTATCTAAAATGTTCATGGAATTGAAATCAAATCGATGGGTGACCTGAAAATGAAGGAAACTCATTGATGTTTTATTATTTTTATCGTTATTTTTCGGAGCACAGTCATAATTATGGTATTTTAACCTTAGTTTAAAATACTGTTTGTCGTTTGTCCAATATACACCAAGTAACCGTTCCTTACATTGATATTTTCCATCAAATATGTATCTTTCAATTTGAAGTAAATATAATTATTCTGGGTCTTGGTATTATATTGTGCTATTATTATTAGTTTTCAAACATTTTCTCAGTTTCTATGATTGGCGGGAAGTTGTGTTGCCAGGTAGGGTAGTGCCCAACGTTACATTATTCTTTGTAGGTTTTTGGATCAAAGTACTATTTACAAAAGTGATATGATAACCTCTCAATACCAATGCTTGTTTCAGTTTCTTCTAAATTTCTTAGTGGAATTTTACATGACTAAGTTATAAATTTTATCTCTGGATTGTTTTATGGTGTTGGTCTTTTGATGGAGGGGGTGGGCTGACACCAATATATTTTTATGATTCATATTAATTATTGTGCATTTATTGCTTAGTTACAAACTACGTAATAATATACTTCATGCACGACCGGGCTTTAGAGTTCGCTTTATGGGTCCATCCAGCGGGCGTTAGATTAAATTAAATAGTTTAATACCTTTCGCGCCATATAGGTACATATAAAAATCAACAATGGGAAAATAAAAGTTCGGAACGAAATTTTATTCCAAGTGAGATTCAGATATTGCATAGAGTTGTAAAGATGACTTCCTGCATATTTTGGAGATTTCCGAAATATTTTTGTTTTCAGTTTTATGAGTAATTGGGCCATTGAAATACTCTACTCAGGGTCTACAATTTTATTGCCAACGATTCGACAATGAATCTCGCCTTCTTCGGGGCTATAATATAGAAAATAAATAATTACAGAAATTACCGAAATTTGGAAAACATAGGTATACGAAATACACATGAATTCCATTGAAAATATTCTATGGAAAAATCCCTCTTTTAATTTCATCTTGGCAACATTACTTGACGACGAGGTTTTTATCACGATTAACTACTATTAAAGACTCCCCAAGTTTCTCCGTTTCCTGGCAGTTCTTATTCATCCACGTATACTGCACCAGTTCTGCATCCATTTCAACATTCAAATTATACCACTTCAACCCATGATGTATTATTAGAACAAGATTGATCAAATAATAGTAATCACAAATCTTTCTTTTGAAAGAATTGGCTGTTTGTGAAAGTTGCACCACGTTTTTCAAATTTTCCCAAGATATAATTGAAGATATTAAATGTCATTCTCATGTACTGGAGAAACCGTTGGTAATTTTGTTTCAAAGTCGGAAAGGGGTGATGATATTCACATAAAATGCTTACTCTTGATTTACTGGATGTATTCCTTGCCTCTTTCTTTGCATCCGTATAAACGTATTTTCCAGTGGAATCTGAGGATGCACATCACACACAAAGAAATATTGGATTTGATAATTATGACCACTAATGATTGACTGCAAAATAATTGTCCCAACGTATTCTAATTCGAGGCAATGACCATTTCTGTAATTAAATAATCAACGAAATGGCCTCAGTACAGTGACATCATTTTATCAGTGCTTGGAAATATTAGCCAATACACCCATTCATTGATATCAGTACTCAATTCATCGATCAATTATTCTCAACATACTTGGTCTTGTTGTCAATGTCCGAGTGCCTTGTGTGAATGCTGAGCTTCAACTCCACCACTCCATCTCCCCCATCCCAAAAGATGCTTGAACCAATCAACGAATTTCCCTCCAATCAAATATACATGTTCGCGAGAACATCGGCAATCATTGTTTCACCGAAATTTATATAGGTTATAGAAGTAGAAGTCTTGAGTGTCACATGTGAGATATTTGTGTCTGCTGGTGAGATTTTTATAGCTTCATTACCATTTATTGAATCGGAATTTTCAATAACCTAACCACGCTTCATGGTCAAAAGCAATGACAATTCTACAATTCCAACTCTCAAGTAGGTAAACGTACTAAATACTGAAAATGTTTGGGTCGATCTGACTCTTTCTCGCATATCGTGAAAGAATTTCGATATTTTGATGTGGGGTTTTCAACATTTTTCCGATAAGTCTGTTAATGAATTGATCCCAGGGAATAATAACGTGGCAGGTAATTGCAGAAATTTGGAATATAATTTCAATTTCATTTCATCAATACCAGTAGCGTTCTATTCGTTCGTAAATCTTTTATATCTAATGTTCACCCCTATTTTTTTGTAGCAGTGTTGATTTCAATTGCTTTAGATTCCGATGTAACTTTCAACAAACCTACATTTTTTTTCGTTATCTGATGCTTGCAGAGACATATAATTCAATTTGAGAAAACTTAACGATTCACACATGGCAAATGAGGTTCTGTAGTTTTCACTTTTGATAAGTCTGCGTCATAAATGGGAGACGTTGAGTAGTACTCTACAGAGCCTTATTAAGTCCAAAGAGTTTTGAGTACGGCAGCCCCCTGGCCTTTATTTGTATAATGCTCTTTCTCCAGTTTATAGTGGTTAAATTAGATCGGAGTGATCATATATTTCTGTATTTGTCCACCTCTTAAAAACTAGAAAGCGAAAGTAGTAGTCTCTTTATGCCATTTGTAATAACACGAATTGACTTGTTTTTCAGATGGACGAGATGCAGCAGTTCTGTGTGCCGCTCACGGGTTTATCGTGCCCAATAAAGTTATTGAAAAGGACATACATGGAAAATCTCAAACGACCAAGTTCACCATACGTGATTCGCGGTTACAATTTTTGTATATAAGCAAAACCGTCCAAGGAGCAGAGGACCGGATAAACTTCCTGCAATCCACGAAATCGTCGATTCTGCTTTTTATTTTCGTCATTGGAGAATATATCACAAAAATCGAAGAAATCCACACTTATTTTGATGGAATCAAATACAAATTTTCCAATATGATTAGGCAGTGAATATCTGTTTATATCTTTTTAATTTGAATTTCCCATAGGAAAGTATTGTGTTTTGGTCCTATATAGAGATATTTTCTACAAAATAAAATCAAACAACACTTACTCATAAAATAGTTTTTTGTGAATATCCGGAGAAAACTCAAAGTATTCCTGATTGAAGATATAGATCTATATTAACTATATGAAATAATTTTTTTTATAGGAAAATAGCATTTTTTTACAAAATGAAATTATATTCTTGATTCAAGTGAAGGTATTAATGATCTAGTTGAAATAAGCAGATTATCTTTGGTGATATGAAATATAAATTCGTTTCTTATTGCAGAATTCTAGAAACCAAAATTTTCTTGACTAAAAATATATTTCATAGCTGGTGTGCGACACTGGAAACTAGAGATTACTCTTTGAAAATCATCTTCCAAGAGGAATCCTCAGTTTCTTTCGCACACTAGTTATGAAACACCCTGTATTTTGAGGCGCCTAGGATAATGTTATGCAGCCAGAAATGAATGTCCTCGAGCATTACGATAATGCTCTTGAACATTGAAAGGATGTTTACTGGTGATCAAAAGATGTACTCTCATTGATAGAATATGCCTTTAAATCATCGTAATGAGGAATAAAGTTGGTTACTTAATGCACAAAGAACATTAATGTTAATACACTCTTGTGTTTGAACAATGAACTCTAGGTGATAGAATAATCATTGTAGGCCATGAAATAATGTTCCTAATCGTTGAAATAATTCTTTTAAACATTGAACCTATGCCAATCAGGGATTAACGTTAGTCGCCATGTGAACCGGCCTTTTGTTCTCAACTCAAAGAGCCTCCCAGGCCCTGTGACATGACATACGGCCTTCAGTACTTGCTTTCACTTTATGCTCTGTGAACAGATCATATATTACATTGCAGCTTATGGAATATTGAAATATGGGGCCTAGAACTTTTCTTTTCTGTATCAAAGATAATGCAAAAAGAAAAATATTAATTCAAAAATAACTCTACTATTCTCTCAAGCAAGCAAAAATGGGGGCCTGGGAGACAAAGTTTTATTATTTATAATAATAATAATAATAGTTTATTGGTTCTTTAGATTATGTCTAGCATAATATAGAACAAGTCAGTATAGTACATACAGTGTCAGTTATAAAATTTTACATGAAATAAATTAATATTTAAAAATTTTCACAAATTGTGGTCAATATAATTAATATACATAATGATTTAACTGAGTGCATGAAAGCATGCAAAAAAAGACTCAATATAATAATAATGATGATTACTTTTTAATTTTTGGTTCTATGACTATTACTTGCATAATACAGAGCAAGTCAGGTGTCAGAAACAGTTTTTCCAAGCAAATTTTCGACAATACAAACAAGAGACTTATATTACAAACAGATTACAAATTAAAAATTATACATAAGAATATCTAAAAGCAAGAAAATCAAGTAGTTTAATTAAAGATAAAATATGAAAAATATACGTACATACATAAATATACAATCAGTTAAAATCTGTATCTCCCAAATACTCACTTATTGAGAGTACGCTTTTTTTAGTAAGATATTTTTTACTACTATTTTGAATTTATTCAAAGGAAGATCTTTGTAGCAGTTTGGTAGATGATTAAACAGGGTTATTGCCATGTATTTTGGACAACGTTCTGTTTTTTGGAGACGGTGACTCGGAACTTCCAGTATTGCAGAATTTCTTGTGTGATATCCACTGTTTCCCAGCGCTCTGAATGAGGCCAGCTCTGTTTTTGCATATATCAGGATATGCATGACATACAATGAATGGAAAGTCAGGATTTTCAGCTGTACAAATATATTCTTACAACTTACTCTCCTGGCAACTCCAACGATATTTCTAACGGCTCTTTTCTGGAGTTTGAGAACCCTATCGGCCTCATGGGATATTCCCCATACTATGATCCCATATGCCATGACTGACTGAAAGTGTGCAAAATATATTATCAACAATACAGATTTTTCGACGGTCTTCCTGAGTTGGTACAGGAGATAACACTTTGGAGCTAGTTTTTTGCATACTTCATTTATAAGGGTAGACCATGTACAGTGTTCATTCACATGGAGCCCAAGGAACTTCATAGAAGGTGCTTGGGTGATAGATCTGCCGTTAGATCTTAGCAACAAGCTGTGATCAAATTTATTATTTGACTGACTAAATCTTATAAACTTTGTCTTCCCTATGTTCAAAACTAATTTATTTGAAGAGAACCATTCTTCAGATATTTTGATTTCTTCATTGGCCTTCAAGACTGTTTGCTCTACATTGCTCCCTGTAGTTATGAGGGAGGTGTCATCTGCATACATTATACAACTCTCATTAGAAATGTCATTCACGTATATCAGATATAATCGAGGACCTAAAACAGAGCCCTGGGGAACCCCTATATCATTTATTGTTTTCAACGAAGTGTGATTGTTTGCTTGAACATATTGCATCCTGTTTGTGAGATAACTTTTTAGCCAATCATGTACCACTCCTCTGAAACCGTACAGTTCTAGTTTTGTTAGAAGAATTTCATGGTTGACAAGATCGAATGCCTTGCTCAGGTCCAAAAAGGTACAAACCACCTTGTTACCTTTGTCTAGCTCCTCCGAAAGTCTATTCACAAGCGTCACCATTGCATTCGAAGTAGATTTGCCTTTTTGGAACCCATATTGATTCGAGTTCATTAAATCAAACCTATCCATAAATTCTGTTATTGCATTTGCAACATATTTTTCAAAACCTTAGCAATAGCGCAATTGGTCTGAAATTTTGAATATCTGAGACTTTTCCCGATTTGTGAATCGGAATAATTTTTGCCATTTTGAGGCATGATGGAAAAGTGCCTTCTTCAAGAGAACAATTTAATAGATACGTTAATGGTTGCGTCAACAGATTGGCACACTTTTTTATTAGATTTGTTGTTATGTGATCGTCTCCCTGCGAGTGGGAGCTCTTTAGATTTAAGATGATGTTAAAGATTTCTGATTCAGTTGCTGGATTCATAAAGAATGTATTTGGATATTTATTTTTCAGAGTTTTTTTAATGGGTTCATTTGTTTGGTTGTTTAGAAAGCGTGGAATATTTTTGAAATAGTTATTAAATTGATTAGAAACTATTTCAGGGTCGTTGGTCAAATCATCATTTATTTCAGGTGTTATATTCGATGTTGAAAAAGCGTTTTTACTAGTAGTGGGTTTAATTATTTTCCAAGCTGCTTTTGTTTTATTTTTCGACGTATTAATCAATTGGGTATTGTATTTAAATTTGGCTTTGTTTAGTAGTTGGTTGTAGATTTTCTTATAACGTTTGTAGTATTGGATGGCTTCTTCATTGCCGTTGCCAGTTAATTGATGAAGATATTTTAATCTCTGTCCTGATATAAGCAATCCCCTTGTCAACCACGGTTTTCTTCGATTTTGTTTCCTGTTTACCTTTCGCTTCAAAGGAAAGCTGATTCAAAGTAAAAAAATATTGTTCTGGAAAAAATGTCAAATTTGTCATTTACATTATCTTGAGATGAGTATAGTTCTTCCCACGATTATTTCTTTAGCAACGAGATGAAATTTACAATATTATTTTCATTCTGTAAGTCTCTATAGTATATTTCATTGCAATGGCTGTCTGTATTTACTGAGAATTGCATCGAAACAGTTTGAGCAAAATGATCACTGAAGTGATTGTTAATTACTCTGGCATCAATAACCTTAGGGCCATTGTCATCAGCACATATATTATCCAGACATGCCTTGCCCCTAGTTGGTTTCATGATTAACTTATTAATACAGTATGACCCAAGCAAATCTCTTAATAAAGTCAAGTTTACAGATTCCACAAGAAAATCCACATTAAAATCACCACAAATCAGTACCTTATGCTTGATAAACTTTTTGATAATTGTTTGTAGTACTTCCTCCAATTCTGTAGCAAAAATATCAAACTTGCTAGACGGTGTTCTATATACAACTATTATGATAACACTTAGTGTTTTGTTTAATTTGCATTCAATACCAGTGCATTCGAAATGTTCTTCTACTGATACTCTCTCTATAAATTTGAGATTATTAGATTTAACGCCTTCTCTAGTATAAATAGCTACCCCTCCGTGATTCATATTTGTTCTACAGTAAGAGTTCGTTAGATTGAAGTCGTCTATATTTATGGCATCGATTTGATCACTATTACACCAATGCTCACTGACACATAGTATGAAACATCTTTTGTCTTGTATTGTCCCATTTGGGCTATTAACGTGTTAAACAAGAAACTTTCGGTGATAAAATACATGTTTTGATAATTAGTATAAGAAATAAAATTGGTTGGTCAATGTACAAATACATTGATGCCAGGATCGACAGTCGATATTCAAGGGGATTGTATCAATGAACGAGGTCTTCAAACAATGTCCTTATAGTGAGTATATGAACACCTCTTCGTCGGGCAATCAACAACTGAACATTATAGTGATCACATAGGGCATCGGTTGAAAAATAATGTCCAAATACATTGTCGTAATGCCTTTTTTCATTACAATCAGGACACTTTTTCGTTTTGTACAGTATCCTCTATGTAGGCGAAAAAACCGACACCGGTTTTCGGTACCTAAAGTAGGCGCTGAATATCAATCAATCAATCAATCAAATATACTTTATTGTCCGAAGATAGATACATCTCATTGACAAAGTCTGGAATCCTAAATTCAAAAGGTAAAAGGTAAAAGGTAAGGAGGTGAAAAGGCAAAAAGTTAATAGTGCCAATATACACACAAATGTTAACAACAGTTTTTTGACAATACACAAGATAGTAAATAAATAATACAAATAAAAGATTGGGGTTGATATTAACTAATGATCTTTGTAAAATTCCTCTGTAGTATAATAGGCCCTCACAACCAAGAACTCTTTCACTCCTTTTCGGAATCTGAATACACTTTGTATTTCTTTTAAATTGCTGGGTAGGTGATTAAATATTTTTTTGCTCTTGTCAATAAGGGAATTTTGAGTAAGAGCTGACGTAGGGACGGGTAGAGCAATATGGTGTCTTGAACGTGTATTATATACTGAAAAGTTGTTTATTTCATTTCTGTATTTCTTGTAAATTAGACATACTGTCTCTAAAATGGAAAGACCTACCAGTGTTCAAATCCTTTGCTCTAAAAACAATGGTCTACATGAATCGCGGCATTTGGCTTTACATAAACATCTAATGGCTCTTTTTTGAAGGGTAAAGACCCTTTCAAACAGTTGATGCGAACATATACCCCAAAAGCATATGCCATAGCGTAGATGTGACTCTACTAATGAAAAATAAACCTTCCTAGCATTAGCAATATCCAGTTCGTGAGAAACACTACGTACGGCAAAGCAACCCGATGCTAATCTTTTGCACAACTTGTTAATGTGGCTTTCGAACCTTAACTTTTCATCAATAAGTAATCCCAAAAACTTATTTTCCGCGGCATTGCTAATTATTCCATCATCTAATGAAACCTCCCTGATGTTACATCTGAATGATACGATGTTCGTTTTGTTGACATTGAATGATAGGAGATTTGCATCGCACCACTCTTTCACCCTCATTACATCCACACTGATGTGATCGAATAGATCGGTAATTGATTTATCATGCCATAGGATAGTGGTGTCATCCGCAAACATTGTTAATTTACCCTGGATGTCCAACTGATTCAGATCGTTGACATACAACAAGAATAACAGAGGTCCCAGAACCGAGCCCTGTGGGACACCAGAGTTGACAGCACATTCATTGGATTCAATTCCATTAAGTGAGACATTTTGGCGAAGTTCATTTAAGTAAGATCTGAACCAAGACAATGCATTGCCTCTAAATCCATATATTTCAAGTTTTTTCAGCAGTATTCTGTGATTTACGCAGTCAAACGCCTTAGATAAGTCACAAAAAACTGCCGCAGCTGCCTCTCTATCATTCAGATTGAGGTAAAGATTTTCTAGAAAGGAAAAAATCACATCATTTGTACTTTTTGAGGCTTGGAAGCCAAACTGATTGGAACTTAGTATGTTGAACTTGATCAAGAAGGATGATACCCTTATTTTTTACCAGTTTTTCTATTATTTTTGATAGGATTGGTAACAGGGATATCATGATCTCCGCCTTTATATAGTGGAATTACTGTGGCAATTTTTAAACAGGCAGGAAATGATCCTTGGGAGAATGAAATATCAATTGCCTCTGCCAAAAATTTGTATTGCACAATCCGGCAATTTATCAATTATTCTGAGAGAAAGATCATCCCACCCAGAAGAAACTTTGTTTTTTATTTCTCTGAAAATTAATCTTATTTCCTGAATGTCTGTGGGTTCAAAAAAGAAAGAATCTTGAACAGATATTTTTTTTAAGTATATCATTGGATCAATTTTCACAGTAATATTCTCAGATAGTTTTGCTGCCACTGAACAATAGAAGGAGTTCAGTTCGTCAGAGCTCAAGTTTGTTTTCGGTGGGTTTGCTTTAGGTTTTCCTCTTAGTTCATTGATAATGGCCCATGTTTCCCTTTGATTATCTGCAGATTGAGCTATTCTGCTTGAATAGTATGTGTTTTTTGCTTTTTTAATAACTGTCCTGTAAATGTTTCTGTATCTGTTAAAGTAATTAGTGAAATATGCGTTGTCATTGGTGACATGTTTTCTAATTTGATGAAGCGCACGCATGTTTTTGGCTGAGGTTCTAAGTCCTTTGGTTATCCACGGTTTATTTTGTTTCTCTTTCAAAATTCGAATGGGGAATGTCCTGTTGAAGATTGTCTTTACTACTTTATGAAATTCGTCCAAGAAATCGTCACTTAACAAAATGCTACACCAATCTGCATCTGCACAGAGTTGTGAGAACCTATTAAAATTACTTTTACTGAGGATTCTACCTTTACGTGGAGGATTTTTGAGATTTTTTTTTCAATGGTATCTTACAAAAAATGGTCTCATGGTCAGATAGACCAGAATTTACAACAGAACAACTAGTACTATTTACATTTGTACAAATATAATCAATGATTGTGGTGGAGGAGTTTGAGATTTTGAATAACCTGCTTTCTTTGTGTGTACATACTTTGGAATGATTCGCACTTGGAACAGTGACGAGAAATATGTTCCCTATAACATTCGACACTATCTAACTCTTCTTCCTTCCCGAGCATTTTATCATATTATATTTGTTGGATATTCTCATCTACGTTGACTAATCTTTCACATTTATCTTCCAATAGCCTGAGCAGCCATAATTTCAGCTTCTCCTGGTTTTTCATGACATACAATTTTATTTATTTCTATGCAGGTTTTGTCCACATGTTTAAATGTTCTCCCAGCTAGATTCCCTTGATATTTCATTTTATCACGGTCGCCAAATGTGAAAATTGGGTTTGAACATGGGTCGAAAAAACCTATCTTTTGAAATTGATAGAATGCAAATTTCTAAACTGGTGTTTCTTTAAAACATGCTCTTTTCGCAACTTATTACATAAATATATATTTACTGTTTAATGACACGCCTTGCAAAGTACACATATTTGGAGTATTTTTCCAGAAGAGCTTCCATTTCACCCATGTGTGTTCATGCGGGTTTTTTCATCTTGTTCCCTCCGAATGGAAAACGCATCTCCTTTCAGAATTTTCAGCGGAATAAAACCCAGGAATAATACCAGCAACTTCTCGACAGTAAAAACATTTCAGATATCCCCTACACGCGCGCTGAATAAAATCAAACTCGCAACTTCTCGCCTGCTTTCGCCAATGTTGCTCTTGAATACGGAAATTCTATATACACACAAGTGAAACTTTCTTCTCTCCACCTTTTTTCATCCCCGTTCTCTTCCATTATGTATGTCCGAGGGTGGAAGTTCTATAAGGAGAGGCAAATGCCAGCTAGAAATTCAGCACTAACTCATTCCATCGGAATGGAAGTACATTTCACGGAATGGACTGGGTCGCAGGAAGCATCTGTATATTTCTCGAATGAGGAAATATAGATATTTGTCAATGACATTTTCTGAATAATTTCAAATATAATACCTTATTTTAATAGAATGGGATGGCGACCGTTGAATTAATTTGAGCTGTTGATATTGGCAGGAGTTCGGTCAGTGTTGAAGAAAACCAAAGATTTATAATATTCTACGTTTCGAAACTTTCATTGCTTCATCTTCAGGACTCTGAAGTAAAAATAAACACAAAACTTAATAACAAAATCATTCTCAATACTCAGTGAGGCTTGCCTGTTGTCTGCAATTTTATTTTATTTTGGTTTGTGTTATCTTTATTGATAGTTGTAGGAGAAAAAAACTCACTCGTACCTCTTCATGTGTGTATCAACCTGTGCTTGTATTTATACATTATGTCGAATTTATATTCATATGTTAACAAGGAAAACCACTTTTAAATGTAAGTATCATTACACTGTAATTAGGATTTCATTCATCATTGTGTTCATATCTCGTTGATGTGTTTATGTTCCCTTATTTTAACTAAACGTTTTTGTACCTGAATAACATTGCTCCGTCCTGCCTCCTTTGGCTTCAACCCTTGCCCTACGATTTTATATTTATTCTGAAACCTTTTAATGACTCAATTTGAACATGTATGATTTTGTTATTATGTTTTGTGTTTATTTTTACTTCAGAGTCCTGAAGATGAAGCAATAAAAGTTTCGAAACGTCGACCATTTCAAATCTTTGGTTTTCTTCAAAACACTGAACGAACTCCTGCCAATTTCAACAGCTCATAATACCTTATGTTCCCGTCTTATATTTTTTTTTTTACAATTAGGTGACCCAATATAGTTCTGGAATTATAGGGCTACACAATTTACAGAAGTGTGTTCAACAGATACTTTCATACTCAAAATCAGACACTGAGCCTAAATTTAAAAACTACACTTTATGAGTGAATAACGTAGCAAACAATAGAAAACAAAAGGGTTAAACTATAGTTTTTGTTTTTTTAACCGCTTTCTTAGTTGTTTTACCAACTCTCAGAAGTTAATGAATACTTATACGAGTTAAGATCACGGGGCCTTACCTTTTATAGTGGGATCCGAAACCACTCTTGGAGCTTTGAAAAAATTTTCACCGGCTGTGCTGGGAGTCGAACCCGAATAGTCAGGTGGAAATAGTGGAACAAGACTAACACTCGTACCACTGATCCACTAGACCCGTCCAGAACAAGTTAATACAAAAATAAAATCGTATTGGAAGTAATATAAAATACGAGAAATAAAAAATAGTAATTTCTTAGCTTTTATTTCATTTTCAATATTCGTTAAGCAGATGCGCATATTCTATAATTTTGACAAATTGAACAAGTGATGATGCTCCAAGTTTCAAGTCTCGATTTTGAGGATTTTCTCTAATATTTTAGAGAAGTTTGATAGCAGTGAGACTGGTCTATAATTTATTATCTCCAAGGTACTGCCATTTTTTGAAAAGTGGTTTCACGATTCCTACTCTTAGCGATTGTGGAAAATTATTTTTTTAGAAACAACAGTTTATCAAATGGGTTAAGGGGGCAATTATCTCTTCTGCTGTTTTTTTAAGTTTCCGCGCCTATATTAACGTGACCAGGAGCCCTTTTTGTTTTCAGCTGCATTATGATTTCGTGGACTACTTTGTTGTTAGTGGGATATAGATATATTGTGTTTTCTAACCTCCCCTCGTTTTCTATATAGTTGTCAGGAACACTCATTTTATTATTAGACATATCCTTTTTGAAATGTAAAAGTGTACTGTCGGTAGATCTTATTTTTTCTATTTTTGTTTCAGATTTGAATCGATTGCAGATGTCATTCACACATTCCCAGAGAGTTTTGGATAGGTTCACATTCGTTTTGATTAGTTTTGTCTTTTTAGAAATTTTTATCAGTTTCTATAATTGATTTTTGTAAGTATGGTACTGTGTTTTCAGATGTAACTTTTTTATGTCTATTAGTAATGTTTTATACATAAGTTCTTTTTTATTTATCGATTTATGAGTGCAGAAGTTATCCATTTTCTTGTTTCCTATTTTCTTAGCTTGACATTTTTTGTATTTTTTTCAATGTGTAAGTTAACTTTTCCAGTAAGTTTATCAGACATTTTGCCTACATCCCGTAAAGATTAAAAGTCACCCCACGTCTAATTTTTGAAATCGGTTTTCAATGTCGCATAATTTATTGTTTGTATTTATTATGTAGTTATCTTCAAATCAGAATCATGGAATACCCTGGAAGGAGAGGCTGAAAAAAATTTCAAAGCCATTATTCAATGGTTAGAAAGTAGATTACTGAGTATAAATTTAACTAAAACCTTCTACATGATATTCACTTCCTATGCCATAAATCTACCAAGCTTCAGTTCAATTTCAATAAAATATGATAATGTAAGCATAACCATCTCACCAGTAAACAAAATAAAATATCTTGGTATATTTATAGACTCCCACCTTAAACACATGAGAGCATACTTACAAATTGCTCAGATGCACGTGCTATAGTATGCCCTATTCGAAACTCACCTCTCATACGGTATAGTTACCTGGGGAGCAGCTAGCGCTAGTTTAATAAAAAATGTCGAACAAATTCAAAAATAAGTATTAAAAATGATCTATTTGAAAAAAAGAACTTACCCCACAGACACATTATATACAGATACATCCATTTTGGATATCAGACAATCTTACTTTCTAGAAACCGTATTCAGACAACACACAAATAAACATGAACTAAAAAAATAGAACACAGATATGAAACACGTGACAAAATCATATGTCCTGAACTCTCATAAAATTACCCTACAGAGATTCTATTATTATCTAGCTCCTCGGCTATATAATCAAATCCCAATAGAAATCAAAACTATTGGTAGCAAAAATGTATTCAAAACTGAACTTAAAATATGGATCTTGAACTTTCCAAGGATGCAGATACATGTTGGCATTGAAAATATTTACTTATATCTAGAAATGAATAGAAACTGATTGTGTATTTTTAATTATTCATACTATTTCAAACTATTGATGTGCTTTATTATTTTTTCACTTCCACTCACAGTATTTCACTGTATGTACAATCTATCTACTTTAATTCTAGTGTTTTATTACATATATAACCAATTAATTATAGCATTTTAATCTTTTTTGATTGTAGTGTTTTAACCTATTTAGTATCACTTATTAATTATAGTACTTCAACCTATTTAATTCTATATTTTATTACATATATAACCCATCTCACAACCTGGATTATTTCAACGTGAAAGTTTTATCATTTATTATTATCATTATTTTGTAAACTTATTCATCTTCATAACTACTATGAGCTATATATAATCCATCCCAGACACAGGTTTGTCCTTCTGTGGGAATCCCATATTTATTGGTCACAGCGAGTTTTGTAGAATTGTTAGATTGTCGACGAATAAATATTATTATTATTATTATTATTACTGTAAGTATTGGGAATCCTCTGTGGGTTTTGATTTAGGTCTACAGTTAATGCTTCGCGATCATGTTCTGTGATATTAAATTGGAAAAAAAAGTATTGGATTTTATCATTAGATAGTGTTTTTACAAATAAGTAGTCGATATATTATGTCGGGTGTATCTATTAATGTATGATTCGTAACCAAACTTTTTAAGGTATTTTTGTATTCTTCGACAAAATCTGAATGTGATGATAGATAGACAAAATCGGAATCTGATGATAGATGACATGACATAATAGGGCCGAATACTTTGTTTTTGTGTTGCATTGTCATCCAAACTGAGCTTGTTCTCGCCCGATAATGCCGTTATATGACGAAGATTTTATTATCAACATTGGCTTACTTTTTACTCGATAAACCAAATCACCGTCAATTTCAAATGAGACTTTTGGATAAGAAAGGGATAAGGATAAATGTTTTCGACATCTGTTATTCCAACTAGAAGCCATCGAGATTTTGTTAGCTAGATTAGAGTATACATATATATATAATACAAAATTTAAAAAATCCAGCATTTAAAATGGAAACGTCGTAAATTCTCAAAAAATTCAATTAAAAAAAAAGGTACCCGTGTTACAATTCTGATAAAATTTCAAGATAAACAACTCATGATAAATGCAGCAGTCATTATACATTCAATTTCCTTGAATGTGCGCTCTATATCTCTGAATATCCCCCTGAATATGGCGAAGATTCCGGTATGCAGACCCATACGTAATCTCATTCTATCGAGGAAGTCGGCATTAAAGCAGAATATCGTCTACGTTGAATATTTTATGGCTTGGCCAGGAGTTTTCCGTCTCGTTTCGTGTTCGATACACTTTTCTCTTCTATTATTTGGTTTAGAATTATTAGAAAGTATTTTTTCATTCATCTGTTAATAGATAATATTTCTATCTACGCTGGCAAATTACTTTAGGCTGAATTATTTTGTCAATTTTTTTAGGAAATATGGCGGTAACCAAGCGCCATGCTGTGTAACTCATTATCAGTACAAGCTGCCATCTCAGGACTTGAAAGTATCTAAAATTCAAGGGGTGAGAACTAAGTCGACTAAATTATTATTCTCATTATGATCAACTTTTAAATTTGATTTCTTAGCCTATAGGGTGCTGACCAATGGATCAAATAATTTTTGAATTCAAGAGGAGAGGGAAATAATTGAATATGCCCCACAAACACTGGACAATACTTTCAAAAACGTGTAGTACTAGCTGGTACTCTTAACTTTGTTCGCGTGCAATTTGTATTTTTCCTGTTTTTTTTTGTGTTGTTCCATCTAGCTCTGCCCGCTTCTCGTTATTGCGATTCCACTATGTGAAGTCACATGTCAAGGCATATTTAAAAAAAGTCGCCTCGAACGTGGTATACAGTATCGGAAACATTTTATCTGGGGTATAGACAGAAATCTACACGAGCAACAAGGAACGCAATGATATGATAATACCACATAAACAAGAGAGACGCACTGCTGTGCGCCCCTCCTGTTACTCCACCCGACGCATTAACTGACCACGTGGCAATGCGACACAGCGCACAGCTTGCCGAGCCGTGGTTGCGAAAACACAAGATCGTGACAATTATTACCTTTTGAAACATGCCGCCTATTTACACAACCGCAGAGAAAGTACAATAGATTCGGCTATTGTTTGGCCCAAAATGGTGGTTTGTTCGAACATTTAATAAAATAATTCCGTACACAAAATATTTAATTTGGTTTATCTTTTCTTGTAAATATTTTTTTCTCTCCATTCAAGAAATAATTGTTTTCTGTTAGAAATAAGTTTTTGTTTCTATTGTCTTACAGAAACATCGTTTGCTTTGTTTATGTTTGAGAATTTTCTTTTGTTTTCGCGGCCACCACGTCACCAAAGATATTTTGATCTACCTGTCGTCCGACAGATTAAATTGAATCAATGATTCAGTTTAATTTGTTCAAATTATCTGAAGTGAAATTATCGTCAATAATTCTTCTTCATTGCACATTCTCCCGACTGCTGCTGGTATGATACTGACGTCCTGAGCTGACCGCCGGGACCGCCCTGATTCTCCTATCTCTGTGTCGTGACGTAAATATCCCTTCCTCGAGCGAGTCGAGGAGAAATTGTAATCTCTCTCAACATAAAGCAAGCTATTCTTAACGCTCTCATGAAACCACCGTACCCAAGATAAATACTTTCCGATACTGTATACATACCTGAAAATACTCAACGAAGATCAACTCGAAATTGCGGTCACACTTAATCGAGTTGACCTTAGATCAAATCTAACGTTGAATAAGTAACAAACATAATAAATAATGAAAGAAGGGAATTTTGTGGCATAGTGGACAAATTATCAAATTAAATAAAGAAAGCATCCTCAAGTGGGAGTCGAACCCACGACCTCATGATCTCTAGCCATACGCTCTACCAACTGAGCCATTCGAGGACAAAGGAATCGACACACACTCGTGAATCCTTTCCTTCCCCAATTTAATATTCATGTTAGAAATGAATCGAAAATCAAACGTACCTATCACTGGTCGTCGAGATCCACTTCCTGACACTCAACTTCATCGTTATTTGACGATTTCAGTAGCAGATTCAAGCGGATGATCTCTAACCACTGATAAGATTTAGCCAAATATATAATGTGAAAGTGGAAATATTGCGTCCGAAATACATATAATGAAAGAAGGGCATTTTGTGGCATAGTGGACAAATCATTAAATCAAAGAAAAAAAGCATCCTCAAGTGGGAGTCGAACCCACAACCTTATGATCTCTAGCCATATGCTCTATCAACTGAGCCATTCCAGGACATATTTTTTTTTTCTTTAATTTAATAATTTGTCCACTATGCCACAAAATTTCCTTTCATCATATGTATTTTGAACGCAATATTTCCACTTTCATAATAAATATTTCGCTTATTCAGTTATTGAATAACGAAATTTTCAATAATGATAATTACTGGTAAAATACTAGTTTAGTCACTAGGTTACGAAAATTTTATCGCACACTCTACCAGGATATGAGAGCTTCGAGAGCCTTCCCTATTATTATTTTTCGTCAAACGCTTTTACCAATATCACCAAAACCGAAATATAAATATAAAAGTAGACATTTTAATAGGAAAGCGAAACAACACTCTGCGGGATAGCGACCGGGGGATGACGCAGTTTCCGATATATCTCCACTTTTATGTGACATGATTATTATACTACGAGCGCAGGTGGCTGCGACTACCAGGATCCTTCAGAATATAGATATATTCCATCCTCGAAAAGTAAGGGGAGATATACTGAAACGGTATTTTTATGGAAAAACGCGAAGGTTTCTTCGTGTAGGATAAGGAGTAGTTTGGTTCGGCAGTATTCTACCGGGTGATAATTTCAAACGATCTACCTTCAACATCATCGAAATTGGGAAATGGCCGATATCAAATTATAGGCTATTGGATAAAACATATATGGCAACCCTCCCACTTCGTAATCTCAAATTCACTCCTGCGGCACTTTCTTGTTACATCGGAGTCTAAATCATAGAATCCACCACTCCTTGACTACCAAATCTGATGAATCTACATCGAGTTTATTCTTACATACCCAAAATCTTCGAATCGTTAGTTTGCGACTTCTTGAATTCATCTATAAAAGGCTCACTGATCGACCAACAATTCGGATTCCAATCACACAAATCTACTGAACTGAACCTTCTAACCTATAACGATTTCCTCTCGGGTGCCTTGGACCAAGGGATGCAGGTTGACTCCATCTACACAGATTCAAAGTCATTCGATAGGGTAAATCACAGCCTACTTGTCCATAAGCTTGAGCATGTCGGCCTACACGGTTCACTCTTGAACTGGATCGAAAGTTACCTAGTAAACAGAAAACAAATCGTAAAGGTTTATGGTTTTCAGTCCAGAGTAGTTAATGTTCCCTCTGGTGTTCCTCAAGGATCACATCTGGGGCCTATCCTATTTAACATATTCATAAACGACATTCATGAGTGCTTTCACCACTCGCAGTTCCTCTTATTTGCTGACGACCTAAAGCTACATTTCATTGTTGAAAATGACACAGACTGCCACGACCTAAACAACGTGTTAGACTGGTGCACCGCAAATTGCTAAGTGCTTCGCAATATCCTTTGGAAGATCACGAAATAAAATATTCCATCAATACAAGATCAACGCGTCAAATGTTCAATCAGTACAAAACATAAAAGACTTGGGCATCCTTTTAAACTCTGACCTCAATTACAATTGTCACATATCAAACATATCCTCTAAGGCTCTCAAAATGATCGGTTTTATCAAAAGATGCTCTCAAGACTTTACATCGATTCACCCCATCAAGTCGCTCTACTGCTCACTAGTCCGCCCTCACTTAGAATATGCTGCTTGCGTCTGGTCTCCCCAGTTCAATACCCATGTACACAAATTGGATAAAGTCCAACATGCATTCCTAAGGTACATCGCCTTTAAGAGAAATTATCACGATTACAACTATAAAGCTCTTGAGAAGGATTTGAATATCGAATTGAGAAAATCAATCTTCACGCTCCATCCAGACAAACGCGCTCAACCATTTCCTTCTACATACCTCACCACGAAACTAATATCGCTGGAAATTCTTCTATCACAAGAGCATCCACACTAGCAAACACGACCTTCTTGGAATTTTTTGTGGGCTCCGCACAGTTCAAGTCTTCCCTCAGTCAAGTCTTGTCTCAGTAAAAGTGCTTTAAAATGTTTTAATAAACCACTTGGCATTGTGTACTTTTCTTCTCTTTTCTTTCTTTCTCTACTTCTGTAACAGGAGTTTTACACTGTACACTGGCTCTCACTCAAATGTTCCTACTGCAAGTATTTGTAAGATTTTATTTTTAAGTTCAAGTTTTATTTTTACTTTTAGATTTAGATTATGTTGTCCTAGATTCAATAGTTTTATCAATTTCAATCTTATACATAGGCATCTTATCATTTGTCAACAATGCCTGTAATACTAAATAAGCATTCGATCGTAAATAACTAAATAAATTGTTTGTTTTTTTTTCCCTCGGATGCTGGTCTCGTCGCCAGCTGCGCCTCAGCCTCTGGGCTTTTTGTGCCTTCCGGTTTTTGTTCCACAGTACCCACTCCGTACCAGTCTGTACAGGTTCTTCACCGGTTGGCTACTGTATTCTTCGGGGGGTTAGCCTTGGCTGTCCGAATATTGCTTGTCTTCTGCGGTCTTGTGCCTCGCATTCTGACAATATATGTTTGGCCGTTTCTGTCCCTTTGCCACATTGTCTGCAGGAAAGTTCTCCGTTGAACAGCGCCAATTTGTGTCTTCTCATTGGTGCTGCCATGGACCCTACTCATCTTGAGTAGTTCTTCAGTTCTTCGTTTCGACGGTTCTATAATAAATGTTTTCCCTTGGTGCGTGAGAGGGCTTCCTTCCAGCCCTCTCTTTGTTTTCGTTTGACCCAGTCCCGTATGCAACCTCGGATGGCCGATTTTGTCACGCCTAGTGCAGGCTCTGGGTCCCCTTATATGGAGTTGATGAGCCCATCCTAGCTAATTCATCAGTTTTTTCGTTGCCCTCGATGCCACAGTGTCCTGGAACCCACATCAAAGTTATTTTGTTGTGTTCTGCGAAGGCACTGAGTTCTTCTCGGCATTCCCATAGCAGTCTTGATGTCACTTTTGGGTTCGTGAGAGCCTTCAGTGACGCCTGGCTGTCTGTGCATATAAAGATCCGTGCGTTGCGCACTTCCCTCATATTGTTTTCTCTCACGCTTCAAGATTGCGTACATTTCCGTTTGGAAACGGAAGTATTTGTTCCCAGTGAGGTGCTCATTTGGGAGTTTCTTCCACTGTTTATACCAGCACCAGTTCCTTCCTTGGTCTTGTATCCGTCCGTGTACCAGATCCCTCCAGTTTGCTCTTGATGGTGTGTTTGTCCATTCCCTTTGGTCTTGTATGAAGTTCGTGTTGAAGAAGTATCTAGGAGTTGTGTGGTCCGTTGGTGTCATTTCAAGAATGTTGCCGCCCACTATTTCCTTCATCTTGTTGTGATCTGTTGTTCGTATTGTCAGGAATATGCCCTCCGAAGAGATGATTGCCCCAGATTATCGGGATCAGGGCTAGCACGCTCAGATGTTTATCTATACATTTTGTTTCAATGTTATTCAACCTCAACTTGTTTGGAATTTGATCACAACGGACAAAGTGTGTTGAATATAAAAGAGTGTGGCCGGCACTGATTCGGAATTAGAAATATTATAATTATAAGAATTATTAGAATGTAGTTCCTACTTCTGAGCTGCCATTCTGGCAGCGGTGTATAAGTAGTTCTAGGTGTAAGTATAGTGATTTTCGTTTATATTTATGGTTATTAAATGTGGTATGTTTGTTTGTTCTGAGTTCATAATCTGGTTATCACAAAAGTTATCCTGAGCTACCAACCCCTTTAAGGCCCTTTAGGTGGAGGCGTTGTTCATATTTATGGTTTGTTCTGTTGATTCTGAGTTCATAATCTGGTAATCACAAAAATTATACTGAGCTACCAACCCCTTAAGGCCCTTCAGGCAATATAGTTATGACAGTATTTTGTAGCTTCGCAAGTCCCATTCTTGCCTCCCCCATAATTGCTATGTCAATCGGTGCTTCCATGGCTGCTGTCGGTGTTGTTTTCATAGCCCCTGTTATGCTGAGGCAGGTCTTTGTACCTTGCTCAACTCTGCCGCGGCTACTTTTTGGGTTATCTTTATCCACTATAGCAAAGATGTATAGGTGATCATAGGTTTCACCACAGTATTATATGTCCCAAGTTTTTTCGTGTGCTCGTCTGGCTACCATTAGTGTCACCTCGGCTGTCTTGTTTACTTTTGCCAGTTGTTGGTTCCAGGTTAATTTCGAGTCTGGGATTACCCCGAGATATTTAACTTCCCCCGACAGCTAGATGTTGGTCCCTTGGAGGGTTAGAGGTCCCAGTCCCTCTAGCATCCTACTTCGTGTAAAAGCTACAATGGTTGATTTAGAGGGGCTGATATTTAAACCATCTTCATTTATCCATGTAGTGACCAGATTTAGGGCCGTTTGCATTCTCTCTCTAACTGTGGTGTTGAATTTTCCTTGGACTATGATGACTATCTCGTCTGCGTACCCAGGAGTTTTTTTCTAGTGTGATTAGCAGGTCTTCCATCTTCGGACATTAATGTTGAGGTGCCCTGATCTGAAAGAGAAAGATTTGATTCTTGTTCCAAATGTTTTTTCCAAAAACTCTTCATTGTTGACGATATTATATCATTATTAATGAAGATTACGTTTCTAAGATGACAGGGTGGATACTTGGGTATTGAGACACAGAGCTAATACGCCTTGTATTAGAACTTATATCCTTTGTACCCATTTCGAATGCACTAGAAGATGAAGTTCTTTCTAGAACTCAAATCAGTGAAGCTCATTCATCCTATAAAATACGAATATAATGATAAAAACAGCAAGTTTGTTTTCACTGCGGTTTTTAGTGGACAATAATTGATCACCATCTTGCTATTCCATAATACAGATACTAGATGGCGCCTCCTTTGCAACGGTTCCGAATCATTATAAAGATCGTGATTGTTCGATGCTAATGAGACAACAAACTGTAGGAAAACACGATACGAAATATAGTATGTTTACGTTAAGGAGAGAATTAAGTTAATTTTGGTAATTTTTTATATACATCATAACAAAGTTGAAATCCCCAATGATACCAGTAAAATTCAGTTTTGAAAGTTGCCAACCTGTTAGTAAAATTTTAGACGTTGCCGAACCGAACACTCGAGCAGGGTTGCCAGTTTGCCAGTAATTCCTGGCATTTGCCAGGAGAAAAAAGCCTTGCCAGAAATTATGCCAGTAGTGGCATGATTGCAGGAATTGCAGGTTGTCAAAGATATTGTGATATTCTCTCAAACTAGTTTCAGACAAATTAAAAGGTTACAAGAGTAACAAAAATCGACATTCTATTTTCTATCTATTTTCTACCAAATGAAAAAGTATATCTAGTAATACCTGCTCACGACTCTACAAGAGCTGAGCTGAGGAAGGTCACACATTTTGACCACAAGCTAGTTGACGATATTTATTCTTTTTGTTTAAAATTTGACATTAGTCTTCAGAAAAAAAAGAGATTTCTACTTTTTGAATATGGAATTTCAATGTATTATTCATTTTGTTCGTTCATTCGTTTCTAACTTTCAAGTTCATACTTGATTAATTAATTTTGTTATTTTTGTTTCCTACATTTCAAAAACCAACTTGAAATAAAAAACGACGCATTTTTCATTATCCTATTAAAGGACATAAAATATATTAGTAAGGCTCCATTCGATTTTTAGGGATTTCAGATAGTTTTGAAAAAATTGCCAGGAATTAATTCTTTGGTGTCTTCTGTTTGGTAATAAAAAGAGTTCTTTTCAGAACTAATCAATTCTTTCGATGAGACCTGCGTATAATCAATATGCCTTAAACATGACCAGAAAAGTCTCAACAAAAAGTAGCGTCTTTAATAGACTACTTTAAAAGAGAACATGGAAATGGAGGACCTTTACTTCCACTAACTGCTGTTAGAGACGTAAGTTATTCTCATTACATATATCAATAAGAACTAAAGTAAAGTAAAATCATACATATATATATATATATACAAATATATATATATATATATATGTATATATATATATATATATATATATATATATATATATATATATATAAAAACAAAATGATAATTTAATGGGCATAGCCCTCAAAGGAAAGTGTCAACCGTAGACACGTGTTTCGGGCTCTCGGCCCTCATCAGTACGGTGAAGAAGTGCAAGGATGAACAACACTTGGTAGAAAACGACAAATCAACGGAGTCAACAAACAGAAGACAGCCGCACATTTGTGGTTTCGGTTCACACAACCAACGTCACCTCGGAGGCAGCTATAGCTACCTGCATGACATCCAAGTCCAGGATTATACATATGAAAGGAAGGAATATCGAGGGGACTGTCAAAAACAAAATGGAAATTTAATGGACATAGCCCTCAAAGAAAAGTGTTAACCATAGACACGTTAATGTTTATATGATTTTAGCCATTGTATACCTAAAACTTGTCGAATCTCTTGAGATTGTTGACATTTGGTGAAATTCTTGTTCACCTGGTGAATGTTCTATTGACTATTGTACGTCCTCGAGTGAAAAAATGAGTGATTCAAGTTCCAATCATTATTGTTGTGCACCTCAATGTGACTCTTAGGCAAAACGATCCCGTTGTACTGGAATAAGTTTTCATTATTTTCCGTGAGAAAATGAACGTAAAGTTCTGGTGCAGACTAATCTAGGATTGAGCGAGTCTATAGACAGACGATGGGCTCTTGAAGAAGAATGCAGTCCCTTCCCAAAATCTTCCTGTATCGTCTGTGACCAAGAATAAAAGTGAAAAAGAATCTTCAAAGAGAGTTGAGAGGAAAGAAAAGAGAGTTAAAAAGAGAAAAAAGAGATATTATTCAACATACCGAAAATTAATCATACAGTATGGAAAAAGAGTGACTATATATGTATATCTAGGTGATAAGGACACATTGTTTACTTTCAGAAACATTAATGTTCATATGATTTTAGCCATTATACACTTAATACTTGTCGAATCTCTTGTGATTGTTGACATTCAATGAAATTCTGGTTTATCTGGTGAATATTCTGTTGACCATTGTACGTCTTCGAGTGGAGAAATGAGTGATTCTAGTTCAAATCATTATTGTTGTGTACCTTGTAGGTGAAACGATCCCGTTGTACTGGACAAGTTTTTATCGTTTTCCGTGAGAAAATGAATGTAACGGACTGGTGCAGACTAATCTATGATTGAGTCTATAGACAGACGACGAGCTCTTCTGATCTTGAAGAAGAATACAGTCCCTTCCCAAAATATTCCTGTATCGTGTGTGTACAAGAAACAAAATTAAAAAGAGAACCTTCAAAGAGAAAAAAGATATATTATTCAACACACCAAATATTATTCATACAGTATGGAAAAAGAGTTACTATATATGAATATCTAGGTGTTTGTTTCAGATGAAATAAAAAAAAGTTTCAATTTCAATTTAAACATTCATAAATATTGTGTAACATTTCTTCAAAATAATTCATAACAATAATTCCCGATGCTCCACATGTTCTATAACCGCCCTTCTAAAATTCGAGAAACGGCCGTTACAGATGATGTCATGCTCCAGATGTTCGATAACCGCCATTCGAAGACTCGAGAAGAAATCCGACCTTGTATATAGCGGGTCATATGCGACAGGCGAGTCAGTCAGAAGTCGGTAGTCAGTCATAAGATAGTCTTGGGAATATTGTTGAACATTGTAATTGTTAAAATATACTATTGAGTTGTGTTTCAAAGTGGAATTAACGGATTGAATTTATCGAAATATTTTTTTTAAACCCCAGTTCCGTAACAATATACAAAAATGGGCCTAACGAGAAGGACTATATTAACTGCCATAAATCAGGGGGATACAATGGAAGTGATTTTCAATAAAAAAAAAGAAGAAAAATAAAATAAAAATAATGACAAAACAAATTAAATAAAAAAAACATGATGAGTACAACAATTAACAGACACACCAACCATAGTTATTAAAACAAATAATTTTTCGCAAAGAAATAACTTCATATTCTAAATTTCACATGTATTTTGTTCTCATAGTACGTATAGGAATATTCCTGAGTTCAGAGGGTACCGAATTCATAACTTCACAGTGAATAATGAGAAAGACCTTTGGAGGGAGGTTGATTTGTGAATTGGAACAGTCAATGAATATTTTTTCTGGTGTTCAGGTTGTGGACGTCAGTTCTTAATTTTATATTTTGATATAAGTATGAGGGAGATTTAGATTTAATATCTTTCGAGAATAGCATACAACTATTTAAAAACATACTTTTATTGACCGGAAGCCAGCCTAATTCGAGTCTTTTGGCCGAGACGTATTGTTTTTTTTTTAGGTTACTAACCTAACACAGCTATTCTTTATTCGCTATAGTCGACTATTAACAAGATTGATTATGCATGGACCATGCATCGCAGTAATTTATATGAGAGAACACCAAAGTTTCACACAGTAACATTTTAGTTTATGAATCTAAGATATCCGGGTTGCTATAAATCATTTTCATATTTGTAATAAATTTTTTAATCATTTGATTGACATGTTTTTCAAATCTTAATTCAGAAACCATCTGTTAACCAAGATTTTTGGAAACATCAGTTAGGGTGAGCTTCACATCGTTGATTTGGACATTCACTCTTGACAGTATTTTTGTTTAGTACGTTGACTGCCAAATAACATTACCTATACTTATCGGGATTGATTTCAAGGCAGAATTTTGTAGATATTTAAGGAGGAAATATCATTATTTAAAATGGTTTGCTTATGTTAATTTCTTCACCTCTGAAGGAGTAATATTCTCGAGTATCACCTGCGTAAAAGTAACTTTTGCAGTGTAAGAGCGATTCTCTGAAAGATGAGGTATATAATGAAAATAATAGAGGACCTAATATTGACCCTTGAGGTACCCCAGATACAACTCCTAATGGATTTGATATTTCATTTTTATATTTCATTTTTGTATTTCCCTTGCAGATAGCTTTGCATTAGATTTAGAGAATGTTCACTGAAGTATGTAGTATTGCTAACAGTAGAATGTCATTGATTCTATCGAAAACCTTACTGTAGTCTAACAGGACAAGTATTGTCAATTGATTTGTATCAGTTGCTGCAAGGATATCATCAACTATGATCCTTTCGAAATCCTAATTGGTTTACTGGAAGAATGGAATGGTTATCCAAGTGTGATTGTATTTGCATATGCAGAGTTTTTTTCATGCACTTTTGAGGGTACAGGTAGTATAGTAGTTCTTCAGTTCAGTTCTTGATTTCAGGGATAGGATCCACCAAAGCTGTCTTCCACTGGTTTGGTTTTTTTTTTTCGATGGAATAGTTGAAAATATGTAGTTTGATGGTAACCCCTACCATATCCACACATTGATACGTAGTACAGAGTTATAAACCGTATTCGCGTCAACATCATTGTAAATTGTTGTTATTTGAGATAAAGTTCAAGTATTCAGGGTCCGGTCTGAGCTGTGTTTGAGTTGATTCTACAAAAAACTTGTTGATATTTTCAACATTTTTCAGATTGTCTTGCAAGTCGTAAAATTGATTTTTTCCATAAATATCAACATTTTTCAATTCATTAAACATGGTGTTGGTGGACTCATGAATCTCATTAAAGTAGTGAACGTCTAGTAAACGAATTGGAGTTCAGGAGTAGAAAAAAGCATCCAACTCGATTAAAAAAGAGAGAAAATGTTACCCATTGAGCAACCTATTTCAATCATAGTGAAGTGAAACCCAGAACTTATTTTATCAACTAATGTCTTGCTAATGGTGATTAACCTGTCGAATCAACACGAATCAGTTTCGTAATTGTGACCCTCAAATGTAGCCTTAAAACCTGACATAATTTTTTTCCTGGGGCTATATGCACATTGAACGTTAAAGTAGAAAACGATATCAATCTCGTCAGGACTACGAAGGGGATGAATAGTGAATACATTTCTGGAACAGGCAATATAAGATAGCTCCGGGCCAGCGCTGGGCGAGAATAGGGATGATTTTTATGTTGCAATTTTCCGACCCTCCGGCTCCTCTCGTTGTTATAGGACGATGACGAGAGGTCACAGGTTAAGTTACTTCTTACAATCTCTTGTACCCCCCAAGCTTATCGGGTGGTTATAGAATACGTTTTTTCATAAGACAGAATAAAAGTGATACCCAGTGAGAATTTGAATATCAATTATTTTAAGAAATGGTATTGGGGATTATTTCGTTTGCAATATACAATCTTGGATGATTTCGAAAGCCTATTTTAGTCAGAAAGCGAAATTGTATTGTGTATCTGTTATACCAATAACAATATACAGTTTTATACAGTGCTTCTCAAAAGTCCCCTCACCCCCTCTTATTTTTGGAACGATTAAACATGAACAAGTGAAATTTGGAAACTGAATATTAAAGGTTGTAAACTTCCCTACTAGTGGTGATAGATGACGAAATCATCAATGATGACGTCACAAGGCCATTGTGACCAATACTTTTAAATGGAACCCTACGGCAAGCGACACCTCTTTTAAATGGTATCGAAAAAACCTATTCAATGATACTAATTTTGTTTCTGTTTATGGCAGTTTTAATGGCTCATTAGTAAACATTAAAATTTAAATTCCATTCAGTATGATATTAATTACAGATTTAAGAATCAGTATCTACTTAGAGAACTTGCTCGAAATGACCTCCATTGACTTCCTGACAGTGAAATATCCTATTTTTAAACTCTTCTCGTACTTTTGCAAATGTGTCTGCGGAAACAGCCTCACATTCTGCAACAATACGTTGTTTTAAAACGTCAATATTGTCAGGTTGTGGCGTAAACCTTCGATTTAAGGTACACCCACAGAAAAAAATCCAAAGGTGTGAGGTCCGGTGATCGAGCTGGCCATTCCGTTGAACCTCGTCGTCCAATCCAAATACCGTCTTACTGCACCGTAATAGTGTGGAGGAGCACCATCCTGTTGGAATGTTATTTCCAAATTGCCGAATTCATCTGGATTATCTTCCAAAATTTCAAGGATTAACGGTTCTATTGCGTTTTGCAACAGCTCCAGATAAACCTCACCAGTTAAATTAGTATTTAGAAAAAGAGGCCCAACGATGTGGTTTCCCAGGATACCCGCCCAAACATTGACCTTCTGGGGAAATTGGGTATGTGTTTCACGAAACAAGTGAGGATTTGCGTCACTCCAATACCTCACATTCTGTGTATTTACATTTCCATTTAGATAGAAAGTACTTTCGTCACTAAAACAAATTGTTTTGACATAGTCTGGCTGTTGGTTAATTTCCATATTTTCACAAAATTCTAGTCTTCGGTCTGGGTCGTCGTCTGAGAGTTTTCATTCATTCATTTTTAATTTGTATGGATGAAATTTATTTTTTTTCAACACCCTGTGTACTGTACTTCGACTGAATTCACAGGTAGATGCAACGTGAGTTGTTGAAGAAGTAGGATTAACTATTACTTCTGCCAGTATATCAATTTCCTTCTCATCAGAAATTTGTGGTCTGCCAGATCGTTTCGCATCATTAATACTACCCGTTGTTTCAAACTTACGAAGAAGCTCCCTTAAATAAGTCCTCGAAACGGGGCGATCGGGAAACCTCTCATTAAAAATGCGTTCTGCTGCATGAATATTTTGTCCCGTTTCACCAAGAACTAGGATCGCTGCTACTTTATCACCTAAAGCACGTACCATTTCACTTCTTGAAGCACTTAAACGTTCGGCTCACAACAGTTTAACAAATTATTAAAATGTACAAAAATATTAAAAGTACCAAAAGCTGCTAAAACAGTTAAACGTTCGATCAACAATACACAAATTATTAACAGTACAAAAACTTGGACAATTACAAAAACATCGAATTAGGGAGGCTAACAAAAACGTCAGCTTATTTGACAACTATCCAGAGGCGGAGCTTGAATTTGGAATTTTAGTATTAACTGATTTAATTCATCACAGCTTTGCGTTTTTTAAAAGCGAGTTGCCAAAACTGCCATAAATACAAACAAAATTAGTATCATTGAATAGGTTTTTTCGATACCTTTTAAAAGAGGTGTCGCTTGTCGTAGGGTTCCATTCAAAATTATTGGTCACAATAGCCTTGTGACGTCATCTTTGACGATTTCGTCATCTATCATCACCAGTAGGGAAGTTCACAATCTTTTATATTCAGTTTCCAAATTTCACTTGTTTATGTATAATCGTTCCAAAAATAAGAGGGGGGGGAGGGGACTTTTGAGAAGCACTGTATATTTACATTCGAATCCTAATTATTGTTAGATGTTCCGAATCTGGTGTATGGCCATCAGATTTCAAAGAGTTACTCATTCCACTATACAAGAAAGGGGACCCAACCATAGTCACAAATAACTTTGAAACATATTTTGGTTTCATTCTTGAATAAATATAATATAATTTCTAACCATCAATTTGGTTTTCGAGAAAAGAAATCCACTGAGGACGCAATACTAACTCTCACATCTAAAATAACTACAGCACTATATGACAGCAAACCATGTCTTATCGGATCACCGAACTGTACTGTTTGAGATTCCTGAACAAACTGATGTGAAAAGTGGTTCGTCTCAGAGAAGAAACTACCATGAACAAGCGATCAATTGTTTCAATACAGCACTTCTTCAGGAAGATTGGTCTGAACTTTATAAAATGTCCGACATGAACAATGCTTTCAACTTGTTTGTGGAAGTCTTCCTCTTTTATTTTGACATGTTCTTTCCTCTGAGAAAATTTTATAGTATAAAAAATGGGTCACAGATGACGTCAAATCATCTAGTGTTAAATTGAAAAATTTACATTACCTACAATTAGAATACCCTGAACTACGTAGCACATATAAAGCTGCTAAAAAAACACGAAAAGTTGTTGAAAAATGCAAAAAGAATGTACTATCAAAATACTATAGCTAATTCAACAAACGTTAACAAAACTGCCTGGAAAGTTATTTCAGAATTGAGTAACAAAAAGGCTGAGTCACACCATAGCATTGATATTAGTAAAAAAGGAATAATATATGAAAATGCTCATGAATTATCTAATTAGTCATTTTATAAATGCTGCAAAAGAAATCATCAACAAAATTGGTTAAAGTAAAATAAAAAATATAAAAAATACAAACATTGAACTGAATAACTTCTCCATTTTTCTCAGCCCTTTTGCTGCTATTGAACTGGAAACATTACTGAAAACTAAACCCAAAAATAAAGACTCGGCGGGAAATGATGACATACCATTATTCCAGGGCCACTGATTTTTTTTTATAATTTCGACTTAGTATCTCGGAATTCCGACTTAACATTTCAGAATTATATAATTCCGACTTAGTATCTCGGAATTACGACTTATATAATTCCGAGATGTTAAGTCGGAATTCTGAGATACTAAGTCGGAATTATATAATTCCGAAATGTTAAGTCGGAATTCCGAGATACTAAGTTGGAATTATAAAAAAAATCAGTGGCCCCTCTACGCCTTCGTACGATACCCTCAAAACAGGGAAAATCATTCCCATTCATCGACACGGTCCACCACAGTTTGCTTCTGAAATCACTCGAAGACATAGGAGTGAGAGGACAAAGTATGAAGCTTCTTGAAAATTACCTCTTGAAAAGATACTAACTAGTGAAACTCGACCAAGTTGTCAGCGAAACAAGGAAAATTGAATACGGAATTCCACATCGTACTGTCTTAGAACCCATTCTTTTCAAAATTTATGTGAACCAATTATACTCCCTTCAAAGTGATGGGTTCATCCTTGGTTCCGCTGATAACATGACAATAATCTATACTGCTGATACTTGGGATACACTAAAAGAAAAACACAAATAAAATAAAAACATTTCTAAGTAATAAATTACTCGCAGTAAAATTGGTCATCATCGATTCACACTCAAGATGGGACTCTCATATCAAATTCACCATTAAAAAACTACAAACTATTTTATATAAATTCAAATTTCTTTAAAAAATATTACCAACCCAATAGTAGAAAGCCATCTTCGCTACGGGATATTAGGATGGGGAGCTGCAGCAAAAACCTACATACATCTTTAAGAACTCAGTTGAATTATCTGAACGGTTGAAAAAGCATTGAAAAGATTCATACTTGAGAATCCCAAGACAACTAGTTCATCACCATTTCGATGCCCTCTCTGTTAGCTAATCAAATCCTGAATCCTAGTATAATAATAATAATAATAATTTATTAACCACTTTGGTACATCAGGGTACATATGGTAGGTCAGATAAAAGGTATACAAATATATAAAACAACATAAAAAAACATTAAAAAAAATCACAGCTTTACATATAGAATTATAAAGGAAGTACATAAAATGGAATAAATAATTAAAAAGTGTCATTCAAATAGTCTTGCAAAGTATAGTAGCACTTGTCAATCAATAAATATTTATCTCTAATACAAAAAAAGTTGTAACTTTGAGAATTTATTATCTCATTCGGCAATTTGATGTAGAGAGACAAAGCATTGTAAGCCGGGGAGCTTTTGTATTTAGAAGTTTTATGTTTTGGCATCCGCAGCTGTCCTCCGAATCTTGTACTATATGTATGTGTTGAAGCAATCGTTTCGAAGGACTCGAGGTTATTTCGTGCAAATTTAACACATTTGAAAATATAAATACATGGAACAGTTAACAGTTTTTCTCTAATAAAAACCGGTTTGCAACTATCTCGATAATTCATGTCGAAGATGAGTCTCAAAATACGCTTTTGGCCCACAAAAACTCTATTTACGTCTATACCGCGCCCTCATGCCATTATGTTGAGTGATATATGTGAAAATGCCATGGCAAAATAAATGCCTAATAAACTTTATTTTGTTACACAGGATTTAATTTGTTTGATTGCAAAGAATGCTGAATTGAGTTTGTTGCAAACACTATCGATGTGCTGATCAAAATTCAGACGTTCGTCTAATAGAGTTCCCAAAAACTTTACTTCTTGTGACATAACTATTTCCTCACTGAAGACTATTTCTTCTGGTATATTATCTTTCCTATTAAAAAATTTCATAGATACTGACTTCTTAGGGTTCAGAATGAGTGACACCAAGATGCAAAAATATCAATGATTTTGGTAACCTTAACAAGTAAATTGTCGATATTAGAACTTGTGATCGTAACTGTGATCGTACTGTCATCAGCAAACATAGTTAAGTGGCAGTCTTTTATGTGTTCGGGTAAGTCATTAACAAATAGCACAAATAATAATGGACCCAAAACCGAACCTTGTGGTACACCCATTTCAACATTTTGTTCACTCGACGTTACTGTATTATATTTGACAGTCATACAATCTTACTCTGTACTGCTCTGTACTGCTTACAAAAACGAGGAGTAATTTATCTCCTCATTATTATTCTCATTATTAGTATTTTACAAGCTTTCATTTAGTTTCACTTATACCATAAGACGGAAATGATAGACAGTACAATTGCTAACCTCGACCACGAACTTTCGTTAAAATAGAGGCTACTTCAAATGATCCGTAAGATCTATTGCACGGGCCGGAATAAATTTGGCACCGGTGCGCTGTGTCCGCATTTAAAACAAGCGAGATATCGGGATACAATAGATTTTTATTGTAAAATATTTTATAATTTTGCCGCTCTTATTGTTATTCGTTTGTTAGTTTGGGTCAAATCTTGCAAGTGAATTTTGACCGGCTTCTAGTCGTCCGATTAATTTGAAATTTGGCAGGTGCTCATAATTCCGGTTACAATGCATTATGTGATTTTTGTCAGAGAAAAAACAAAATGGCGGCTCCAATATGGCGGACGAGATTTGTAATTATGGCCCGATTTGATTCAAAATTGGTATGTGGTTTTCGGGGTCGGAGATTATGAATTTTTTGTAAAATTAATATATTCAAGATGGCGGCCCCAAGATGAAGGATGAGTTTTGTGATTATGGTCCGATTCGATTCAAAATGGGTATGCGGCGGTTTTCGTGGTCGGAGATTTGGAATTTTTTATCAAAATTTATAAATTCGACATGGCGGCCCCAAGATGGAAGACGAGTTTTTTGAGTATAGTCATATTTCATTCAAAATTGGTATGTGGGGGTTTTTGAGTTCGGAGATTATGAATTTTCTGTCAAAATCTATGAATTCAAGATGGCGACTTCAGGATGGCGTACGAGTTTTGTGATTATTGTCAGATTCTATTCAAAATTGGTGTGCGGGAGTTTTTGGGGTCGGAGATCATGATTTCTTTCAGCTCAAAACTTACAGGAAACAAACCTTGTAATAACGATGCTTTATTAGGAATGAACAGATTCGGGCGAACTAACTAAAAAGAAAAAAAGAAAATAACTATTAAAAAACCTTTTCAAATACAAGCTTTTATTATATAATATGTTTTATTATTCCATTTTTTATTATACAGTGCGGTTTTTAATAGTCCCCGCCCCCCTGTTAACTTTTGAACGGTTCGACGTCGAACAATGAAAAAAAACGTATTGAATGATATCACCGATTCTACTTTTTGAAATGAAAGACATTGTGATTGCTTGATAGATAACGCGGGTAGGCACATCAACTTGAAACTTTCAAATAGCATGGAGGGTCAAGTGGCACATCGTAGAAAAGATAACTCATTTCTCTTTTCAACAATCTAGTTTTTTTTCAGTTCCGTTGATACATTTTTTCACAATATCCATTTGAAATATCAAGTATAACAAAATTTAAAATGCATATGGTGAAAAAAAAACTGACAAAATTCAAAAAAATTAGATGGTTGAAAAGAAAATTGAATTATCTTTTCAACGATGTACCACATGACCCCCTATGCAATTTGAAATTTTTGTGTGCCATCTATCGAGCCATCTATCGAGCAATCACAATGTATTCTATTTCAAAGAGTAGTATCGGTGATATCATTCAAAATAGTTTTGATCCCGTTGTTCTATGTCGAAGCGTTCAAAAGATAACAGTGAGGGGTGAAGGGGGGAGGCTATAAAAATCCGCACTCGCAATTGTGATTCCGTAGAACAGCCATAGTTGAAAGAAAAATTGAATTACCTTTTCAACGATGTGCAAATCGACCTATATGCCTTTCGAAATCTTTAATTGTAATGTATTCATTCATTCATTCAGACCGCTCTTCGTCTCCCAGAAAATACTCACGCTACCTTCTTTACTTGTATTAGAAAGAGTGTGCTTAGTCTTTAAAAATCGTCATAATTTGGATAATCCCCAGCTATATCACAGAACACGTAGGACATATAATCTTAATCTGCCAATTCCTATACCTTCCTCGAACCTGACCAGAAAATCAATTATATACGAAGGCATAAAAATATACAACCATCTATATATTCAAAGAAGCATTACTCAAGGGAGCTTACTATAGTTTGGAGGAGTACTATTCTGAGACTTGGTAGAGGCAATCCATGCAAATAGTTTCGTGTAATTGTAAAACAATGTACTGTTTTCTCATACGTTTAGAAATAATTGCTGTGATATATAAAACAACATTGATGTTCAGTACAAATTTTTTAAAATTTTTTTAATTTTGCAATAATAACATTATTTTATTTGACTATGTGTCTCTCTCTGTTTTTAATTGTGATAATGGCTGAATATATTGTGTATTGTCCATAAATAATTGTTTTTAAAAAATTGTTTGTATATAGACATTAGCAACTTTTTTTAATTTTTCGTAACAAGAATTTGTCAATAAGATGTATCTATATCTTCAGACAATAAAGAATATTGTGATTGATCTTCTCTCAAAAAATAGGACCGTTAACAGCATATAATAAATTTAATGTCTCATTGTTTCACATCAAACCGTTCAAAAGTACCCTTCAGATCCACACTTATATTTGACATTTCAAATGCATATTGTGAAAAAACGTTTGAACGAAATAAAAAACTAGAATGGTTGAAAAGAGAACTGATGTGCCACTTGACCCTCCATGCTATTTGAATTGAAATAATGTATTTCATTTCAATTTATCATTCAATACGTTTTTTTTTTCATTGTTCTACGTCGAACCGTTCAAAAATTAACAGGGGGAGGGGACTATTAAAAGCCGCACCGTATATACATGTTATTTTCAACCACATTTCTAAATACTGCGTATCTGTCTATCCTTTTGTTGAGATTTTTTTTATGGCATAACCATATGATTTTCCGCAAAACAAGTGCAATAGCACTTATTGCCATCAGTTTTATTCGGTTATTTTTTTGTTGTTGGTTGATACCCCTTTATATTTGTTGTTAGTTGAATAACGATTATTGTATAAGATTCTTCCGCCAATGAGAAAATTGAGTTGATACATTCATTTCTTACTATTTCATTCCGCTG
This sequence comes from Gonioctena quinquepunctata, assembly GCA_018342105.1. Classification (NCBI taxonomy): domain Eukaryota; kingdom Metazoa; phylum Arthropoda; class Insecta; order Coleoptera; family Chrysomelidae; genus Gonioctena; species Gonioctena quinquepunctata. The sequence goes on along the minus strand of JAFIRS010000156.1, from coordinate 861,804 downwards.
GATATCCAGAGAACGGGGCTTGCTTACTGATCTGCAAAAAACGTCTTTTTTTGTTTTGATATCCGCCATCCTCATACGTGCACCTTTTCCAGGGAATGTTGCAATGATAATTCCTTTCAGTCATAAATTACTTGTGATCAGTCGTCTGCATTGATAACCATGTCGTCTATTTGCAATGTTTCTTTCTGGGCAGATATTCCCCGATCCATCTTCTCCAACATTTATTAATGCAGCTTGTTTAGTAGTCAATAAGCTTCGCCAAAATCTGGATTTCAGTCCATTTTTAACCGACGAAACCAAAAATGAAGAGGTTCTCTATTCGACCCGTATATATTATTTTTCCATCATATTTTTTTATGTATGATCACGCATAACTTTTTACTGAGGCGTCCGATTCTGATAATTCTTTTTTCAGTGGATAGGGTGTACTTCGACTTTGTTGCCATTTGAATTTAAAAGATGAAATCCACCCCTAAGGGTAGCGAAATGAAGGATATTGATCACTCACCCTCTGAATTCTGGTCCGTTAACCGATTCTATCAGGCATAACTTTGTACTGGGTTCTTCGATTTGGATGATTCTTTTTTTAATAGATAGGGTATACCTCACATTTGGATTTCGAAAGGAATTAGCCACCCTTACGGGTGGGAAAATAGGGGATAATTGATTTTTCACTACATACGTAGTTGACAATGACAGATCTCTACTGACATTATTCTTGTTCCACATCCGTCAAAATCAGTATATTTTATGAGAGGATGGAATGATATACAAAGTAATGAAATAAACTAACCAGAACAACGAAAATAATTTATATTACAACAAATAGTAAAAGTAGATAATCATATTATTTAACTGGTAATAGTTGAAGTAAGGTGGGTAAGTATTTTGGAAGTAATCAAAAAACAAGTAGGTAGTAATTGGTATTTTCCAAAAAGAATAAAGCCACAAAAAATTGAAAAATAAAAACTTTTTAACAAAAAATTAAACCAACGAAATACGGAACTAAAAAGTAAAAAATAAAAACTTTTTAACAAAAAATTAAACCGACGAAAAAATCAACTGAAAAGCAAAAAATAAAATAAACCTTCTTAGTCTAAATGATAATTGAGCTCCTAAACTAATGTAAGTAACCGATTTTGAGTCGGCGCCAAACAAACTAGCAATTGAATTAGGTGAAGCGTAAAATGATGACAGCGAGATGCACGGCTGCGTTTTGATGACTTCTTTCATAGATAATGATCTTCGATAATTGTTTGTTTGGTTGGCGCCGACTCAAAATCAGTTACTTACATTAGTTTAGGAGCTCAATTATCATTTAGACTAAGACGGTTTATTTTATTTTTTGCTTTTCAGTTCTTTTCGTCGGTTTAATTTTTTGTTAACAAGTTTTTTTCTCTCCAGATACTCTATCCGTGACAAATCAATACTTTTGCTCTTGGCAACAAAGATATCCGGATTTTTTTCATGAAAGGTATGTTTCGAGTTATCCAAAATTAAAAACCTTGCTGATACTGTGTTAATGTTCAGAGAGATTTAATAAAAACATATTTAAAAAAATAGTAGAATCTTCATGTAGATAACTCATCTACAGTGCTTTTCTTTAATGCCCCCCCCTTTTATTTTTTGAACGGGTCAACTCAAAAAATTTAAACTTGGGATAATGAAATTGATGCATGAATACTATATTTTGGAGTAAAATTGACAGCTGAAACTTTCAAGATGGCGATTGGGCGCCACCTGGGAAAAAAAATTGAAAGGGGGGTCTTGTGACACATCATTTTGAAGCTCCTGACGAATACTTCACAACCCTAGAATAAAAAGTCAATATCTTCACCTACTACAAAATGGCGGAACATTTGATAATTTTCTGAATACAAACACATTAATATCGATACATCTAGAAATATTTGTTTTTCTCTGCCATATGGCAATCCCAACAACCCGATAAGGTTTGATAGGTTATTTTTTGTTTAAACTAAAAATGACAAGAAATGTCAGTACGACAACGTACATCATTGTTCAGTTAAAATATTCTCATTGTTTTCGGTTTTACTAGTACATAGGTACCACGTGAACTATCTCTAAAATGGTCAATTCTCGTCCATTGGAAGAAAAAATCGAAGCGATTTTTATTTACCTACGGTGCGTCGCGTAACTTTCATGAAACCGAAATAATTTTTAATGATCGTTTCCCGAATCGTCCTATCTGTAGAAAATTATTAAGGGAACTTGTAACCAAACTACCGGTAGTGTACAGAACAAAAAGCCCCCAGGTCATCCGTCCATTCCGGAAGAACAGCAAGTTCAAATAATTGGTGAGATGATAGTAAATCCTCAACAGTCTACTTCCTCCGTCGCGAATGGTTCTCAGGTGTGTCCTTCTACTGTGTGGAGGCTTTTGAAGAGGAATAAGTATCATCCATACAAAATTAAAATGGTACACCAGTTAACTGAAGATGACCCTGATCGAAGAACAGAATTCTGCGAAATTATGACGGAAACCATTGCAAGGCATCCCACCTATCTCCACAATATTTGTTTCAGTGACGAATCTACATTTTATCTCAAAGGCAAGGTTCACAGACAAAATTGCCGTTATTGGAGTGACACCAACCCTCACATTTTCCGGGAAACTCATACTCAATATCCAGAAAAAATTAACGTCTGGGCAGGAATATTGGGAAACCATATTGTAGGACCTGTATTCATTGAACAAAATTTAACAGGAGAACTGTATTTGAATATGCTGGAAAATACTGTTGACCCTCTAATCACCGAAATCGTCGAAGCGAATCCTAATGAATTCGATATGGATATTGTATTCCAACAAGATGGAGCATCACCACATTACTTTGGACAAGTAAGAAACTATTTGGATAATACTTTCCCCTGTCGTTGGATTGGCCGTCGAGGTCCTACGGAATGGCCAACCCGCTCGCCAGATTTGACACTTGTAGACTTTTTTTATGGTGCTATTTGAAGCAAAAGGTGTACGAAACTGAACCTGCTTCAATATTGGATATACGGCAGAGAATAATAAAGATTTGTAGAAATATCGACGTTACTGTGTTCGAAAATGTTCGGCGTGAAATATCGGATAGGCTGTTCTTATGTCAAGAGTTCAAGGCAACCATTTCGAGCATCTTCTGAACTGAACTCAGCTTCTTTCCTCAAATTATGAAGTTAAACGTCGATGTATTCAGGCAATTATTAAATGTTTCGCCATTTTGTAGTAGGTGAAGATATTGACTTTATATTCTAGGGTTGTGAAGTATTCGTCAGGAGCTTCAAAAGGATGTGTCATAAGACCCCATTTTCAATTTAATTTTTTTTCCCAGGTGGCGCCCAGTTGCCATCTTGAAAGTTTCATCTATCAATTTTACTCGAAAATATAGTATTCATGCATCAATTTCATTATCCCAAGTTTCAATTTTTAGAGTTGGCCCGTTCAAAAAATAAAAGGGGGGGGGACATTGAAGAAAAGCACTGTATAACAATTTTAAGTTAGATCTGCCAAATGGTTTAGACGTAGGAAATTTTTAATTTTCTTGTTTTTTGGGCTTTGTAGATGCCCCACAGTCGATTCCTGTCATAATTTTGGTATCGATTTTTTACGATTACAATACATTCTCCCCGGTCATTCGAAAGTAGACAATATACGCACCCAGCTCCGCCTTATCAGCCACAATTGTAATACGTGTGAAAGAATTTTATCGGAAGAGTGCGAACAGAGAAGAAAAATATTTTTTCAATTTCCTTAATGCTCTCCGACGTCTCCCCCAAGTCAACGAAAGTGTTTGCCTTTGCATGTGACACTTTTTTATCCTGTAAGGAAAACACGATCGCCGCGTACATCTCTCGGGGATAGAAAATACATCCGGATCATCCAGATAAAAAATTCTGAATAATAGTGTCGTTGGGTTTGCAAAGAAGTTTTATCTTAGACTGAGTGATTGATCCTACGAAAAATCGGGTTATGGGGATGTTCGTTTTTTAACTCTTAATTATTTGGTATTGTTTCTTGTGAATTTGGTAATTTTCTTCGGGAAAAATATACCAGAAATCTCTATTACCCTTTTTGAGGCGATTTCTTTGGAACATAATGGATTATATTTTTTTGTAAAGAATAATACAAATCCATGATGGAGAAAGCCAGAAAATTGTAAGAGATTAAAAATGAACTTAAGAAAATACATAAAGAATGAAGCTCGACGATAAAACAAAGAATATTCTTCAACCTAGACCAGTTTCTGCCTGCATCCTCAAGATTGGCTCATGGATATTTTCGTCAACTATTCAGCAAAAGAATTTGTATATTAAAATATGCAGAATACATCTAAATTCCTAAGTTCACGAAGATGCTTTTGGGTGGAAAAATTACTTTTCAGAACTAACTTACCCGACAGACGTCCTCCTGTTCAAATTTCTATAATTATTCCCAAATTTGTTTTCCTGATAACTTTCCATTATCCCGTTATGGATAGCGCGAAAATATTATCCGTATTCAAATATCTGTGTATACAATTGTCATGGCGATCGGTTGAGCGGTATAGAAGTTGATGCGCTGCAGAGCCGCCTAGTGGCGAGTTGAAGAAAAATGAATAGCATAATAACCTTCTCCATGGGAAAACACTTGCCAAATTTCCAAAAAAGATTCAACCTAATATGTCGTTCCTATCGTCTGTTATGGTCGAGAGTGCATACAAATTTGTATCCGAATTTTTCGACTTTCCTTTGTTTTTGCGCCGAATTACGCATATCCGTCGTTCGAATCCTGATATATGGAGTTCATACAAAAATACCATAAAAAAGGAATATCTCGATTTTTTTATTTTTAATCCCTAAAAACCTTCTTCGGACTATTACGAACATTAAAAGAATAACTAATAAAAAAACTTTTTGAAGACAAGCTTTTATTTAAACCGTGTTCTATGACAATGATTTAATAATTTTTTGTAGAATTATTTGGTTTCAAAAAGCTTGTCGCGCGAAGTGTTCATAAAAGTAGGTACCAATTAATTTGATTGGGCAGTGATTAGTTGGTAAATGAGAACTTGTCGAAGTATTTGCTTTTTACAGAGTATTCATGACCAATTAATTTCATTGGACAATGAATGATTGGTAAGTAACTTGTCGAAGTATTAATTTTATTACAATTCGCGCGACAAGCTTTTTGAAACCAAATAATTTGACAAAAAATAATTAAATCATTGTCAGCGATGACTTAAATTTATTTTATACGTTTTAGTACACGGCTTACATAAAAGCTGGTCTATAAAACCCCAAAAACTCCTAAACACCAATTTTGAATTGAATCTGACCATAATTACAAAACTCGTCTGTCATCCTGAAGTCGTCATTTCGAATTGATAGATTTTGACAAAACATTCATAATCTCCGAACCTAAAAACCCCCACATACCAATTTTGAATGAAATATGACCATAATCAGAAATCTCGTCCTCCATCTTGGGGCCGCCATCTTGAATTTATTAATTCTGATAAAAAATTCATAATATTCGACCCCGAAAACCCCCGCATACCAATTTTGAATCGAATTGGACTATTATTACAAAACTCGTGCTCCATCTTGGGGCCGCCATCTTGAATTTATGAATTTCGACACAAATTTCATACTCTCCGACCCCAACAACTTCCAAATACCAACTTTGAATCGAATCGGACCATAATCACAACCGCCATCTTGGAGCCGTCATCTTGAATTTATGAATTTTGACATAAGTCGGACCATAATTACGAATCTCCTCCGCCATCTTGAAGCCGCCATTTTGTTTTTTTCTCTAACAAAAACTCTCTAATGCATTGTTACCGGAATTATGAACATCTGCCAAATTTCAAATCAATCAGACTAGAAGTTTGTCAAAATTCACTTGTAAGATTTGACCCTAACGAACGAACTAACAAGTGAAACTAAATAAAGGCTTGTAAAAAAATAGCCCAATCGGCCTAGCCCTTATCAAGTGATGCGTTTACGAACACAAATTGCAATTCATTTTTATTATATAGATTTTCCTTTTTTTTATTGGTATCCTTTCAGCTCGATTGAAATTTTGTGAGAAAGTTAGTCTTAGGATGTCATGAAATACAAACAAAATTCCATAAATATTTACTGAAACTTTAAATTTCCAATAAGTATCTACACCAGATTCGTATTCTATACATCCCAATTATCGATTGCAAAAATGAAATAAGGGTTATACGACAGATGGGCGAAAGGATAATAAGTAAAAGGGTTCGAAAGAAGGGGTCGGAATAAAAAGATCGGGTTAAAAAAGACCATACAGTTAGTCGCGTGTCGTCCACGTGTCGTGTGAAAAGATGGGTGAGTTTATTTTCTAAGACATTCGGGATACATGAATAGCTTCTCAAATATATACTCGAAATATTCATAGAAAATATATTATCCGGTTTACAACGTATTCACACCCTTTTAATCCTTGTTTCCTGGGTGCACTAAATATACTCATTTAAAAAATCCGTGTTTTCATACCACTTCCGTGTACTCTCAATGAAATAGAATATACAATGATGTTTTCTAAACGTTTGAATTGAATTATTTTCAAATTTTATATGAGCATTTGTGTATCCACTTTTTAGTTATTTTAAAACAATTAGAACTTTAGCATTGTTGAAGAGATTCAATCTAATGTGGTATATAAAATCAAGTTTGAAAGTTGCACGAAATGTTATATAGGCCAAACAGCACGTTGTTTGAAAAATAGGACATCGGGACATAAGAGAGATACTAAAAAAAATGCTATCAAAATTTTGATTTTTTCAATAATATGATCAAAAAGACTCCTCAGTGGAATGATCATATTAAAAACACAGTGTAAACACCAAAAGAGACGAAGGGGGGCTAAATAGGGCCTATTATAATTAAATCCCAGAAATCTCCGAATGATTTATCAACTTTTTTTATTGGCCAACGTTTTTTCCTATTAAAAACTAGTAAGTCTAAATGGTCCTCAAATTTAATCTCACTATACCTTTACCTGTGGTTTTTTACATATATGTTTGTCCCAAATTTTCGTTTTGTGTATCTATAATGTTTGATTTTTATTCCACAATTTCAACTTGGAAAAACAATTTTTGGTGATTATCTTATATTTTAATAAACCCCCTTTTATTGAATGTATTGTTACGAAACTGAATCCATGACTATTGAAAATATTGTCCGTTTATTTGCACTTCGGAAACACAACACAATAATGTACTCTATCAAGTGATTAAATCAATCACAGTTTACAACTGAAATATTGTGTACGACAGTGTATCTGAATCGCGTACTGTCTTCCATCTGATCAAATAAATATTGTTAGCCCACTCGCCGCATCCGCCGTTCCTTATATGAGGTCAATGCTGGAATATTCTCGTCGGGTGCTTACTAGAGAATTATCTATTGTTCATCGTGACGAGAACTAGTCTTGCTGCTTTCTTGGAATCCGTGTTGGCGGTCGGTCGCTACTTGCTCGGGGTTTTTCCGTCGCTTCCGACATGAACAACGGCAGTGGCGTACAGTATTCGTAACATTATGATAAATCGCAGCAAGTAGAAAACCATTTTAATATGTTATATATCGTTTCGAATCTCGGGTTCGTGGCTATTAAAATACTTGACTAATTAACAAAAATAACACATCATTGCTCTCTGACAAGTAAATAAATCAATCACAATGCAATTTCACAAAATACCACGAGAAGAACTCTTCTCTTCATAGTTGTCATTTGTTTGTCTTGGAAATTCTATCGTTACCTCGATGAAGAATTTAATTAAATCTGAAACGTTGGAAAGAAACAATATTTGTTTCTTAAAATTAAATCATCCCAACCAAACGAAAGACTTAATGTCAATGGAGTTCAACATGGTCTCACAGATTTTTCGAGGGTAATATCATAAGTGCTAGGGATTTTATCGAGGGCAATATTATATGTGCTAGGCCGCAAATTGCACGAGTTGAATTTCTAGAGGCAACACCCTTGAACGAATGATATTTGATAAGAAAATGTCCCGAATCACATTTGAAACAGTATGAAAATACCAGAATTCATGTTATATTTGAATTTTCAACGGGAAAAATTAAAATTCGTCTCGTTCCAAAATTTAAGGAATTATGTCTTGAACTCACCCAAAAACCTGAAATATACATAAATTTTTCACTATCAGATCAAATATGTTTGTATCTGAAACCGATTAAAAAAAAAGGTCCTTGAATTGGAATGGATCCTGGGTGAGCGGCTGGCACGCTAACCAATACTCCACGAGAACTGTTTCTTGATATTATGAAATTAACGGAATTCAATTATTCATCGTCTCACTTGAAAACCTGAGGCTTTTAATATGCTGAAAAAGGTATATTTATTCGAGAATTATAGATTGTTTGTACAAAAGTGTTAGTAACATTGAACATTTGCTTTTGAGTTCTGTCAACATTGTTCTTGTTCGTCAATAATAATTAGTCTTGTGTTTTTAATTGAATTATTAGAATTGTCTTTTTTTTCTATGGCATACATAAAAAAGCATAGGATATATTGGCAAGATAAGGCATTTCTTGATTTTTATTGAATAACTCGATAGAGGTTGAAGTTAGGTATAGGGATTGCATGAGTATCTCTCCCAAAAATTCTTTTTTTTTTATGCCAAGAAAAATGGTAGGTGCCAAGAAAAATGGTAGGTGCCATTTGAAAAAGTGGAGTTTTTGACAATTTTTGAATGCAACAATGATCATCGATGGGGCATTAGGAGATAACCTGGACTGCTCCACAAATTTGGTTTCCTAAGTTTCAACGGTTTGCGAGATACATTTTTTCCGTAAACAACTACGGCGGTAATTTTTTTCCGTAAACAACTACATATATCAAAAACTGTTAACACAACTTAGATTGTCCAAACTCAGAATAAGAAGGCCAATCGAACCGTATGAAAAAAAGTGAGTTTCCATTTAAAATAAGAAAGTTCGTGCGGCCTCCTAAATCGATGAATATGTGAATTATTGTTATTCAATGTTGAAATCTGTGATTTTTTTTGTCATAGTCAATTAAAATAATTTGTTATTTGCCATGAACTAACCGTAAAAATGGTCTATAGCAACAAAAAATCCTCAAGAGAGATACTCTGAAAGGAGGTAACACAGCAGAAAATCATTTGAGAGTTCAATGAACCATTTCAATCAAACTGGTGATGTTGTCTATGCCAGAAGTGGAAGAACACAAAATTGTTCTCAAAGAAGAAACACAAGAACATTCTACTGAGTGTAACGATATCTCCTACTTATAACTTAAAATGACAAAATCAAATATGCATCACTTCAAACACCAGTGTGAAAATAAAATTAAAGAAAAGTTTGGAACGGCAATTCAAAGAAATGAATAAAAATGCTAGTCAATACTCAAAGAGACCTTGTACATCTGGACAGCGTTGTAGTCGATTTTCAATACTCAAATGTTCATGTCAATAATCAGGAAAACCTCTCGGATGCGATTTTTCATATCTCATAAACTTTACTTTTCACCTAACTCCATAAAAAAGCAATTTTCGTCAAATCTGGTGATCTGGGTGGCTATGAAACGGGCTCTACTCTTCCTTTCCACCTCCCAGGAAATTCATTGAGATGGTCTCGAATAGAAATTAAATAGTGTCGTCAAAATTATCATGCAGGAATCGCAAATGGGCACATCTGCTCAGTCTTCTTCAAAAAAGTATGGCCCGCACCAGCATTTCAGATCATATCGTCCCACACATTCAAGAGGTTGAATTAGAGTTAGTCTAGGACTAGTAATGGAAGTTGCCTGACAACAAAACCATTTTTGGAACAGTTTTAGTTTTCCCACTTTTGGCGTAAACACCACTACCAGTTCGTAACAGTTCATCAAACGTGCCAATGCTCTTCTGCTGAAAGTGATGTCATACTGAGGCCTCAATCTGCCTATATATGTCCTCATCACAAAAACCAACGACTCCATTGATTCCAGTAATTCCAAATCAACATGCCTATGGTATTAATATATACCTAAAGAGATATACTCCTATAATATTTCTTCCTAGCGAACATATTATAGTTATCTGTTTCTGATAAAATAAGCTGAAAATAAAGAAGAAGGAATATGCCATGAGAAAACTTGAAGGAAACAAGAATAACTTATCAAAAGATTGAATCATCTTCCTTGAGGAAGTTTCAAATTGTCTCTCTAGAATTTATGAAACCTAGCGATAGTATATAGTATATTTTCAAATTCATTTGATTATATACATCAATTGTTAAACAGGAACCCATTTGAACTGATCAATTGGAATTACATCTAAATGTAAATATTCCTCCAAATACTACAATGCAGTGATACTGAAAGTATTTTTAATATTTTTGAATTAAATTCACAATATTTCTAATATTGAATGATCTCCTTCAAAAGGAAAAACAAATTTTTCCAGTTATCATAGTTCCTTACAAATAGGTTGGGGTCCTAGGGTACTTTTACCCGCTATATTTTTGCAACTGGAGAAATCAACGAAATTGTGTGTGTTTGTAAAAAGTATACCTCAGTTCATAAACACAAAATTTACTCTTTTAGAGATGATTTTCCAACAAGACCTATATAATCAAAAACTAGCTGAAGCAAATTTATTTCAGGCAAACAAAAACTGCAGATTTTTCTGTAAAAACACCATTTTTGAATAGTAAATTTTTTTCAACCACAGTACTTAATACAACATATTTTGAAACTAATTCATTCAGAAAAGCCCATTGATATTTTAATAAAATTTCTTTTCAATTTAGTTTTCCAATTATGGGTAAAATGTTTCATAAGCCGAACATCTATTTTGGGAAATTAAAATTGATATCTCTAATATGTGACAGAGAACAAACTCTAGTCATTTTTCATTTAACATCTATTCATTATTTATTCATAGTGTCTTCATAAAATTGCAGTTCGATTTGATTATTGTGAAAATAATCTCATGCACATTTAAAAATTAATGTCCACTGGGAAATTTAAATAAACCACAATAATTTCTCAACAAACCACAATGTTTTCCAATGACAATGGTTTTGGTGTATTACTTAAGTACATAAAAACCATAATTAGATCAATTTTGGAAAACAAAATAGCAACATTTTTTTTACACTTTTGTATCTTTATGTAGTATTAATCGCATGAAAGACAACTTTTGAAAATATATTATATAGTGTCATTTCGGCAAAAGAAAAATATTTTTCTACTTTCTTTCTTCAATTGAAGTTACCTCACATTTTGAATTCAGAGAAAAATAAAAAACTTTATAGACAGTTTAGCATAAAACAGACATAAAGATACAGACAGATGCAATGATATTTTTCATTTCCATGTTTTCAGTCTCTCCAAAATGGTATGAAAAAATGTATCTCAGTTCAAATATTGAAAACTGTGGTAGTTACAAGAAAAATATGGTACAAATTCAACTTGTATCTGAACAACAAGATACTTTCAGCGAGAAAAACATGGAGAAAGAAACGTACAATATCAGTTTGGCTTCATAGTTATGGTATATATGGATATGAACCCATATAAACAAAGGATTTCCTGCAAAAATTGAATTTTAAATGCTCACCTGACTTTTTGTGCAATAATCCTTAAAAGTGAATCCCTACTCAATACACCAAATATTTAGAAAAAATCCAATAGCAAAACAGTAATTAATATTTATAAATCCTCAAACGAATATCACTCGTATCGTTTTCTGTGCTCACTCTTCAAATATCTGAACTGAAATCAATTCACCTTGAGAGAAGGGCTTAAAATATATCGAAAGAGGAGGAGCAACAGCAAAGCTTTCAAAACTCTACGAAGGACTGAATTCTCCGAAAGAGCCCTGCGAATAAAGATCTTGTGGAGGGGATCGAAGCTTCGCATCGGGCCATTCTTATGGAAAACTTCAACGAAGGGACTCAACCCTTATTTTTTGGCATATTAACATGCAAGAACCCTTCTTTAACTGAAGGGGACAACCCTTTTTTATCTCTGTGTACATAAACAGGGTTAGTAAAGCCATTACGATACCGTTATATTGGTCTTCGAGATAATATACTTATTCCGAAGCCGCTCTAGAAATGTTTTCACTATAATGTTTCTTATATTAAATGATCTACTTCAAAGGGAAAAGCAAATTTTTTCAGTTATCATAGTTCTGTACCCTAGTTTCAATGCAACTGGAGAAATCAACGAGATTATAAGTGTGTATAAAAAGTATACCTCAGTTCATATACAGAAAATTTACCGTTTTAGAGATGATTTTCCAACAAAACCTATATAATAAAAAACTCAAAAACTAGTCATAGCAAATTTATTCCATCATGATCTAAAAGCCAAACAAAAACTGAAGATTTTCCTGGAAAAACACTTTTTTTCTGAATGAAACTTTTGAATACATCTCCATTGCTCTACTTTTTTTCAACCCCAATACATAATAAATACAATATTGATTTGTTGAAAATATAAACAGGATGTTCATAAAATCAGATGTGGAATCATCTGCGACTGAAAGATAAACCTTAGTCACTATCTTCCATCGTCAAGATAACCTCTTGTGGGGTATTCATGTTTCCCTTTTCAACATAAATACAATATATTTTGAAAATGTTTTATTCAGAAAAAGCCATTGATATTTCAATTTTATTTCATTTCAATTTTGCATAAGCCGAACATCTATTTTGGAAAATTAAAATTGATATCTGTTATATGTGACACTGAGCAAACTCAAGACATTTTTCATTCAACATCTAATTATTCATAGTGTCCTCATAAAAGTGCAGTTTGATTTGATTATTTTGAATGTGGTCTCATACACATTTCAAAATCAAAGACCACTGGGAAATTGGAATAAACCACAATACTCTCTCAGCAAACCGCAATGTTTTCCACTGGCAATGGTTTAGGAATATTACTTAACATATAAAGCCATTAAGTATTAGATCAATTTTGAAAAGAAAATGTTGAAACAGTTTATTTTTATTTTTGTGTCTTTATGGTAAGCTTATAATGGCATATTATTAATAAAAAGAAAGACAACTTGTGAAAATATATCATATACCTAGTGTCATTTCGGAAAATTAAAGATATTTTTTTAAATTCTTTCTTTAATTGAAAACTTTAGAGGCAGTTTAGCCTAAAACAGACATTAAGATCAGTGATATTTTTTATTTCCATGTTTTCAGTCTCTCTAAATAAAAGCTCTTGATGTATGAAAAATTGTATCTCAATTCAATTGAAAGATATTGAAAACTGTGGTAGTTACAAAAAAAAATTGTACAAATTCAACTTGTATCTGAACAACAAAAACTTTCGGAGAAAAAACATGGAGAAAGGAACTTACAAAAAACATATGATACAAATTCAACTTGTATCTGAACAACAAAAGACAAAAACATGGAGAAAGAAACTCACAGTACAGTTTGGCATATAAAGAATTTCCTGCAAAAATTCAATTTCAAATACTCACCTGACTTTTTGTGAAATAATCCTTTAAAGAGAGTCACCGCTCAATACACCAAAATTTAGAAAAAAACCAACAGCAAAAAAGTATTCAATATTTGAATATCCTCATACGAACATCACTCGTATTGATCAAATCGTTTCCTGTGTTCATTCTTCAAAATATCCCGATCTGAACTGAAATCAATTCACCTCAAGAGAAGGGCTGTAAAATATATCGAAAGAAGAGAAGCAACAGCAAAGCTTTCGAGGCTCTACGAAGGACTGAATTATCCGAAAGAGTCCTGCGAATAAAGATCTTGTGGAGGGGATCGAAGCTTCGCATCGGGCTATTCTGATCGAAAACTTCATCGAAGGGACTCAACCCTTATTTTTTAGCATATTAACATGCAAGAACCCTTCTTTAACTAAAGGGGACAACCCTTTTTTATCTCTGTGTACATAAACAGGGTTACGAAAGCCATTATGATACCATTATATTGTACTTCGGGATATTATACTTATTCCGAAGTCGCTCTAGATTTTTTTTCAATTTGAATGCCTTGCTAGAAATCTCTAATTATAATATTTGTGTCCAAGTATTAGAATTCATATGTATAGAAAATAAATTTTAGATTGAAATATTAGGTATATGAATATTTCCAGGCAATGTTTTCAGAATACTATATACAACAAATTGAAAATTTCAAGAAGCAAACTCATAATTCGTGTTAAACTTAGATGAATTAGTGAAGCACTGGGGAAATCAAAAAGATCACAGAAATAAAATGATGGTATGGGTACCAAGCAACCCTTCCTCAGTATCATTGGTGACATAACAATTAAAGGGTTATTCGCTTAAAAAAGGGGATGAAAAGGGTGCATAGTGATTTTTTAGAGGGGTGTAAAAATATCGTTTTTAGCAATATCCAAGTGCTTGGATATTTATGTTTTGGATTAAATGAATTGTTATACCTACCTACCAAATATTTCCTATTTTTTCTTGCGATATTATAATGAGTGTGAAGACATCTTAAGGAATAAAATAATTGTACATCACAGGGTAGTATTGTTGTAAATCATGATTCAAATCATGTTCACCAATATTATGAAATGTCAGACATAACACCAATTTGTGCACTGTCTGAATGATTATAAATTATTACCCTATCGATACTGCTAAACCTAAAATTGAAATATGTATACTGCGTCACTTCAAAAAGCTGTAAATCTCAATTTATTATTCATTGTTGTATAAAAACAACAATACTTGAATTAATTATGCCATGAAATGTCACTTGAGTAAGGCACTTCTGCCCTCTGTCTGACAATGACGGCTTTAATTGTAGTAGAAAACTGTTATTATTTATTTGAAAGATGTAAACAAAGAGGAACGGAAATCCTTCGAATCAATTATCATTTGGACTTCAAATCAGGTCAGTGATCAGTTGGCCATTGAAACATAATGTTCTGCCTAATGAGCTCTAGCCAATGAAAAATGATCTACATCATGCGTCATAATGACGTCAGTATAGATAGAATCGAATAACCCTAGTAGCAATTTAAAATGTGTCCATAAAATGTACATGGTGTGGCTTAGTGGCCATATATACTAATAAGACATGAAATGCAATACATTTTATTCACAGCTGTTATGTTATAAGCATGAAGACTTTTCCTAAATTAAGGGCTTATTTGATGTTTATGACGGTTGCTGAAAATTTATAAACTCTGTTGTTCGAGAAGGTTATGATATGGTTTCTATAACAGGTATCAGGTATGTTTATTAGGTATATGAGTTTAGGATGTCTTAGACACTAGTGTTTTATCTACACACTTTCAACAGAAGCATTATGACTTCATAACATGCCAGCTGTAGAAAAACATAATATACAGGGTGATTCAAAAGTACTTTGACAAACTTCAGGAGGCGATTCCTCACAATATTCTAATATGAATTGTCCAAATAAATATATGTCCGGAAACTCTTCGTTTCCAAGATACAGGGTGTTGAAGTTTTATTTTTATTTTCATTTTTTCAAATAACTTTCAAAATACTGACCTTAATTAAACAAAAGAGGTTTTTTGAGGTGTCAATTCGAACCTGATGTTATTATTGCTCTCACTCGTAGGGGGCGCCACCTACACGTCTTTTTCTTTTTGAAGATTCATAACTTTTTTAAGCGTACTTCTAGCACATTTTTCAGTAAAAAAAATCAGTTCCTCTATCATATCTACGTAAAAAAGCTAGCCCTGTTACAAGTCGCTATAAGCAACCGTTTTCTAGATATTTGGACTTGAAAATTTCAAGTCGATCATTTGATAATCGATGCGTGTTGAAGTTATTACCATTATTTTGCATTTTTCACAAGAATGCTAAGGAAATGAATTTGACGTTTGAGTAAGTAGTTTTGGTTTTTTGTAGGGGGCGCCAATCTGTATTTTTGTTTTAATAAAATATGCCAGAAATAGCATTTTATTTCAAGAAATTTTTAATATGTAGAATAAAATAAAGGAAACTGAATTGTATTCAAATAAATTGTTCAAAGTGTCCACCTTCAGCGAAGATACAGGTATTCAGTATTCTAGTCATTGAATCTCGTACCCGCTCAAAAATTATTGGTGTGTTTCTTATTGTTTCACAGGCGTCTACTATTCGGTTTCTTAGATCTTCCTCGTTCGCTACTGGAGTTTTATAAACTAGTGACTTCAAATGTCCCCAAAAATAAAAATCTAGCAGGTTTAGATCTGGGGAACTTGGTGGCCACGCCTGGTTGGATTCTTCTACACCCCTACCGATCCATCGATTTGGATAGACAGTGTTAAGGAATTCCCTGGCTACAACGCTAAAATGGACTGGATCTCCATCATGCATAAACCACATGCGAATACGAATTTTTAATGGTACATTCTGAAGAAGTCCGGGCAATTCATTTTCTAAAAAGTCTCTGTAAGTTGCGTCATTCAGTCGTAACGGAAGAAAGAAAGGGCCTATCAAGTAATTATCTATTATTGCCGCCCATACATTTACAGAAAATTGATACTGATAATGTCTTTCACTAACTGCGTGCGGGTTTTCCAGAGCCCAAACATGGTTGTTATGAAAGTTTGTGATAGCATTTCGGGAGAAGTTTGCATCGTCCGTAAAGAGTACATATCTTAAAAATTGAGGATTCCCAGCTAATTTCCTCAAAAACCACTGGCACATAGTAATGCGTTGGGGAAAGTCTCGTGGCAAAAGAGCTTGTACCCTTTGAATATATTATGGATAAAATTGTTGATCGTGGATAATTCTCCAAACTGTGGACTGAGTAGAATTGAGAGCTTCAGCAATTATTCTTGTACTTGTTTCTGGATTCTCCTCGAGAGCGTTCAAAACAGCTTCTTCTAATTCTGGGGTTCGGACTGCTCGTGGTCTTCCAATAATAACAGCTGACCTCTTGAAGCTACCTGTTTCTGCCAAACAATGGTGGAGACTGGTAAATGTTGTAGCTGAAGGCAGTACTCGATTAGGAAATTGCTCCTGGTAAATACGTCTTGCTTCGCGCGCATTGCCATTCGCAATGCCATAAACGAAATGCATATCTGCTAAATGAGCATTATTGTTTAAATAATCCATTTTTTCAAAATTAGTGTTTCAAAACTCACAGAAACTTCAACAAAACAACTGTCACATAATATGTAATTACCAAAAGTACTTACTCAAAGGTCAAATTTATTTCCTAAGCATTCTTGTGAAAAATGCAAAATAATGGTAATAATAACTTCAACACGCATCGATTATCAAATAATCGACTTGAAATTTTCAGGTCCAAATATCTAGAAAACGGTTGCTTATAGCGACTTGTAACAAGGGTAGCTTTTTTACGTAGATATGATTGAGGAATTGATTTTTTACTGAAAAATGTGCTAGAAGTACGCTCAAGAAAGTTATTGATCTTCAAAAAAGAAAAAGACGTGTAGGTGGCGCCCCCTATAAGTGAGAGCAATAATAACATCAGGTTCGAATTCGACACCTCAAGAGACATTGCCGCCGGTTGACAATGTATGTGCTTATAATAAAATGTTATGATTTCATTGTGTCTATTCTCCATCGTGGTGATTTTTTGTTTTAAAGGGGGTGCCAAATTACCCTCTTGCCCGTGTGAAAATTTTTGCTTGAGCCGGCACTTGCTGCAGGACCCTTACGGTGTGAGGACGGGATCGGTGCAAACAATGGCAAAGTGCGAACATTTTGAAATCCATAAGTTATGCCTGGAAATAAATTTTTTATGCTATTTTACCAATAGATTTTTTCCAGAATGTTTTTACCAATAGTTTTTTTTCAACACATTTACCTATAAGTTGTTCCAATCTTCAATGATCTTCGATAATTGTTTGTTTGGCGCCGACTCAAAATCAGTTACTTACATTAGTTTAGGAGCTCAATTATCATTTAGACTAAGGAGGTTTATTTTATTTTTTGCTTTTCAGTTCATTTTTTCGTCGGTTTAATTTTTTGTTAAAAAGTTTTTATGCAATTTATTATTATTGGCCAAGGATCATCTTCTCTTCTGAATCCCAAATTGTGGATTATTTGATTTATATCCCAGACATCACGGAATATTCCTAGAATATTCTCTAAATATCCGAAAAGAGAAGAGTATATTCCGAATATAAATGGAATATTCCTAGAATAATCAGATGCCTCTAGCATATTCCAGGAATATTCCAATATGCATATTCCTGGAATATTCTCGGGAGAATGTAACACGAATATTCTCGTGAGAATATTCCTGAATGAATATTCCTGTGTGAATATTCATATATTCATATTCATGTATGAATAGTCATAGAATAATCAAAATTGAATATTCTGTATTGTATATTTATGGAATATTCTCCCTTATTTCTATGGAATGGACACCAATAACCATTTTCGACTTCAAAATATTGGAAAAGTATGGGAAAAAGTGCGAATAGATGTATTTGATTTGCAAACAGAGTTTTTGTTCTGACAAGCTGACAAAAATACACTACTGTACTGATCAGATTATAATTGGTTGGAAAATATCGAGGTACACTTTTACGACCAATCAAAACTATTCCGCGCGGGTCAGCGTCTGTCGTTCATCCGGTAGTCGTAGCTTAACCCGATGGCAGAGCTGTAAATTTGAATGCATTTGACATCTATTGTTTTTTTTTACTGGTATGGGTTACTTTTGCATATTTGTATGTGAAACAGGGGCGTAGCTACTACCGTATCAGCCGTATCAATGATACGGGGCCCCCGGACTACAGAGGCCCCAAACCGAGCAAAAATATTAGTAAAATGTTATCCACAATCTCATTTAAACTCTTAGGCAGCCCCGACGCGTGTCAGCAGATATCAGTTATTGCCTATTCCTCCGTTTAAGTGAATGACAAACCACGGAGAACAATGTTTACGAGTTGACGCGTTTTATTTCATTCCGTACCGTACACGCATTCATAACGTATAACGTTCAAACGTTGTAATAAAATATAAAATCTTGTTGTTGTGATTATTTATTGGTTAATAAGTTTAATTTGTGAAAAAATTAGTGAAACAAAAAGAGATTACCCCAGTGGAGCTATGAAAAGAAAAAGTAAACAGAAAAAGGAGGAAGTTATAAAGAAATTGCCCAAAATTTTTTCATTTTTTCAGCAATCAGCTTGTGAGTGATTTAGATTGCAATGGTAAGTACTAAGTACAACATGCTTATTAATTTATATAAGTTTACTTACATAAGTTTTCCCACATTACATCGACATTTAATTTTACTTTACGCGCTTCGTGCTTTCGGGCAGAGAGTATTGATTAAATAAATTTTGTTTTTATATGAATATACTTTTAATAAAATAAAATTTCAATCTATCAATATACCAATATGAATAAAAAATTTATGTTATTAATTAAGTAGAGGTGTTTGATTGATATGTAATTGAATAAATTTTTAACATAAATTTATTTAATTGATATTTTTAGTCCTCAAATTTTGAATAATTCCCAAAAAATTCTTTAACATATTAATTTTATTCAATTATATTTTTAGATTCTTCTGGACCACATTGTCCATTAGAGGTCCATCCGGAAATAGAAGAAACCCATATCGATAATCCTAAGAAGTCTGAAGAATTTCATAATATACCTTCGTCAGATAGAGGAAATTTTGGTGACAGCCTTACTGAATACGAACGAAAAATAGTTTTTAAATTGGGCCCATCTAAACCACAAGGACCGTTTCATATTTAAATGAGGCTGGTATACAAATTTCAAGGACGTGGCTATGCTATTCCTAATGTTTTAAACAAGCCGTATTGCCACTTCTGTTGATTGTTGGCAGATCGTCAAAGCAAATAGTACTCCTCCGCATGGGTTAACGGTTACAACTGCAACAGCTGAAAGAAATTTTTCGAAATTAAAAATTATCTTAGGACTACTATGGGACAGGAACGGCTATCAGATTTGTCACTATTGTCTCTGTAGGCAGAATATCTAGAAAAACTGAAATCGTCTGCAGCTATGGATGATTTAATAAATAAGTTTGCCGAAAAAAAGGCGAGAAAAGTTTATATTTGATTTGAATTGTTTGGCAAACTTAGCTCCTAGGAGCATTAATTGTAAGTAATAACTTATAATCAATATATAATTATTTTAATTCAATGAGAGCGTTTTCCTTATTTTTTTTTTTTGAAGAATGTTTACCCTTAATTTGAGCCTTCCAACAAATTTTGATACAGGGCCCGTCTAGCCAAGCTACGCCACTGATGTGAAACTACTGTGTTTGGAATTGTTTAACAAATATTCTTAATAATCACCACAGTGTGGTAAGTACACTTTTATGTTGTCATTCATTTCATTCCATAAAAATTTCATTTGTATATCACTGATCAATTCAGTTTCAAGGCGTTTTCTACAAAATGTCTAAAATAAAAAGAAGCATGGTGCTTGGTATAAGGAAGTACACCAGGGAACTGAAAATATTTTTAATACAATTTACACACAAACTCCGTCACAGCATGCAAAAGGACAGTTTAGTAATCAAGTTGAAACTATTAGATATAGAATAGATAATCTAATAGATTCAAGTTTTTCTGATTTAGATAGCAGTAGTTCGATCTTGCGATTCTTGTTTTTTCGGTTCGGTTTTTCCCTGTAGTGACAGAAGAAACGGGTTAATAAAATATGTATTATAACTATATAGAAACAGACCTGTTCAAATTCATGTTGTTTTATTTCATTGTAGGGAAGGGGTGCGCAGTCTCCGGAAATCAAATAATTTTTTTTTTCTGAGTGGAACCTGCAATTCCAATCCACAAATACTCTGAGGAAAACAATTACGTATTGCACTAATTTTTTGAAATTAAGTCATGTTTCTTGGATAATGTAAGCAAAAACATTGCTTGAATTGTCAGGCATAATTGTAGAAGTTCATATTATTGATGTAAAAGTGCCATTCAAGATTTTATATTTGAGGATACTCATGTGGGGAAACAGTTGTATTTTTCTTTATTTTCTTAATTTCTGAAATTTCAGGGAATTATTATTTTGTTCTGAAAACCCATCAGGATATTTAGGGAATATTACTATCATATTCCTGAATTACTTTGAATATTCTCGGAATATTCATAGAATATGTTCATGGAATATTCTAGGATTATACTTTCTGGAATATTCATGGAGTATTGTAGGTATATTCTGGATATACAAGGAATATTCCCATAGGATATTGCAGGAGTATTCTTTCTGGAATATTCTGGGAATATTCTGGATATTCCGGGAATATTCCTCATGGAAAACAGATATGTATATCCCTGGCACATTTAAGAATATTCCAATATTCCAAAAATAATATTCTATGAATATTCATGGAATATCCAGTGCTGTCTGGGTATAAGAATATTAATAACCCTATTTTGAAATAAAATGTGATATCTTAAGATGTTCAAGTGAATTAACAAAAGCTTCAAAACGTGTTCTCTAAAAATGTTTTATATACGGTGATTTAATGTATGCAAAACATTTTGGAAATATTATGTTGTAGTGCATACATTCACATTGAAAAATTATGACATACAGTGCGCGCGTAAAGTATGGAAACATGAAGATATCTTCGACACCCCGTAAGATACAATAACAAAATTTTGGTTATGAATATTAGATGGACCCGCGATTTTAAATTTTATATTTTAGACGTTTCCAAATGTACAGTTTCTGAGATATACGAACAATATTTTTATTTTTAAATGGGACAACCCGTATATTTTACAATTTTCTGTTGCAGTTTTTTATTGCCTATGTAGTATACAAACTGTCAATGGTCAATATTGACCATTAATTTTAAGAAATTGGGAAAAATATTTTTATTGCAACCGTTGATATTAATATAAAGAGAAAATAAAATGGGCCACTTGGTATTTGTTAAAGTTTCATAAAGTCTCTGCTGTTTTTTAACCGACGAAACCAAAAAGGAGGAGGTTCTCTAATCGACCCGTATATTTTTTCTTTCCATCATTTTTTTTTATGTATGATCACGCATAACTTTTTACTGAGGCGTCCGATTCCGATAATTCTTTTTTCAGTGGATAGGGTGTTCTTCGAAGGTGGTCCCATTTGAATTTAAAAGATGAGATCTAGCCCTAAGGGTAGCAAAATGAAGGATATTGATCACTCACCCTCTGAATTCTGGTCCGTTAACCGATTCTATCAGGCATAACTTTGTACTGGGTTCTTCGATTTGGATGATTCTTTTTTGAAATGATAGGGTATACCTTATATTTAGATTTTGAATGGAATTATATACCCTTACGGGTAGAAAAATAGGGGATAATTGATTTTTCACTTATGAACATTGGCACACACATACGTAGTTGGCAATGACAGATCGCTACTAACATTATTTCTGTTCCACATCCGTCAAAACAATTATATTCTATGAGAGGATGGAATGATATACAAAGTAATGAAATGAACTAACCAGAACAACAAAAATAATTTATATTACAACAAATAGTAAAAGTAGATAATCATATTATTTAACTGGTAATAGTTGAAGTAAGGTGGGTAAGTAAGTATTTTGGAAGTAATCAAAAAACAAGTAGGTAGTAATTAGTATTTTCCAAAAAAATTGAAAAATTAAAATTTTTAAAAAAAATTAAACCAAAGGAAAAAAAAAATAATAAAAATAAAAGGTATAAAAATCTCCTGAACTAATGTAAGTAACTAATTTTGAGTCGGCGCCAAACAAACAATCAACGAACATCATTAAATTACTTAAAAAAAAATATTAGAATGTCACCGCGCAACTCGATGCCATCATTTTACGCCTTACCTAATTCATTTGCTTGTTTGTTTGGCGCCGACTCAAAATTAGTTACTTACATTAGTTTAGGAGCTTAGTTACTGAGACTAAGAAGGTTTATTTTATTTTTTACTTTTCAGTTCCGTATTTCGTCGGTTTAATTTTTTGTTAAAAGTTTTCTGTGCTGATAAACATGATATGAATATCGGTTTCATTTCGTTAAATCAAGTAGGTTTTACTGTCAGTAGGTACGACGTGATTTACTGTCAATAGGTACGTCGTAATAGTTTTTTGAGGCTTACTAGCGATAAAAATCAGAGTAAAATACAATGTTACATTCAACAGAGCGTCAAAGAATTGAAATTTAATACTAAAACGATGTGGTGACAGGTAATAACATAATATTATGGAATATGAGTATGTTTTATTTGCGACACTATTTGTAGGACACGAACACACGAAGAGGTATGTGAAATATTTAATAACAAGTATGAAGACAGAACTCCTATAGCACGTGGTACTGTATCTAAAATTATTCATAAATATGAAGAAAGTGGACATGTACGAGAACTCAAAAAAAACTGGTTATTTTTCGTCGATAGTTGAAGACCCTCATAAGGCTACTAGAGTTGTTGCAACAGTCAAACAACTGTTCGTAAATATTAAAAAAAAGAAAAATGGCATGCCTATAAAGTACAATTGGTGCAGGAACTGAACGAAGGCGATCCAGATCGCAGAATGGAGTTCTGTGAAACAATGTTAAATAGTGAATGAATGTGGTTTTTTGTGGAGGAAAAACGTTTCTTGACATGTTTGCCCTTTCTACACTTGTATAGATTTTCCTGATTATATTTTCATTTTCAGACTGTGGAAGGTTACCCAAAAAACATGTCAAGACATGTTAAAAAGTTCTGACACTAATCCTAATTTCTTCAATCAAATCCTTTTTTCTGATGAGGCTACTTCCCATTTAAATGGCACGGTCAATAAACAAAACTGCAGGTACTGGTCAGATGAAAATCCTCATTGGATGGTGGAGGCACATCCACAAAAGATCAATGTGTGGGCAGGAATTATTAATAAAACCATTATTGGACCTTATTTTTGGAATAGAACCATGACAGGTGACGAATACTGGGGATTTTTAGAATTAGAGTTAATTCCAGAATTAGCCAGACTCTTTCCTGATGATATAAATCCTCATATCGTGAATAGATCAATTTGGATTCAGCAAGATGGAGCGCCTCCTCATTATCTTCGAGGCGTTCGTGAGTTTCTCGACATTTCATTTCCAAATCGTCGGATTGGAAGAAGAGGAGCTATCGAATGGCCAGCAAGATCTTCGGATTTGACACCTCTAGATTATTTTTGTGGGGTTATTTATGAAAGCAAAGTGTATGTGAATA
This sequence comes from Gonioctena quinquepunctata, assembly GCA_018342105.1. Taxonomy (NCBI): domain Eukaryota; kingdom Metazoa; phylum Arthropoda; class Insecta; order Coleoptera; family Chrysomelidae; genus Gonioctena; species Gonioctena quinquepunctata. Next base: position 837,628 of record JAFIRS010000156.1, on the reverse strand, counting down.
GGCCACAGACTATCCAAGGACTGAAAAACAGAATTACAGAGGGGATAGCACTAATTTCTCCGGAAACGATTAGAAAGGTCTTGGATGAATTTTCATTCAGAATTCTGTATCCAAAGACAAGGAGGTCATATTGAACATCTCCTTTAATTTTTTTTCTCTAGGTAGGTAGGTACCTATTGTTTTCTGTTTATACTGCAATATTAATTACAAAATAAAAATGTTTTTCCTAATTTCTTGCAATTAATGGTCAATATTGGTCATTAATAGTTTGTATGCTGCATCGGCAATAAAAAACTATAACAGAAAATTGTAAAATATACGGGTTGTCCCATTCAAAAATAAACATATTGTTTGTATATCTCAGAAACTACACATTTGGCAACGTCGAAAATATAAAATTTAAAATCGCTGGTCCATCTAATATACATAACCAAAATTTTGTTATTGTATCAAAGAGATCTTCATGTTTCCGTACTTTACGCGCACACTGTATACACGTAATGAGAATGTGTTCGAAGTTATCCAAAGTCTTTTCTCTCCCAATTTCATTCGGATCCGTAATTCAAAAACATTTCTTTCGATTCTTTTGTCTGACTCGAACGAAAGAAAACTTTCCAATGATAAACTAGCAGCTGCCTCCTAAAATGATTGTCAGCTAATTTTCTTGCCGAAGAGTGTCTTTTATTTCATTATTCCATTATTGATTGGTAGCCGCGGGCCAGCGCAGCGTTCTTTCAAACAATTAACCCTGCCAATAATGGAGGATCATATTTGTGCCCCCGACTTTCTATGAAATATTAGATATCACTGGCATTTCGTATTTCTTTGACGTTAGAAATTACCACCCACACGGACATTAATTGTAGTTGAATCGTAACTTCTGCTCGATTTAATGTAAGATGATATTCTTTCTGTGTTCGTGCATTAGTCACTTTTGAAAATAAATCCCATAAGGGAAATATATTTTTCCTGGGAGAATTTTATAGATGTTGCGACTGAGAGACATTTGCATTGTATAATTCCTGGACATTAAGGGTGTAACCAGTTTATTTTCATATGCTACACACTACAAAATTTCTTCGAAATTTCTCGAAAAGTAATACATAGAAATTAATGATTTTTTCACTTTTGACTGGGGTGACTCACGTACTTTGAATTAACGCCTTATTTTTTTCAGATTTTTGGCAACAAAGGGGAAAATAGTTTATTTCAAATTTCTCAGAAAATTTTATTTTCATAAAAGTTTTTGCTTCTGCTCAAACTCAAATTTCACCATCCAAATTGCATATATCTCGATTCGTATACGAGGGAGGTGGAATAATTTGAAAGTAGCTTAAGAGTAAAGTACCTTTATTTTTCAAAAGACACCTCAAGTTTATTTGAATAAATGACTTACAATTTGAAGAGTATCCCAAATTCAGAATTACAGCCTCCTATTTCAATAACAAGTTTTTACTGATTTATAGCCTACGGTTATTGGTACGACCTGTCGTTTGACGTTGGATGCAACACAGTTTGATGGCTTTCAATAAATTTCGAACTACAGATGTCATTTGTTATACCTTAATTATGAAAAATATATTTTTTTTTCTCAATGGCAACAAGAAATGAGATTTTGTCGGCACCAAGTTCGATTAATGCAATTTTCTAGTTGATAGTTGAACGGAACTTCATAAGTTCATCCAGGTAATATTCAATGATGCGTGTTCTATGACATTACAAATTCTCATAATACATAGAGTGGTGAATTGAAAAATGGAGAAAATCAGTAAAAACTTGTTTTTGGAATAGGAGGCTGTAATTCTCAATTTATAATATTCTTCAGATTATAAGTCATTTTCAAATAAACTTTAGGTGTATTTTGAAAAATAAAGGTACTTTACCCCTAAGCTATTTTCAAATTATTCCACCTCCCTCGTATACGAATGGAGATAAATAAAATTTGGTGCAATTTGAGTTTGAGCAGAAGCAAACACTTTTATGAAGAATAAAATTTTCTGATAAATTTGAAATAAACTTTTTTTCCATTTGTTGCCAAAAATCTGCCGGACACTGTATAATATAACAAGACCTACTATATTACCAGCTAAAAATGTTGGCAATATAATATCCGAAAGCATTGTTGCCTAGAAATAGCACGACACATCTACATAGATAAAACTTTTTAACAAAAAATTGAACCGACGAATTACGGAACTGAAAAGTAAAAAATAAAATAAACCTTCTTAGTAATAATAATAATAATAATTTATTAACCACTTTGGTACATCAAGGTACATATGGTAGGTCAGATAAAAGGTATACAAATATATAAAACAACATAAAAAAACATTAAAAATCACAGCTTTACATATAGCATTATAAAGGAAGTACATAAAATGGAATAAATAATTTAAAAGTATCATTCAAATACTCTTGCAAAGTATAGTAGCACTTGTCAATCAATCCAAAAAATGTCACTTTGAGAGTTTATTATCTCGTTCGGCAATTTGTTGTAGAGAGACAAAGCATTGTAAGCCGGGGAGCTTTTGTATTTAGAAGTTTTATGTTTTGGCATCCTCAGCTGTCCTCCGAATCTTGTACTATATGTATGTGTTGAAGCGATCGTTTCGAAGGACTCCAGGTTATTTCGTGCAAATTTAACACATTTAAAAATATAATTACATGGAACAGTTAACAGTTTCTCTCTAATAAAAACCGGTTTGCAACTATCTCGATAATTCATGTCGAAGATAAGTCTCAAAATACGCTTTTGGCCCACAAAAACTCTATTTAACTCTGTACCGCGCCCCCATGCCATTATGTTGAGTGATATATGTGAAAATGCCATGGCAAAATAAATGCTTAATAAACTTTCTTTTGTTACGCAGGATTTCATTTGTTTGATTGCAGAGAATGCTGAATTGAGTTTATTGCAAACAATATTGATGTGCTGATCAAAATTAAGACGTTCGTCTAATAGAGTTCCCAAAAACTTCTTGTGACATAACTATTTCCTCACTGAAGACTATTTCTTCTGGTATATTATCTTCCCTATTAAAAAATTTCATAGATACTGACTTCTTAGGGTTCAGAATGAGTCTGTTTCGGTCACACCAAGATGCAAAAGTATCAATGATTTTGGTAACCTTAACAAGTAAATTGTCGATATTAGAACTTGTAACTGTGATCGTAGTGTCATCAGCAAACATAGTTGAGTGGCAGTCTTTTATGTGTTCGGGTAAGTCATTAACAAATAGCACAAATAATAATGGTTTATTTGAATAGATGACTTACAATTTGAGGAGTATCCTAAATTCATAATTACAGCCTCCTATTTCAATAACAAGTTTTTACTGATTTATAGCCTACGGTTATTGGTACGACCTGTCGTTTGACGTTGGATGCAACACAGTTTGATCGCTTTCAATAAATTTCGAACTACAGATGTCATTTGTTATACCTTAATTATGAAAAATATATTTTTTTTTCTCAATGGCAACAAGAAATGAGATTTTGTCGGCACCAAGTTCGATTAATGCAATTTTCTAGTTGATAGTTGAACGGAACTTCATAAGTTCATCCAGGTAATATTCAATGATGCGTGTTCTATGACATTACAAATTCTCATAATACATAGAGTGGTGAATTGAAAAATGGAGAAAATCAGTAAAAACTTGTTTTTGGAATAGGAGGCTGTAATTCTCAATTGATAATATTCTTCAGATTGTAAGTCATTTATTCAAATAAACTTTAGGTGTATTTTGAAAAATAAAGGTACTTTACTCTTAAGCTATTTTCAAATTATTCCACATCCCTCGTATACGAATAGAGATAAATAAAATTTGGTGCAATTTGAGTTTGAGCAGAAGCAAACACTTTTATGAAGAATAAAATTTTCTGATAAATTTGAAATAAACTTTTTTTCCATTTGTTGCCAAAAATCTGCCGGACACTGTATAATATAACAAGACCTACTATATTACCAGCTAAAAATGTTGGCAATATAATATCCGAAAGCATTGTTGCCTAGAAATAGCACGACACATCTACATAGATAAAACTTTTAACAAAAAAATTGAACCGACGAATTACGGAACTGAAAAGTAAAAATAAAATAAACCTTCTTAGTAATAATAATAATAATAATTTATTAACCACTTTGGTACATCAAGGTACATATGGTGAGTCAGATAAAGGTATACAAATATATAAAACAACATAAAAAAACATTAAAAATCACAGCTTTACATATAGCATTATAAAGGAAGTACATAAAATGGAATAAATAATTTAAAAGTATCATTCAAATACTCTTGCAAAGTATAGTAGCACTTGTCAATCAATCCAAAAAATGTCACTTTGAGAGTTTATTATCTCGTTCGGCAATTTGTTGTAGAGAGACAAAGCATTGTAAGCCGGGGAGCTTTTGTATTTAGAAGTTTTATGTTTTGGCATCCTCAGCTGTCCTCCGAATCTTGTACTATATGTATGTGTTGAAGCGATCGTTTCGAAGGACTCCAGGTTATTTCGTGCAAATTTAACACATTTAAAAATATAATTACATGGAACAGTTAACAGTTTCTCTCTAATAAAAACCGGTTTGCAACTATCTCGATAATTCATGTCGAAGATAAGTCTCAAAATACGCTTTTGGCCCACAAAAACTCTATTTAACTCTGTACCGCGCCCCCATGCCATTATGTTGAGTGATATATGTGAAAATGCCATGGCAAAATAAATGCTTAATAAACTTTCTTTTGTTACGCAGGATTTCATTTGTTTGATTGCAGAGAATGCTGAATTGAGTTTATTGCAAACAATATTGATGTGCTGATCAAAATTAAGACGTTCGTCTAATAGAGTTCCCAAAAACTTCTTGTGACATAACTATTTCCTCACTGAAGACTATTTCTTCTGGTATATTATCTTCCCTATTAAAAAATTTCATAGATACTGACTTCTTAGGGTTCAGAATGAGTCTGTTTCGGTCACACCAAGATGCAAAAGTATCAATGATTTTGGTAACCTTAACAAGTAAATTGTCGATATTAGAACTTGTAACTGTGATCGTAGTGTCATCAGCAAACATAGTTGAGTGGCAGTCTTTTATGTGTTCGGGTAAGTCATTAACAAATAGCACAAATAATAATGGACCCAAAACCGAACCTTGTGGTACACCCATTTCAACATTTTGTTCACTCGACGTTACTGTATTATATTTGACAGTCATACAACGGTTTTCCATATATCATTTCAACCAAGTTAAAATGTTTTCTGGAAAATCAAGTGCAGCTGTCTTATGGGTTACGAAATCCGAAGATACCGTGTCAAAAGCCTTCGATAGATCGAAAAAAAGACTGATAACAAGGTTATTAGCGTCAATTTCTGCATAAATGAAATTGAGAAAATGGTAAGTTGCTGTTTCGATAGAATGGCTTTTTCTGAATCCATGTTGATTATTACATAAGAGCATAGCTGGGCACCGTTAATCAAATAGTTAACTTCGTTAATCGTTATTCCGCTACAAAAAAAGTTAGCTTCGTTAAACGTTAAAGCGTTACATTTCGGAAGAATTAACGCAAGTTAACGTTAATCGTTAATCCGTTAATATGTGTAAAATTGCATTTTTATATCGTTGCGTTAGTGAACTTATAAAACCTGTTGGTTTAGGTTCTGGAAGTTAACAGGTTAGGAACAAAACAAAATACTTGTATAATTCAAATGTGTAATTTAATCGTCGGGCATAAGGTGCATATTCCCCTTCATGAACATTAACATGTTGAAGTTCTCGTCTGAAAGCGAGGCTCGTTTTGGTGTTAAAATGTCTTTACCCGTGGAAAACAGACGTTCAACTGCGCACTTGAGGGTATAGCAGTATTGTATTTAATGAATAGATTTATGAATATCTGTTCCCCGAGGAATGTAGCATCGTTGAACGAGTCTTTTGATTTCATGTCCAGCCACATTTTAACGAGACTTTGCGCTTTACTCTTTAAAGAGTTGGAGCTCTTTGGTTTTTCTATAGACTGCGTGACAGAATTGAAAAAGTCTTCCTCGTCATCATCGTTGTTACTCGCATTGCTCCCTCTGCCACTTAAACTATCTCTGTCCTTTGAATTTTCCGCTGCTTCTTGTCGTAAGGCATCTTCTACCTTTTTTTCCATCCACTTTTTTACTGCATCCACTCTACTGCTGTCATGCGTTTCCAGCCATATCAACCGGAACTTTATCTAGTTTTGTTTTTGTTTAACTCGTTGCCACGCGCCGCCCGGCACTTGTCGTTCGTTTCATACTAGTCTGAACCTGCTTTTCGCGCCGCGCCGCGGTGCCGTGCGGTAAATAGTAGGCATAGAATTAACGATTAACGGACTTCTGCATATTAACGGAAGTTAACGTGTCCGTTAACATTTTTGAAAGTTAATCCGTTAATCAAAATGTTAACTTCGTTAATTAACGATTAACGGATTAACGAGTTAATGCCCAGCTATGCATAAGAGCTTGTTTGCTTCCAAATAATCAACTATCCTGTTAGCTACTACTTTCTCAAATAGCTTGGGCAAGGAACAATAACTATATAAGCTCCTAAACTGATGTAAGTAACTAATTTTGAGTCGTCGCCAAACAAATAAACAAATGAATTAGGTAAGGCGTAAAATGATGGCATCGAGTTGTGCGATGACATTCTGATAATTTTTTTGAAGTATTTTAATGATCTTCGTTGATTGTTCGTTTGGCGCCGACTCAAAATCAGTTACTTACATTAGTTTAGGAGCTTAGTTATTGAGACTAAGAAGGTTTATTTTATTTTTTACTTTTCAGCTCCGTATTTCGTCGGTTTAATTTTTTGTTAAAAAGTTTTTATTTTTTAATTTTTTGTGACTGAAATCTACTAATGACTACCTACTTGTTTTTTGATTACTTCCAAAATACTTACTTACCCACCTTACTTCAACTATTACCAGTTAAATAATATGATTATCTACTTTTTTTTTAATTAAATTAATTTTGTTGTTTGGTTATGTATTCCATTCTTTTATATCATTCCATCCTCTCATAGAATATAATGATTGTGACGGATGTAGGAATAATGACAATAGCGATCTGTCATTGTCAACTACATATGTGTGCCAATGTTCACAAGTGAAAAATCAATTATCCCCTATTTTTCCACCCGTTAGGGTGGATAATTCCATTCTGAATCCAAATATGAGGTATACCCTAACTAATAAAAAAAGAATGATCCAAATCGAAGAACCCAGTACAAAGTTATGCCTGATAGAATCGGTTAACTGACCAGAATCCAGAGGGTGAGTGATCAATATCCTTCATTTTGCTACCCTTAGGGGTGGATTTCATCTTTTAAATTCAAATGAAAAAAGAATTATCGGAATCGGACGTGTCAGTAAAAAGTTATGCGTGGTCATACATAAAACAAAAAAAATATACGCGTCGACTAGAGAACCTCCTTCTTTTTGGTTTCGTCGGTTAAAAAATCCAGAGCGCCTTAGCGCAAGAGATTTTCAATGCAGATGTGGAGTGCTTTTGCTTCAAGGCAACAATGCTCCAGTTATTATAAAGCCAAAATTCAGCCGTCAGAATATTAGGTCGAGTTATATCCGTCAAGACAAATGCTCGAAAAATATTAATTTTGTATTTTATAAAATAATGTGTGATTGGAAGTAAAGTGTTTATAATTTATCGTAGCTGCAACTCTTATTTTTCCAATTATATTAGAAGTATGTTCTTTGTTCAACTGTAGATATAGCTTAAGTAACGATGCACCACTGTGACCACTAATTTTGATCAGCCCTTGTTCTTAGACTCCTACCTTGGCCATGTGGAAAATTATTGTTGAGCGACTGGAATTATTAGTGATTTCCTTATTTTCAGTATCGAACCCATATTTTTTTGGTGACAATATATTGCATTTTCCAAAAGTATCCTTCCTGTTGGAGAATTCTTATACCATGATGACCCAAATTTATCATAGTAAGGATTTGGGCGTGAGAAAAAATCGGTCAGTAGTTATACTTGCGTTTTCATTCCGTTTCTCTATAAGTTTGTGGTAAAATTTAACCAGGCATCTGTGCTGATTTTCTAAGTCTTGAATCAGCCTTTTTGTTTCGGCACAGTTTTTATCACTACTTTGGCAAGTTTTCGTAAATATATGGAATGATATTGAACATTGATTTGTTGAAAATATAAACAGGAGGTTCATAAAATCAGATGTGGAATCATCTGCGACTGAAAGATAAACTTTAGTCACTATTTTCCATCGTCAAGATTACCTCTTGTGGGGTATTCATATTGAAAAGGGAAACATTCTGAATTAAATATTGATAGAAAGATTTTTCTGTGAATTGAAAAATCCACGATTGAAATGAAGTTATTTTTGTGAATGTCTAACAGAAAACAACTACTTCCCCGGCTAAAGCCACGCTGGACATTGAACTACATCTGATAGATATTCTGAAAAGGCCCTAACTCAAAAGAATAAATCTGAAATTGAAAATTTGCATTTTCATTCAGATAGTTATTTGATTTTCTATTCCAGTCTCAATTAAGAACTCATAAAGATGAATGAGGCAAAGAAGAATGTTTTCCAAAAGAGAGTACTCACCAGAAATCATTCGTTACATTGACGCAGGAGAGACATCGCATTCACTAGGTCTTCAATACATTTTTGTCGACGAAAATCTATTTCACGCTTCCACGATCATCAGGAAGACCGGAAGAAATGGGAAACACATTTTCAAGAAGCAATTTCACTTTGCAAAGATGGAAAAAGTTTGAATCATTTCTTATGGAGAGACACTTCGAAATTAGTGTTTTCTGACATTAAAACCTGTCATGGGGTATGATAGATTGATTTGTTGAACATATAAACAGGATGTTCATAAAATCAGATGTGGAATCATCTGCGACTGAAAGATAAACTTCAGTCACTATCTTCCATCGTCAAGATTACCTCTTGTGGGGTATTCATGTTGAAAAGGGAAACATTCTCAATTAAATATTGATAGAAAGATTTTTCTATGAATTGAAAAATCTACGATTGAAATGTTACGAATGATTTTTGGTGAGTACTCTCTTTTGGAAAACATTCTTCTTTGCCTCATTCATCTTTATGAGTTCTTAATTGAGACTGGAATAGAAAATCAAATAACTATCTGAATGAAAATGCAAATTTTCAATTTCAGATTTTTTCTTTTGAGTTCGGGCCTTTTCAGAATATCTATCAGATGTAGTTCAATATCCAGCGTGGCTTTAGCCGGGGAAGTAGTTGTTTTCTGTTAGACATTCACAAAAAATAACTTCATTTCAATCGTGGATTTTTCAATTCACAGAAAAATCTTTATATCAATATTTAATTGAGAATGTTTCCCTTTTCGATATTGAACACTTCCTGACTGACTTCCATCATTGTTCAGTTCTACTTGAAAATTATAGACACAACAGTCATGTAATCTGAATGGAGATTCTTCTTGAAAAAACGAACTTGAACATTCTGAGTGAAACTTCTCCATTAACGTATTATGTTACTTGCGAGGCTTTTATATTTCTCAGGGTGCTGAAATGAAGATTTCATCTCATGAACAGATTCGATGTGAAATATAAGATAATTGCAATATGATTAGATATTTTCTTATATATAATTTCAAGGGTATCTCTAGGAAGGAAGACTCAGTTGAAATTAAATATTTAGAAAAATATTAATTTTTATAGTGATTCTTCAGTTTGACCACAAACCGAATTCTTCTATTTCAGTTCGCATAAGTCTGTTGAAAATATGGGGAGTTGTTTCTTATTTTCCAACTCCCCATAATCTGAAAACTAACAAAGTTCGTTATGGAAACATATATAAAGAAAACAGGTCGTTTTTTTCAAGAATCTTCAATGATCAGTATGAACACATCATTACAGATTCGAACACCCTATCAAAAAATACACATTGTATGCTTTTGAGGTTATATTATGTTTGTGAACTATGCTAATATTTACTTTATTTACTTATTCGGTGTTATCAAAAATGTCTATTATATAATTGATAATGTTCACTACACTTCAAACACTCATAACTTTCCACGTTTTTCTCAGTTAAAAATTGAAAAAAAACTTTACCAACGCTTTACAGTATTCCATGTGCCATATAGTCCAGTTTTGTTCTGCGAGGTTTATCAGGTTTACCACACTGAATGACCAAATTGTAACATGGCTGGAATTTTAAAATGAAAGCAGAAAATGAGTGGGTAGGTCATTCGGACATTGGTTTTTATTATAATGAATAATATTGGTTTCATTTGCTTATGAAACTGAGAAAAGTTCATAATTTTTTTTGAAAACATGATCGAATATTTACATATAATACGGGTTCTGACTGATGGATGATGTTGATTGATGATTTACAGTTAATCAAGAAATAAATCATGGTTATAATTTTACTATAGCCACCATTTGCAAGTATTGCATAAAATTACATTACATTACCAATACATAGTTTTGTTTTAATGAATGAGATACATTCATTAAAACTACCTAGAGACTCGCATTGCCTAGGGGCCTCTATATGGCGTAATCCGGCCCTGCTCGTTGGTGTTTTCCATGTTGATGTCATCTTCAGTAGCTATAATTTGGTTTGGTATAATTTTGGATTTTGTCTGCTCCTAAGCTAACAGAGGCGCAGAGGATTTTTTCATAATTATGGTTTGTTAAGTGCTTCAATGAATGCTGACTTTATCTTCCAGTTTGGATATAACGAGGTTCGTTTGTTTTCATTAGTATAAAATTGACCTTAGTAGAGGTACACTTTCAATACGTATAGCCGGTATATAGCCTGTATCGAATGTTAATAAGGATTCACAGACTCTCTTTAAACATTTCTCAAGCAATCAGTTCAAAAATCCACATATTCATTGCATCCGGTATTGCAACTATTTGCTTACGGCTTGGGTTATGTTGGGCGGACAGCGATTCCCAAAATGGGATAAAAAAAATAGTGCAATATTCCGGAAATAAGTACTTTTTCAGGAAAATTCCAAATACCAGTATTTTAAATAAAGAATAAAAATACTATTTAAACGATCAAATAGAAAAATGTCCAATTAACAAATAGTATTTCTAGGAGCATTTAAAATAAGTTTTTAATGATTTAAATACAATATACTTTTGCCAGCCTACTTAATGTGAAAATAATTTTCAAATCTTACACATCTGGTATACCAAGCACAAATGCTGTAGTAAGTATTTTTGTTATTCGATGTGTCAAATAGTTCCATTGTTTATTTTATACAGGACATACATGACCTCTCTGTTTTAAGTCATTTGAAAAAGAAAGATAACGAAATCAGCGTCGTCAATTATCGGGTTGGGTGAGACTGGATTCACTAAACAAGCGTCGGTAGTGTATTCGATTTTCCCAGAAGACATTTTCCGATAATAACATTTATTCCGAATAGAAAACCCTCTCCCATACCTGAAACGTTATACGCTGATGACGCAGATGTAAGCTAACCCAATTAGGATATGAGTTCTGCAATAAGCAAACAGTTGAAGCCCGTCGTCTTGGCAACCCCCATTCGCTTAGACAAAGGCAGCAGCTAACTCATCTTTAATAAGACGATCAATTATGAAGCGAACGAAACTTCTGTGCAACTTTCCGTTGTAATTATATTTTTGTAATTAAGTTTCGTATTTCTTTCGTGTCGGATTTATTTTAGATATATCAGGTCGTTTCCAATACCTATATTTTTAACGATTCTAAAGCAGAAACGTGAGTCGGAGTTCTCAGTATTATATTGCATCGGGGAGATACAGAGTGATCTTGTTTTTCTTCTTCCATGGGGTCCGTATATGACATGAGTTAGCTTATATCATCTTTCCAACATTAACATAGAAGAATTCCAAACTGCAAAGTGTGATATTCAGTTCGTAAATTCACAGCGATAATTATAAGAATTATCTGGAATCCATTCTATAACTGCTTCATCAACAGACTAGAAAATGTAAAAAAAAAATCATAAACAGATTGAACTTTAGATTCAACAAAGATAGGCACTACATATAACCCCTACGAAAGCAACTTGAAATAATTTTACAAATTGGAAACATTTTTGGGATTGAGAAGTTTTTTTTTTATATATGTTTTATATATATATAAATTATTTAATAATCTAACAGACTGGCCATATTGCCTACAACTCTGCCACCTCAACAGCTCGTAGCATACTATAAGGAATAGTCAGCTCCTAAAAGTTCCCCACTGCTCAATAAATTTCCTACACAACTCCCCATTAGTAAGATGTAACAAAACTCTCAATGCTCTAAATAATGGGTCCCTCAAGGTAGCATTACAGGACCAGTACTTTTCATAATTTTCATGAATGATATTTTGGATATCTTGAATGACACTCATGCACTAATTATGTAGATGACACTAATTTGATAGTTTCAAGTCCGGATTATCCAGACCTAATACGAAAAACTCAGGACATCACGAGAAACATTTATGAATGGTTTACAAAAAATAAATTGATACTAAATGTCGAGAAAACCAACGCTATATTATTTAGAACCAAACAACAGAGAATTGAAACTCCAGAAAATATAAACTTACTCAACAATAAAATCAGAATTCAGAATAATACCAAATTTCTGGGAGTCTTCATAGAGGATCATTTACTTTGGAACGTCCATATTTTAAGCTTAGGAGCAAAACTGAACCAGATATGCTATAGCATTAGAGACATAAGCAAATACCTTAACGAAAAATCATTAAAAATTATATACCATGCAAATTTTGAATCCTGTGCTAAATTTTGAATAATATTCTGGGGATGTCAAAGTAACATTAACGACCTTTTCTGTATTCAAAAAAGAGTGATTAGAGCTATGTTTAAAATGAAATTTCGGGAAACATGCAGAGGTGTTTTTAAAAGAAGTAACACAATGACAATTTATGCTTTGTATATATATGAATGTGTTCTGTATTTGTTCAAGAACACAAATGTTTCTGAACATAGGCACAGTCATAAATATCCAACACGAAATATAAATGTGAATTTTCCGGTACACAGATTAGTACTATCAGGAAAGCATCCATCATATGCCTCTAAAAAATTCTTTAATAAACTACCAAACAATATAAAAAGTCTGAATAGCATCAGTAAATTCAAAAAGGGAGTAAATAAATTACTTATCGACCTTGAACCTTACTCTCTTGACGAATATTTCCTACATACATTCACATAGCTCTAATCCTACTCACATGGTTAAATGTGATCTTGTTTTTTTTACGCCTATTTCATTTTTGGTTTTTGTATTTTGACTATGTATAAAAATATGAAATATTCCATGAAATAAAGACTATGTTATTATTATTATTACATCAAACAATGATCTAGACATATTTAGTCTCTCATTTACTAGATTCAAATATGGTGTCAATCAAATTTTGTACAATTAGGCTTTCTCATCATACCTCCTCAAATACAAATTGGAAGAATATATTTTCATAACCATACCATCAAACCATACAGTGTTAGTAATTAAGCACATTTAACTATAAGCTATTGTAATATTTTGTTTTTGTTAAAAAACACATACTCAGCACTTTTTGCCGCTCTATTATTGGGCAGTGAAATACCTGCCTGTTTGTTAGGTGGCCTCAAATTTATAAATAAATAAATAATATTGAAGAACACACCTAATTCTTCGTATGATAATCGTTGGAATCAACATTGCAAAGTAGGTCATGCACATTTCAATTTTTTTTCATACAATCATTTGATTTGAGGTTAATTATTTAGTCGACGTGAAACCATTGAAGTCAAAACTCAATTCAAAATAGCCAGATCTGTCAAAAAACCACTGTGAAAATATCTGGGTTGTCCTCTTCCGCAAATGAAATGATAAAGTCATTTCGATGTGTACCGTCCTTATCGTCAAACACGTGAAAATGACACATTATCCTTTCTCTGTTTTGCGTCCTATTGAAACGGTCATGGGCCCAATAAAATCGATAACGTATGTGAAGGGAAAAACGCGCAATTCAAATCTTTCAGACAGTTTACATTGTCTTATCTTGCAGAACATACAGTTCTTTAAACTCTGTTTTCAAATTATTTATGGCAGTATTTCGAAGTGTCCAGCGTCCCTAAGAAGGAGTCCGACGAGACAAATGTATAGTCCATCCAATATCAATTGCAGAAGCTGTTTCTATAGGGACCAAATAAAAACTCACTTCGCTAACACGAGCGTATATGCGAAGAAACGGAACGAAAAATAATCTACTACTTGTATACAGTCTCCGTCGGCACAAAGAGCCCGCTGGTCAACGTGGACTTGAGTGACTGCTGTCTGTTCTACAACCGATTCGTCTGGGCCAATCAAGTCGGACATCAATGCTTGCAGGTGTGTCTATACGATAGGAGGTCATAAATCACGCGTTATATGTGTGTTTTAATAGCTCTGAAAGATTAAAAACCAGTAGCGTCTATGGTCTTGGTGTGTGCCGATCGAAATACGTTTTAGGATATCAAAATATCTAAATAAAATTAGTTATCTCTGCCACTGCTGCTCACAGGATTTCGCCGCAAGACTTTTTTATGCTTCTGCAATTGATATTGGGAAAACTATAACATTTGATCCAAGACTAGTTCTTCTGAACATTCAAGGTGTGAATTCTCAAAAAATCAACAACTTATTTATAGATTTAACTAATTACTATGTAAATTTCATATGCCTACCTGAAACTTGGTTCAAAAAAGATTCAGCCAAATCATTTCACAAAGAGAATTTTTCTCTGAACACTTCTGTAGGACCAATACCACTTGTGGGGGAGTAGCTATACATTCCGTATTTTTTATGTCGTACCACTATTGGCATCTTGTAAACGGTAAATGATACAAAGTTGGTTAAATTAGACAAAGGTTGCCTATTTTAGTGAACAATGAAACAAAATCGAAAATATCACGAGCCGTGTTCAAAATATACGGGGAAAACCGAAATGGCCCGTTTTCTTTTCTTTGCGCTTGGGTCTCTATTTTTAGGAATATATGGAAATGTGTTCAAGAAGAAACTTTCTTCTCTTTTTTAAATTAGCTTCGATTTGGTTTGATTTTCAATACGACGTTTCGTTCTTCGGGGGCCACCCTCAACTCAACTTTTTCGATTACGGACCTGTATTTTCTTAATGAACTCAAGTAGTTCTTATCTTACCGAGTTCAGATTTGTATCTTGTCTGGTTTTTGTTTCTACATTACTGCCCATAAATTCCTTCATCAAGGTCTAAACAATGAAAATTCCAAAATTTATTTTTTACTGATTTTGCTCTTGCCTTCGCAGGCAGAAGGCGATATTCCACTTTGAATTACTCATTAAACTTGAAACTATTTAAAATTAAGACAAAAAACTATAAAAATAACAAAGAACAACAATTGATATCTTAAATTGACGCCCAAATACATTTTTGCTCTAAAAATGGTATGTTTGTGGCAAATTTGAAGCATTCGGGGAGTTATAACCATGCATGCTCTCTTATTGAAGCTTTCAACTCTTCCACATTCTCAAAAGTTGAACTGAACACCTTGTTTTTGATGAAACCCATTATCGAATAATCAAGAAGAGTGAGGTCGGGTTAACGAGGTGGCCATTTAATAGGACCGTTGTTTCCTATCCATCTTCCTGGCATGGTCCTATCGAGAAATGTTTTACGCGGTGGTGCTCCGTCATGTTGGAAATATTCATATTTCCTTAGGACATTCAGAGGCAAATTTTCCAAAAAATCGCCTAGAATCTCCGATAGGAACTCAAGATACAACTTCCATGTCAATGGAGTATCGAAGAAGTAGGGACCAATAATTTTGGTATCCAAAACCAACCCAGACAATAATGACGAACCTCTCTCGAAAATTAGTGGCTCTATGTGAATTAGTATTTTCTTGGTGCCAGTAATAATGAATATTCCTGTTGAACCATCCATTATTTGTAAACCGTCTTTCGTCATAAAATTTTACTACACATTTCATCATCTCAGTAGGTATGTGCAAAATTCTGCCCTTTTGTTGTAGTCTGTTAAACGCAAATGATGTACTTTTCTCACTCTGTAGGGCTTGAATTTATGTTTCTGAAAAAAAATCTTGTTGGCGAATGCGATATACCACTATTTCTCACTATCTCTCTAAGAGATACTCCCTCATTCTGATTTTTCTTGTATTCCACGAATCCTGATTCAAATTATCATTTTACTGTGTAACATGAAACTTTAAAAAAACTTACCTAAAACATCGATTTCATTATCATCACCATTTCCAGTAATAGGGCAACTTTTATTCTTAGATTTCACAAATGAACCATGCTCTCGTAAACTTATTTCAATACGTTGAAAAATTGTGGCATTGAGCTGACGACGTTCGGGATTGGGAATTCAAAATAAGATGCCAGCGCCAGACTGGCAAAAATTCAAAACAGACATACTTACATTGTTTGTCTGTTTTCTCAGAGGTTATACATTTGTGTTCGGAGTTTTTCTGAAAATACATATCCACTTTCTCATCATCAGAAAACTCCATAGTTTTTTATTCAACGTGTAAATAATCCACCCTTCAGATTTGAATTCGTGAATTTGTAATCTGTCATTCACTTTCTTTTATTCCATACTACATAGTTCGTGAAGTTTGAAACTTTCCGTTTTCATTTGAAATAGCTTCGATTGGGAATACGTATAGGACTCAAAGACAAAAGAATTGCCTATCGCCTAAGAATGGACACACAAGAAAAATGCTTCTCGGCTCTTTGACATAAAAAAAATGTATCAATCGTTTTTCCTTGTTATTCCTCTGCTTTTTCCTTTTCATCATATTTATTTTAAATTTTATCCTCGCAACTTGAGTCAAATAGCCTTTTAATTACGAACAAAAATAAAATCAGGACCGTATTCCGGAGGGGAGGATTTTCATTGACCGGACCTTGATGATGGAATTTATGAGCAGAAACGTAAAAACAAAAACCAGGTAAGATACATATCTGAACGCGGTAAGATAAGAACTACTTAAATTCATTAAAAAAATATAGATCCGTATTCGAAAAAATGCAGTTGAGGGTAGCCCCCGAAGAACAAAACGTCTTATGGAAAATCCATGCAACCTCAACCATAGCAAGAACGTTAATCTCAGTCTCTTCATTTATGATAAACCTCTGTTCCGCCTCTCGATTTCCTTCTTGCCTAAAACAATTCTCAACATACGGAAAATACTGATGGGCTGGATGTTGCTGATTGCAATATCTCTGAGCATACAACTCAGCAGCATTCCTTGAATTTCTATGACATTCTTCCAAATATCAATAACATATTCACTTTTTCACTTTGAGTATACATTATTTTGAAGAAAAATTAAACTGAAATTTAACGAAAATTAAGAAACTTTTACTGTCTGCTCATAAAGCTTATGTCACTGTCATTACTTAAGTGGGTGTTTTGTTTTCCAAAGGAGACTTGATAAAAATAACTGCAAAATATTATGCATCATGGCTATCCATGGCACACTTGACAAAAGTAAATAAATTATTATCCAGCATTTCCTTAGTAATATTTAATTCATGTTCTTATTTCCAGACCAATCGCAAATAAATTAGTATCGTTAAATTCTTCAAAAAATTCTTTTTTCGGAAAGTATTTGTCAAAAAATGGTCGCCATTTGAAAAATAATAGTTAGACACGAAAATGTATATTTGCCTACTTGTCTTATTCCTATCTATTATATCATCTGAGGTCCTCAGATTAGTTTACGTCCGATCATGGCCACCAAGATGCAATATTTAAAGTGGCTATAAAAAATTAAGAAGACGTAAAAACTTTTTAAAATGTCACATTCTGATCCAGAATCGTCTCAGAAATCCAAAAATGTTACAATATACAGGGAGCAATTTCCGGTGAAACCGGAAGAGACCGGAAAGTGAAAAATATGCGAAAATCCCCCCCTTCACATACCATTTACCTATACCAAATCTTATTTTGATACATCTAATTTTCTAGAAGTTATGACTTGTCTAATAGATTCGTTGACACCCGGTATTCTCAAGTTCTTTCGATGGGGAACATCTTCCTATGTTGAACATTTCCACCTTTTCATTTCGAGATACAGAGCCTTAGAAACAATTTGTTAGAAGAAGAAATATTTATCAAGTAGGTTTCCCTAATATACAAAAACTCTAATATATATATATATATATATATATATATATATATATATATATATATAATAAAAATAAAAATAATGTATCATAATGTATGGATTCATCCTATATGAATGATCTGTTAAATAGGTTATTAATCTGTAGTAATAAGAATAACATTATTACAATTAAATATAAAAACAGTTGTAATACCATACAGCGTAAAAAAGAATAGTATAACAATTTAATGATTAATCCTATAAGATTGAACAGTAAACTGGATAATAAGAGTAACATTGCAAATAAAAGATAAAAAATAGTCCTAATTTAGTTCCCTTATATGTATCAACAATTTGTGTCTGAAGTTTTTACAAGATCCACTAGATTTAACATTATGTGGTAAGTTATTGTACTCTACCATACCTTTATAAAACAATGAATTTCTCGTATTTGATAATTTTACGGTCACATTAAGTGAAATGATTGTGAATCTCGTGTTTGAAATCAACATAATCACGAAAGTAAGAAGGTGCTTCATTATGTACTATTTTATAAATAAATATCATTGTTAGGAAGTAAAGTCGTTTAGAGACTGGTAGCCAATGCAATGTATTCAACATTATTGAAATGGGGGTATAGCTATTGCAGCTCAAAATAATCCTCATGCTTCTATTTTGTAGTTGTTGAAGCTGTGTCATTTTATTTAGATTGAATTGATATAGTAAAGTTGCACAGTAGTCAAAATGAGGTAGCAAAATTGACCGGTACACAGTAATTCTTGTCTCCATAGATAAATGCTTCGCAATTCTTGAAAAAAAGTATAGTTTTTTCGAATTTTTTTTAGTAATATATATAAAGTGTGCATCGAAAGTAAGTAAATTATCCAGTTGGAAGCCCAAATACTTGACAGTTGTTACGATTTCAATTTGCTCGTTATCAATCCTTATATCAATGTCATTAACATGTATCTGCTTATATTTGTATTTAGTTGTCACGATCATCGCCTTGGTTTTTGCGACATTGAGTTTCAGCTTATTAATCATCAAATATTCACTTACACTTATTAGAACATTATTCATATTTTGTTATATTTATTACTTATTTTAAATCCGAGACAGAAATATAGTGTTCATCTCAATATATCGCGAAAAAACAAAAAATTATGGACATGAGATAATCTCCTTCCCAGTTTCCACCCCTATGAAGTAGACAGAATGGAAACGAAATCATTCGACGCATTAAAAATCATAGCACCCCGCGGCGGTTTATGCTACATTACCCCTCCTGATGAGAGCGACTCTGGTTCACTCGCCGTTCAGGCTACGTTTCTCTAAAATTCGCAGATTTGGCCAATTTACCGAAACCACTGAACCATGCATCCATGATAAAAGAGTCTTATATACGTTGAACTTTTTATTTTTAGTAGAATCGAGGTCGATTTGACTCATGACACCCTACATACACACTGGTGGACAAGGGGATTTAATTTTATTTGGATCTACATAGAAAATTAGTATATTGTCGAAATGTTCCGAAATAATTGAACATATTGGTTAAGAAAGTTGTTTGAAGTGAAACTTCTTCGAGCACGATGAGAGTAAAGTAGAATTTGAGTGTAAAGTTTTTCAAGCGTAACGTTTCTGACGGAAAATAGATACTTGGCCAGAGAGAGAAAAAGAGAGAACTATGCTATATAAGTTGATGGTAGTTTCTGAATAAAGTAAAAGAAAACGGTGCCAGAACCAACGTACATCACCCGGCCACAAAAAGGCAGGGAAATGATCAATATGCGGCATTGCTAACCACCAAAGATAATTTAACTAACTCTATAATGAATTCCGCATATCGTAGAAGCTCTAGAATACCTAGTCATTTCGAAATTTCAGGCAATAAATCCGCTTACAATAATAAAGCTTTCAAATAAGTTCGAAAATTTGACAAATGTCATGCTAGTAGATGACTTGCACTAGCATCTGAAAACTGGTCCAGGATTCATTTGCCAATGGAATCTTCCCTAATTTTTTAAAAACAAGCATTGTAATTCCTCTCTTTATGAATCGTATGTCCCAAATGTTCTAGTAATCATCCGTTGAATGTCTGTACTAGCTCAATTCGTAAATGCATAAACTGTACCAATGCTAATTTAACCGATACTGATCACGCTGTATGGGAGGCCGAAAAATGTCCTATTTACAAGAAAAAATTAAACTATCTTAAATCCTCTGCTTTTGTCACTAAATAGCAACCAGAGCAAGAAAACATTTCTTTGGATTTTTCGGCATCCAATACAAATAGTAACATGAAGTGTTTTTACCAAAATGTCAGGGGTCTACGATCCAAAACGCATCTTATTTATAATAACATTGCACAAAATATTTTTGACGTGATTTGCCTCACTGAAACCTGGTTGTCATCTGACATTTTGGATTCCGAAATAACCAGTAACCAGTATACGGTTTATAGAAGAGACCGTAACTTTGATCTCACAAACACAACAAGAGGGGGTGGGGTGCTAATTGCCGTAAACTCAAAGTTTTACACATGTCCTATGGACCTCAATTTCATAACTGAATCTTTCCCCAATATTGACATTGTTGGTATTAAAATTGTATTCCATAATTTTACTACCAACATTATAACGTTCTATATACCTCCGAATACATCTATCGTTTTATACGATGGTTTCTTTGAAGCTATTTGTAGTCTGCAATGTTTGCTTAATGATGATAGTAACCTGATTGTAACTGGAGACTTCAACATCCCTGAATATGTTGTTCATGCTAGTATCAATTCTCACAATGTGAAATCAATTATTCTACTGGAGAACTTCATGAATTTTCTAGGCCTAGTTCAATATAATGAGGTATTGAACGCCAACAATAGAATCTTAGATCTATTATGTAGTAGATGTCCAATGAATGTACAAGAGTCATCATTTCCTCTCGTTCCTATTGATGTGCACCATCCTGCTCTAGAATTTTCTATCCCCTTCAGTCTGAAACCTAATACATTCAAAACGAATACAATGAAAACCTTCAACTTTAGGAAAGCAAATTTTTCTCAATTGTATGACATGCTCTTCGATACCGATTGGACTTTTTTGGAAGATAATGATAACGTAGATATAGCTTGCGATAGGTTCTACAATCTATTGAATAATATTTTAACAGAATGCGTTCCCCAAACAGCTGGTAAAAAATATTCCTACCCACCTTGGTTTACCGGTGATATTATAAGAAAAATGAAAGCAAAGATCAAGTATTTACGCAATTATAAATCAACGGGTAACACTGAATTTTTCGAATTGCATAAAAATCTTCGCAGAGATATAAAGAAAAGTATCGCCATAGCACACTCCAATTACATTCGAACGGCGGAGAAAGATCTAGGAGATGATCCCTCCAAATTTTGGGCTTATCTGAATACAATTAGAAGCAGCTCAGCTATTCCTGATTCTCTAAACTATGAAAATAGTAGCCTGTCTGATCCCCAATGTATAGTCGATGCTTTTGCCACCTACTTTGAATCTGCTATTATCAAATCATCCAATTATCGACAATCTGAAAGCACGAATAATTTCAACATACCAACTTTGTCCATCCCTAAAATAACTGAAGATGATGTGCTGAAGTCTTTAAAAAAATGTAAACCAAAAATGACAACGGGACCTGATGGTATTCCATCATTTCTCCTGAAAGACTGTGCTGTCAGTTTTGCTAAACCTTTATCCATTATTTTCAATCTAGCACTGACAACACTTCGTTTTCCGGATGTCTGGAAATATGGTAAAATATGTCCTGTTCTCAAAAAGGGGGACAAACATATGATTGAAAATTATAGACAATCGTTATACTATGCAACTTCAGTAAACTCTTCGAAATGGTCTTATATGATATTATATATGCACATGTGAGATGTCAGATTGTCGATAATCAGCATGGGTTTGTTAAGGGTCGTTCGACAACAAGTAATCTTACATGCATTACTCAATACATAGCAGGAGCTTTGGATATGTCTTCCCAGGTTGATGTCATTTATACAGATTTTTCAAAGGCTTTCGACAGGCTTGACCATGGTGTACTTCTCAAAAAACTGAGTTCGGTTGGTTTGACTGACAACCTTACGTTCTTTTTGGAGTCTTATCTAACCGAAAGACGTTCAAGAGTTCAATACCGCGGTTTTAAATCTGTCGAAATAATCGCCACTTCTGGTGTTCCTCAGGGATCTGTATTAGGTCCCTTGCTATTCATTATTTTTATAAATGACATTTGCCTTGAGTTAGACTCTGAAATTCTACTATATGCAGATGATTGTAAACTGTTTCGTCAGATTTCCAATGTAAACGACTGCAGCTACCTACAAAAAGATATCCAAAAATTGGATTCATGGTGTGAAGCGAACTCACTTTCTCTCAACATACAAAAATGCAATTTTGTCTCCTTTAGTCGCAAAAAATCACCCACCGAGTATCCTTATACAATAAATGGAAACATCTTGCAAAAATTGTCAGAATTCAAAGATCTGGGGGTCATCTTTGACGAAAAATTCACATTCACTCATCACGCGAATACAATTGTTTCAAATGGCTTCAAAATCCTCGGTTTCATCATAAGAAACTCCAAATGGTTTTCAGATATCAACACTTACTTACTCCTTTTCAATGCGCTTGTGAGATCAAGGTTTGAGTATTGCTGTGTCGTGTGGAATCCTTGTTACAACATACACGTCATAAATTTAGAGAATATTCAGAGAAGATTCTTGAAGTACATTAGTTTTAAGTGTGATGGATTCTATCCAAACCGAGGTATTCCGCATGAAGTGCTACTTTTGAGATTCCAGGTTCACTCTCTAGACAATCGACGTAAATACCTAGGTATATTATTTCTGCACAAGGTTATTTTCTCTATAATTAATTGTCCATACCTACTTTCACATATAAATTTGCATGTTCCCAGGCTACCTGTACGTAATAGTAATACATTCTACCTCCCCTTTCCTCAAACAAATGTACTTACACGCTCTCTTCTGTACAAAATATGCTTTGATTACTTGTCAATCCAGAATAACGTAGATATTTTCAACTGCAAGCCAACTGACATCAAAATAGCTATCTTGCAATCATAATGATTTCTTACTGAACATATAATATAGTTTCACATTTGTTGTGATGTGTATGAACTTTTTTCTCACTGAGTTTTTTTCAGTTCATACACATCATTGCTCTTATTATTTACTCTTTATGGAATAAATTGTCTTATTTCATGTACATTAGGATTATCTCTGTATATGTCTGTACATTAGGTTTAACTCTGTTTAACCTTTCCTGAATGTATATTTCCCATTCTGTAATTGGCTTCGGCTGTTGAATGGTGTACCAAATAAATAAAAAATAAATAAATAAATAAAAAAGATGGTGACCCTTCTGACCCCTCCAATTTTCATCCCATCTCTCTCATTCCAACTCTTGGTAAAATAATTGAAAAATTGGTAAAAAGTAGAGTGGTGAACTTTTGGCTCTCCACAACATTCTGCACCTTCAACAATTTTGTTTTCAATCCAAAAATTATACAGGAGACGCTTTCAAGCTTTCAAAGTGATCAACAATAAATATCAAAAGGCCATTATCGAATCTAAAAATAAATCATGCGATAATTTTATCAACCAATCTGATAATAAAATTAGAGATAGCTGGCAGCTGATCAATTTTGAAAAAAGTAAACCAGCTTCTCATGTAATATCCGACGCGATCTCTCCACACCAATTCAACTCATACTTCACCACCATTGCCGAAACCATAATAAGTCAACTCCCACTCAATGCTAATACCCTTTCTCTAAAATCACTGGACAATAAACTTAAACCTACCTCACCCGGGTCTTATTTTCTTGAACCCATCACTCCATCCGAAGTTTTCAATGCTATACACGAGCTGAAAAACTCCTATTGCCTTGATGTATACAATCTAAACAGCAACATCATAAAAGAAACCTGTACATATTTGGTTGATCCACTGACGTCTATCTTCAATACTTGTATCAGCGAAGGATCCTTTCCTGATGAATTTAAAATCAGCAAAGTCATCCCTGTTTTTAAAAAAGGTGACCAAAATCAAGCTGAAAACTATCGACCCATTTCTATCGTTCCTATTTTTGGTATAATTTTCGAAATTATTCTCAAAAAACGGCTTGAACTTTATTTTGAGGAGAACAATCTTCTAAACTCGGACCAATACGGTTTCCGAAAGTCGTGCTCCACTGTTCAAGCGGTAGCACGAGTTGTGAGGGATATAGTCGACGGATTTGAAAAGGGTCATCACAGCTCTGCAACACTGTGTGACTTGAGTAAAGCGTTCGACTGTGTCTCTCATATTAATATGTCACATAAACTGGAAGAATATGGAGTTAGAGGTCTGGCACTCACTCTTTGTATCCTATCTGACGAACAGAAAACAGCTTGTTGATCTAGGCAATAACAGAACATCTGATCTACAGCCAATTGAATTTGGTGTTCCCCAAGGATCCGTTTTGGGGCATCTTCTGTTTATTGTCTATATCAATGATCTCTTCTATGAACTACAACCCTACAAATGTGTCATCTATGCCGATGTCACATCTATTTTACGCTCTGACAAGAACTGCCAGACTCTGCTTGCCTCCATGTCACACGCCGAAAAACAAGCTGAATCGTGGTTCAACTCCAATCTACTAAAACTCAATAAAGGAAAAACCCAACAAATCATATTTTCAAATAATCATAACATCTCAGTGGGAAAAACCGTCAACTTATTGGGAATTACACTTGATGACAGTTTGAATTGGGCACCTCACGTAGAAGCACTGAGCCAGAAACTCTCAAAATATATTTTCTTACTCAGGCAATTGGGAAACTTTGTAAGCTTGGAAACGCTTCTCTCGGCGTACTATGCATTTTTTCATTCCCATGCTAGCTATGGAACTCTGCTCTGGGGCAACTCCTCCAATGCTACAAAAGTTTTCACGCTCCAAAAACGCGCAATTAGAACAATTTCAAATGCAGGTTACCGAGATTCATGTAGGCCCCTTTTCATGAATTTGGGCATCATGCCATTACCATCTATTTTCATATACCATACTCTCTTGGAAATACATAAACATAAAGATGGATTTCCGACCAACTCCCATTTTCACGAGTATAACACCCGTGGGGCTAACCTATTGAGACCTTACCGGTTTAACTTACAGAAATCCTCAAAGAACTCACTCGATGTCAACCTTTACAATGTCTTACCGTTCACTACCACTACTCTTGCCAATGTTCAAAAAACAAATCATGGAATATCTGATTAAAAAATGTTTTTATAGTACAGAGGAATATGTTGCCTTAACCTCAGTGCTTGAATTTCTATAACATTTCTAATATGTACCTATTATCAAGTCTGTATGTATGTACGTTTGTGTATATCAGATCTATTTTACTCAATGTTGTATATTAACTGTTTATATATATATATATATATATATATATATATATATATATATATATATATATATATATATATATATTTTTCTTTTTTATTTCTAATGTTCTAAAGGATCTTTGCGCAGATCTGCTGTTTTTATTATCACTCTGTACTACTGACTTGCTACTAATGTATCCTTATATACCGTAGTTAATAAACATCTATCTATCTATCCTACACTTTCTGAAAAACCTATATTCGAAATTGAATCTGAAAGAGGCAAGCGCTGCAGTGTTTTGTGATCTGGCAGAAGCTTTCGACTGTTAATCACGGAATACTGCTGCGCAAGCTAAAGCACTACGGGTTCAGGGAACAAAGCTACAACTGTGTTGAATCTTATTCCAAACAAAGAACCCAAATCGTGAAAACGGACAGTTTCTCCGACATCGGGTCAATTAAGCATGGTGTTCCTCAAGGCTCTGTTCTTGGGCTCATCCTATTTCTACTGTACTTGAGAATTTCAGAACGGAAGGTATATTTACTATCTTTGCTGATGATACAACCATTTTGTGGCATGATAAGAACCCACATAACCTTATGGCAAAATATTTCGCGATATTGCTGCTGTTATTAAAGAATGGTGCGATTTTAATCTGCGTTCGTTTAATACATCTAAAACACATTTATTGTCATTTCAATGTACTATACCAGACATTCCACTAGGAAGAGATACCATCTCGTCTACTTACACCAATAAATTTTTGGGGATTTGTCTTGACAACAATCTGAACTTCCGGAATCATGTTGAAGTATTGAGCAAAAAGCTGTCCTCAGGGTGTTATGCCTTACGTGTGGTATCAAATGAATTAGGTAAGGCAAGGCCTTAAATAGTGTTAACGTATTAATTGAATCACAAATTAGATATGACATCCCTTTCTGGGGAATCTGCAATAAACAGTGCTTCAACATGATTTTTACTCTACAGAAGCGTGCTGTTCGTTATATGTGCAAGGGGGGTTCTAGGGACTCCTGTAAGGAATTTTTCAACAAATACAGCCAATAATATATAACAAAATGTAAACATTTTTTAATACTCTCAAATATATATTGGTTGTGTATATACATTAATTGGGTGCATTTTTTATTTTTTTGAACATATTTCTCAGTTGGAAATATAGTCGTTCTATAAACTCTTGACAATGATCATAATGTATTTATCCAGGTTACAACCACGAAACACTAAAAAATGTATTGAACATTGAATGCCAGTGTTGTTCTGTCAAAGATTATAGTTCCTGTTCCTTACTCTTTCGTTCTATTCGATGATTGATCTAAATGAAAAATCATTATCTGTGGTGTGGACTGCCATCTAGCAATGAAAGTCACCAAATAAAAAACACATCAAACAGGAGCTGCGTTTTTTTTTTGTCCTCAACGCTGAGTACACATGACAGATCATACTTATGACGTATCATTTCTGATTGTTGGCTGATAAAGAACTTCGCAATAGTTGTCATTCGCCAACCAATCAGGGATAAGGTAGCAATGGAATGACAAGTGACAAAAAGTTAAAAAAAAAAACATGATTCACGATTGACGTAATAGCTTTGTGTCCAGTGTCATGGTCTAATATCTTTAGACAATGGTTCTGTATTGAATTTTGAATAATTTTTTCATTTATATACTTGGAAACACGAACCTTCGATGATACTTCGAAGATCAATGTTATTCCTGGTTTGCTGCTATTCGTGTTTTTCCTAAAGGTTTGTTGGGGTTTCAACTTTCCTGCAATTCATGACAATTACCTTCAAATTGCAGTTGATTTTATAACTTTTCACACAATTTTATTCCACACTCACTTTCGGAATTGAACTAAACATATTTTTCATCGTGTAAGTCTATTAAGATGAATCCATAATATGATTTCTCTTTCTGGACACAAAATTAAATTTATATTTTTTTTTATCTCAAATCTGGAATGCACTTAATTGTGACAGTTTTGACAGTCCCATATGATTTATCAACGAAGCCTTTCGGCTCGAAGGAAAGAAGAAATGGCGACAACCAGAATAGGGAACACGCATGATTCCATTTTCTTTTTCTTTTCTTCAGTTCGGTCCTCAAATCCCAAAGTTTTGTCTAGTTGACAGTTTGAAGCAACTAGCGGTAAAAGTTTGAACTGTGTGAAGTAACGATGCATACGTCCATCCGAGGCGCTATGAGTACGTTTTCAAATGTGATGATAAAATTAGCGTGTTCGATTCCGAATTAAGAGAAACATTAAAACAAACAATTCTCAAGTTTGTTGCTGAGCTTTCTAGGTGGTAATCTTCATGTGCAAATCAAAATAAAGATGCACATGCGTGTTCCCTATGAGGTTTTTTTATGTTGGCAACTTGTGCGGAACTCCCCTGTTTGGTGCAAAGTATGTGTTTGGTGTACATTTAAAATAAATCCAAAAACCAAATGACAGTTGACATTTTACAATGGCAGTTTATTTGGCGGTAAATAATACCCATTCATCTGTGTCCACTATTGAAGCCGTGCAAAAAATCCATTTATTTTTTACATTTTTGTTGTTTCGTTTGATCAAATTACAATTATTCCAACACAATGGTCAACAAACCCGTAGGAAAGATGTACGTTTTGAAAAGAGGTAAACAATTAGTGAATTGAATTGAAGAAAATCTTAAATTGCTCTCTTATAGGTGGCCGAAAAGAAGAAGTTCATTTGGATAAAATCACCTCCCGCGTTCAAAAACTCTGCTATGATCTCAACATGGATTTTGTGGACCCTGTAAGTACTCCTTTGGTATGAACTGAAAGTTGCATCAATATTCATTGAATTTACAGGTGTCCATCACACTGAAAGTGGTGAATGGTCTTTACACTGGAGTAACCACTACAGAACTGGATACATTGGCGGCAGAAACAGCTATCACAAAGACTGATGACCATCCCGACTATGCAACTCTTGCTGCTCGGATTGCTATATCTAACCTTCACAAAGAAACTAAGAAGCAATTCAGTGGTAAGTGTACATGTTGGAAACTACTTTTGAATCGTTAAATTTACCAGTTGGAAAGTTACCAGCAAATATTTTTTTATGGTGCAATACTGGTCTCCTGACTTATATTCTTTGTGATAATTGAATTAGCACCTCCCATTGGATCTGAAAATGATGCTGAAGCTGGCTGACCAGATCCCGCAGATCACTTATCGGCGAGAACCGTAGTTTTTTAAGGGGACTGTACTTAATGTTGGCCGTCGAATATTTCATACATTTGGATCATTCGCTCTTTTAAAAATAATACATCTATTTGTTTCATCACGACTAATATATATGCATAGATTAAATATTATTTCACGATTTCCTACAATGTAAATGAAACATCAAGGAAGGACGTGTTCAGTTCTATTGGATTTAAGTTCTCTTTACTCTCACATGCATAAACAGAGATACATGAAATTTTCCCGAAAGTAGGATGGAACATTAAAAGGGTTTGTATATTTCTATTTGCGGTTCCTAATCTCATTTTTATGTAAAATAATTGCGAACAGAGCAATAAGTCAATTTGTAGAAATGTCTACTGATTTTTTTCTGATAATTCTCAAACACACAAACTCAAATAAATAAAATTTTCCAGTATGTGAGCAGAAATATAAACTCAGAAACTGTAAACCAAAATAATATAGGTGAAGAAATAATGCCCTGGTTCACATCAAACCAGCTAAGTCTAAATCTAAGCAAAACAGTCACTTTAGATTCTACCTTAGGGATTTCAAAGGGATATATAGAAAACAAAAAATTCCTTGGACTTTTTCTTGACACAAAACCTACCTATCCAAAAAACTTGCTAGTATAAATTTTTTATTGAGAAAACTCTCACAAACGGCTTCCACAGAAATCTGCAGAGTGGCCTATATGGGACTATTTCAGAGCCAAATCTCCTATGGTATACTAATATGGGGAAACGCCACAGAATGGAAAACAAATTTTTGCATGCAAACAAGGCTATCAGATCGATAACAAATACTCCCTACAACGAATCATGTAGACATACCTTTAAAAATGTATACATATCAATACTCCCAGCCTTATTTGTCTATCACTGCCTATATTACATCAAATCTAAAGAAAGCAAATTCAAAAAACAAAATAATTTACAATCACATATCACAAGAAATAAAAATAATTTGATAATTCCCCAACATAGACTATTATTAACTCACAAAAGCTTTATTAACACCTCTATTAAACTCTTTAATAAACTCCCAATGCATATTAGGGACCTCCAAAGAGCAAAATTCAAATGAAAATAAATCCTTCTAGCCCTTAACATCTATACCATCGAGGAATTCATAGAAGCAGATCTCTCCTCAGTACTAGGATTTTAACTGTATTATCTTTCCTGTTTTTCTATTTTTTTTTTCATGTATTTTTTAAAATGTTATGCATACCTCAAATGTGTGAATGTACTTTTATACTCACTACATATACTTTTAATACATAAGCAAACAAGAAACAAGTTTTTTTTATGACGATGCTAAAACATCTTTTTTTATTTTGAGCAAATAAAGTATTCTATTCTATCAGTGAATGAGACTGTAGTTCATTATTCGTCTCATCCCATTTCGAAATAAAAAAATCGCAAATGCAAAAATAAGACAATACAATACAATGTTTTCTTTCCACTTCTATTTTCTTCATAACATATGAAAATTTCCAGAATGTGAGCAGAAATGTTATTGAATGATATGTGTAGTTCATTTCCGGTTCCTCTTCTCAATTTCCATGAAAAAAAAATCGTTAATTTGACAATAAGTCAATTTGCATTGAACTCCACAATTTTTTCTCCATATCTTAGAATGGATAACTCGAAAATTGTTGATAATTTTGTTGGTCAACTAAAATCATCGTTGAATTGTATTTCATGCGGCTATTGTTCTGTTTCTTTTGACCCCTTCTGGGACCTTTCACTTCATATTCCACAGAATACTGGCCAGCTCAGTCTTTCACAATGT
Source organism: Gonioctena quinquepunctata (assembly GCA_018342105.1). Lineage (NCBI taxonomy): Eukaryota > Metazoa > Arthropoda > Insecta > Coleoptera > Chrysomelidae > Gonioctena > Gonioctena quinquepunctata. Next base: position 807,012 of record JAFIRS010000156.1, on the reverse strand, counting down.
TTAGACTCGTTTACCAGGGAAGACATTTTGGACGGCGAAGAGAAACCAACTTGTTGTAATTGTAAGGAAATGATAAAATGCACAAAGTCATTATCTATACATAAGTTCCCCAAAATATTAGTAATTCACTTGAAACGATTCTCGCCGATGGGGAGATTTATGGGAAAACTAAATGCCACCATTGACTTCCCTCTCGAAGGTTTAGATATGAGTAATTATGCAGCAGATAACGTAGCCCCGTATCTTTACAACTTATATACTGTGTCCAACCATACTGGAACAATCTATAGCGGACACTACACGACTTACTGTAGGCACCCTTATGCAGGCACGTGGTACAAGTACAATGACTCCAGAGTATCACCGATATTCCCAAAATCCCTTATAAGTGGAGAAGCATTCATCCTCTTCTATGAGCAAGAGGACGCCCAATCACACCTTTAGTTTTTTAGTTTTTCATTCTCAATCATTTGTAAAAATTATACTTCAAATAATTTAAAAAAAAATATAATGAGATATAAGAAATGTTCTCAGAATTGAGCAGAAATATTACTGAATGAGACTAGGTAGTTCATTTTTCGGTGCCTCTCCTCAATTTCCTATAAAATAACCACCATTACAACAATAGGCCAATTTGCATTGAATTCCACAATTTTTTTTTCATTATGAAAATTGAGAAAATTTGATATACCTGGGTTCTTGCGTGTGGAAGAATAAAAAATTGTGAAATTCAATGCAAATTGGCTTATTATTGCAATCGCGATTTTTTTATTGGGATTGATGAGAGGAATCGGAAAATGAACTCATTCAGTAATACTTCTGCTCACATTCTAAGAAACTTTCATTTACCTCAGTTCGTGTGTTCGAGATTAATAAAAAATATTGAAAATGAAGGAAAACTGAGTTATTCACAATTTTTTTATTGGAAATTTAGGAGAGGAACCGGAAATGAACCACACATATTAATCAGTAACATTTCTGCTCACATTCTAGGAATTTTCATGTTTGAGAGTTATGAAGAAAAAAGTAGTGGAAAGACCATTGTACCTAAAACAAATTGTCTTATTTTCGCATTTGTGATTTTTTTATTTTGAAATGAGGTGATGAGACGAATAATGAATTACAGTCTCATTCACTGAGGTTTGCGTGTTTGAAATTATCAGAAAAAAATCAGTAGAAATTTCTGCAAATTGACTTATTGCTCCATGCTCTATTACTTTTCAGAAAAAAGAGATCTGTAAACGAAAATTGAAATATACAGACCCTTTAAATAATCTCGAAAAAAGTTCATGGGTTAGAGGACAGGTATAAGACAACAACATCCCGTGGAATTGAACAAGTCGTTTGCTAGTCCTTCCTTGATGTTTTATTTATTGTTCCATCAGAAAAAATCGTAAAATAATAATAAATATATATATATATATATATATATATATATATATATATATATATATATCAGTCATGATGAAACAAATAGATATATTATTTTTAAATGATCCAAATGTATGTAATATTTTCCGGCCCGCATTAAGTATGTTCTCTCGTCAATTTATGTTCTGCGGGATTTGATCTGCCAGCTTCAGCGTCATGGACTGAAATGTTCAATTCCTTGGGATCAGAGTTTTGCCATGCAAAATTTGAGCTGGTCCTTCAAAATTGCTTAATGGTTAGACAATTGAAGGATTGAATATGGACGGAAGCGTTCTGTTTGAATCCTTTTTGTTACATTTGTTGTTTTATATCCAACTAAAAAAAAAAACAAAGTTGTGACAACTTGATAGTAATTACTTATTTTTTATTCTCGAAAGGGTGAAATTTGTGTGTACTTACTTTTAGTTTCATAGAATCAACACGTTAAGATCCGTTATGAGCGAGAAAGAATCGTACTGTTGGGCCAGTAGTTTTTTTGTCAATAAAAATGTCAATACCATTGAATTTGTGCAAAAAAACTATTTGGACAGCTAATTTTTTTAAAACAAAATGAGGCATTATATGGATGCAACCCTGGACAAAAAAAATACGACCATTTGGACCGCATCTCTCTAATAAGTGTTTCTTGTTTTTCCGAAACTCACAATGCTACAAAAAAAATTAATTGTCATGATGATTGTATTATTTTAATCAATGATTATAATTTCTGATAATAAATAATTATTTGCTAAAATAATGCAATTAAAAACAAAAATTGATGTAACTTTTTTGTATATTGAAATTTTTCCAACCCGCAAACACGATGTACTCTTGGGACTGGGCGTTTTCATTTGCCATAACGTTAACATTGAAGAGTGTAGTCACATAGCATCCACTCGGTCTGAAACTAAATGTTGCTGTGTGTCATTACCCTGATACCTCATGGTCCCAAGTGGTGCATCAGTTAAATGCCATGCAGGGATTAACGTATTAAACAGTAATTTCTTATTTCCATTTTTCTTCTGGTACATAATAACTAGATGATTTTTATTTTCATAGTTGTTCAGAATCACAACTTATTACTAGCAACTAATAATCATAGACAACTTTGAATCATTGCTTCCAAGAACAAAAACCATCCTGGTATTATGTTATAGAAAAGATCAAATTAACAAAAACCCAAAGGTTCGTGGAATTTTACTGTGTTTTTCAGGCTGGTATATAATTCCTATCAAAATCTCATGCATTGAAGGCATGCATTTTTTATTGTGTAATCAAATTGCATGATTCATTAAATGCATTTTTATTGTGTAATCAAATTGAATGATTCATTGGATATTCCTAAAAATCATAGCAAGGAAGTTTAGATAATTATAAACCAGTTTCTTGCATTCTATTTTTTTTATTCCTCAACATTTTCAACATTTTTGTTCAGAATTGTGTTGTGTTTTTCCCCTGTGTAAAATCATTTTAATGGACACAACATGTGTCATATCTGTTATTTTAGAACAAAAGAAAATCGTGTAAAATAACTTTTTCATTGACATAGGTATAGAATGTTGAAAATTTACAAAAAATATGGAATCATATGAAAATTAGAGATTTTGCATGTAATAAGGCTTGATTAGTGGAAAGAAATAAACTATATTTAATGAATAATCTCAACACAATGAATTTTTATAATTGAGTTTTTAATAGTGACTACTAAAAAACCCTTTTCTATTGAGTTGTTTATCAATTAATAGTAATAACAAACTTCATCAATTGAGTTAGATATGCTACTACCTGATTGTACCCCCCCTTCTGCTTTTCCTTAAATTCCTTATAAGCAGCCTCTCAAGAAAGCAGATCTCTGAAGAATTTGATTATTTTGAGGTCATCTTTATGTGGTATTTGGTTTTTCACCCCAATGGTAACATTTGGATTTTGTTGCTCAATCAATCTATTGATAATAATAAATTATAAAAATGTTGAAAAAAGTTGTGTTTGTCGGTGAATTAATGCATATATGCCTTGACCAAAAAGTATATATTCTGTTTGCAGAAAAATTACAACTATTCTGCCATTTGCCTATTTCTGGTTACAAATGAATATGAAACTTCAAATAGGCGATAAACATGAAATATTTTCTTGCAGTTTCCGATATCTAATTGGGAATGTTTAGTCCAAACATGTGTGATCAAACAGCGTCTTAGATGCGTATGTATAAAATTCTGTTTTGGAAAGATTAATATGTTAATTAATAACGAACCATTTCTACTATACAGTATTGATACACGCTACAGTATTGATACAATATAAACTATGAATTCAACTAATATAATAGTGAATATTTCCAATTGAAATTGTGTCCTTTACAATTATAGCTGATTAGCAAACAAACCACTTGGGAAAACTATAAGAGTTAGAATCTAAGGATTAATAAAACGTTTTTTCTTAAACAATTTGTTAGATTAGACAGCCACATGAAAAATTTCATAAATATGTTCTTAATGGACAAGTCACGATGTGTAACCCTCATAGATATAAAATTAAAAATAATGAATGTATGAAGGCTTGCTAGACGCTGTGTGTCACACAATCACAAAATTGCACAAGTAACCCCTTCACACTTGTTCACTTCACTTCGATAACTAAGTTATCATCATCAGTAGGTTAACTAAATGAATTGTAACATCTTACAATTTACAATACCTGCTGTTTCTAATTGGGTTATTTTATACTAATTACTGCTCCTCAAGTCGCTAAAGGGATCTTGATGGTTCTATGGGTATTAACGAAAACAGAGTTGAATACATAGGCCCATTATCCTCATTAAGTTAATTTTTATTACGGTTTTTGTGGATTACTATACTAATAATAATAATAATAATTTCTTTATTTTCATAAATTAATTTGTACATCAACAGTGTGAAAATACAAATAAAAAATAGAAAAACGTCAATAAAATCAAGAAATAGTCGAAAAGAGACAATAAAATCAAGAAATAGTCGGAAAGAGACAATCTAAAACCTCCGGACGTAAAAAGGAACATCACATACACGTCACAAACAATAATAATAAATAATTTAAAATATAAATATAAAAATATGACAATAACTATATAACTCTAGGTGTATATAAAGAAAACGTTCACGTTACAAAACAAGTTACGGCAGAAATTCCCCAACAGTGTGAAAATAAAAAAAAAATAGAAAAACGTCAATAAAATCAAGCCATAGTCGAAAAGAGACAATCTAAAATCTCTGGATGTATATAGGAACATCACATACACGTCACAAACAATAATAAGAAATAATATAAAATATAAATATAAAAATATGACAATAATCAACTATAAAGAAAACGTTCACGTTACAAAACAAGTTACGACAGAAATTCCTCAACAGTGTAGCAGTTTTTTGACAATAAGAGCTGTTTAACTTTTTTCTTGAAAATATGTACATTTCCTGAAGCTTTAATGTCATCGGAAGTTTGTTGTACAGTTTGCATCCCTGATATTCAAAGCTTTTTTGGTAGAGTGCAGTGCGATGTTGACTGGGTAGGAGTAAGTGTGAATTTCGTGTCAAATGGGTATGTGGTGGTCTGTTGGTAGCCAATATGTTTTTGTTGAGGTATACATATGTTCACGCCTCAAGTATATATAGTCCTGCAACTGTTAATATTTTTAAGTTTTGGAATGCTCCCCTACAGGAATCCCAAAAACCCAACTTAGCAATGATCCTTATTGCATATTTCTGTATTATGAACACTCGACCCACAGAGGAACTTGTGCCCCAGTACAGTATGCTATACCTGAGGTGAGAATTGAAATTCGCATAGTAAAGCGTAAGTAGAATCTCTTGACTGCAGTGATTGGAGAGAAACCTAAGAGAGTAGCAGGAATTTCTGAGTTTTTTGCACAAATTATCTACTTGTGGCTTCCATTGTAAATTGTTGTCGAAGTCAACTCCTAACATGTTGGTTGTTGTTGTGGAATCCAATGATAATTCAGTATTCTGAAACAGACTCACCTCATGGTGTTGTCGTCTTATCATGAATTGAAGCATTTTGGTTTTTGTTTTATTCATTTCTAAATTATTTTTCTCAGACCAAGTGATAACTTTACTGAAAGTGCTTTCAGCTGTATTTTTCAGGGAGTTTAGGTCATCCTCAATAACTAGTATATTCGTGTCATCAGCATAACATATACAGTGAGTGGAAGAATTTCCATTCAGATACACTAATAAATCATTAGCAAAAACTAAATATAATAGAGGCCCCAAAATGGATCCCTGAGGCACACCGTCGGCAATATGTTTTTCGGAGCTTGTATTCTCCCCAATTTTTACTATTTGTCTCCTATTTTGTAGGTAGGAGGTCAATAAATTGAGCGGCAATCCTCTAACCCCATATCTCGATAGTTTTTCCAGCAAAAGACTGTGATACTCTCCAGGCAGTCTGATTTTCTAGGGTCATTAACCGATTTAATCATTTTCAAATTATGAATGTTAATTTTGTGACAAGATTCTATCATATGGTCAGCCACACTCGACTTATTTTCCCTTTGGTAAGTAGAATGGGCAGAATGTTCGTGGAACCTTTTGGAAATTGAATGTTTTGTCTAATAGAATAGAATATCCTTTATTCACCATAAAAAATACAATAGTATTATAAGGTTTTGTCAAGATTTTAGAATAGATTTTATCACAATTTTAACAACTAATTTCGTAAATTCCCAACTTATCTAATGTCAGTTTTGTCCTTCGGGTTTCCTAATAACGTTTGCAAGTTATTTCTATTACTACAAACTGTGTGGAGATTTACATCCCGGAATATAGTGTTGAGACCTCTCGTGAGGTTTGGATGGTGAAGTATTCTCACGAATTTTTTGCTTTCCAAGTAATGACTGATGAAGAAAAGCTTGTTTCTGAGAATTCTACATGAAACACCGAAATTGTAATGAAGATGGGCATATTATCAAACCATTGAGTAACTTGAAAATGAAACAAATCATTTATGGTCCTCCGATTTTTGAGAGTTTGTACATTTAGTTTATGAATTTGCTATTGCATTTTATAAGCACAAAATCTTAAAATATGTGTTGGACCCATTCTAAGGTATAACTGTGAACCTAGAAAAAGGTTTTATTGATATGCTCCACAAAGAGATTCTGGTCTGAAGAAACTGACCTGAGAACCTTATTTAACTCTTAAATGCTGTTTGTAGAGTATTTATCAATATTTAGATAAAATCTGTATTCTGATTTTGAAACATTTTTGTTCTAAAATAACCTAAGAAGAAATAGACTCAAGAGTGTGTCTATCATATTCTTACTCGCACTGATTATAATTATTACTCAATTACTGATACTCATTGTCAGATAATTTTTTTTCAATTCCATTCAAATATTTTTCTTTGACTGAGCAAATTTTTGTCTATTTTTTTCAGAAGTGATCGATATGCTCTACAATGTGGTTGATGACGTAACCAAAAAGAGGACACCCAAGATATCAGAAGAGCATCACCAAATCATCATGAAAAATGCTGACCGTTTGAACTCTTGCATCATATATGATAGAGATTTTGCCTTCAACTACTTTGGTTTCAAAATTCTAGAGCAATCATATTTACATAAAATAAATGGTAAAGTTGTAGAACGCCCTCAACATATGCTCATGAGAGTAGCTGTTGGTATCCATGGGGAGGATATTGAAGCGGCAATTGCAACATACAACCTTTTATCAGAGAGGTATTATTATCATATGTGCCCTACTTTATATTCCGCTGCAACGCCACACCCCCAGCTATGCTCAAGTTTTCTAATGATGATGCAAGACGATAGCATCAATGGCATTTTCACCTGCTTGCGGCGATGTGGAATGATCTCCAAATTTGGTGAAGGCATCGGCTTCAACATACATAACATCAGGGCTAGTGGGACTTATATTGCAGGAACAAATGGAATATCTAATGGACTGGTACCAATGTTGAGAGTATATGATAACTCTGCACAATATATCCGTAACCTTCATAGCGAAAATACTTCCAGTATTGCTGTTTATATTGAACCATGGCATGCAGACATATTTGAGTTCCTCAACTTGGGAAAACCTACCGGGAAGGATGAAATGAGAGCAAGAAGTCTCTCATACGCCTTATGGGTGCCTGATCTGTTCATGAAAAGGGTCCAAAATAATGAAAATTGGTCTTTGATGTGCCCACATAAAAGTGCAGGTCTTTCCGATTCCTGGGGAGAAGATTTCATCAAGCTTTATGAGAAATACGAAGCGGAGGGTAACTTCATTAAACAGGTACCAGCACAAGATCTTTGGAAGGCCGTTATAGTTTCCCAGGTTGAAAGCGGTGGCCCATATATACTGTATAAGGATGCTTGTAACAAAAAGAGTAACCAACAGCATGTCGGCACAATCAAGTGTGGTAACTTTACCACAGAAGCCATTGGGTATACTTCACCTGAAGAAATTGCAGTTTGTAGTCAAGCTGTTATATCTTTGGGTATGTTTGTGTCTTCAGACAGAAAAACCTTTGATTTCCAGAAGCTTAAAGATGTAACGAAAGTTGTAACCAAAAACTTGGACAAAATGCTCGATGTAGTTATTATGCTCTGCCGGAGGAAAAAACTTCAAGTTCGTCGCATCGGCCACTAGGGATCGGTGTGCAAGGTTTGGCCGACACATTCATTCTGTTGAGAATCCCATTTTATAGTGATGAAGCTGCCCAGTTGAACAAGAAAATCTTCGAGACTCTTTATTATGGAGCCCTTGAAGCAAGTTGTGAATTGGCTGAAAAATACTGCCCTTACCCCACCTACGAAGGAAGCCCTGTAAGCAAGGGTACATTGCAGTATGAAATGTGGGGTTCCAAGCCCTCAGACCTTTGGAATTGGTCTCAAATAAAGGAAAAAATCTCTAAATCAGGCGTTAGGAATTCCCTACTCATTTCGCAAATGCCAACATCTTCGACTGCACAAATTTGGGGGAATAGTGAGTCTGTTGAACCCTACAGATCTAACATTTATTCAAGAAGGGTTGCATCAGGAGAGTATCATTTCGTTAATGAACAGTTACTCAGAGATTTAACAGAAAAAGGTATTTGGGATGACACAATCAAACAGAAGATCATAGACGATAATGGTTCCGTACAAAACATATCTGAAATCCCAAACGACCTCAAAGAAATTTATAAAACCTCCTGGGAGATGTCACAGAAAGTTATCCTCAACATGGCTGCTGACCGTGCCCCCTTCATAGACCAAAGTCAGTGTCTGAATATCCACATGCAAAATCCGAGTTATGGATCACTATCGTCTATGCACTTTTACGGATGGCAAAAGGGGCTCAAAACTGGATTGTTTTCTCTCAGGACCAAACCTGCACCTAAAAATGTTCAATTGGCCGTACAGAAGAATAAATCCTCGAATCCTTTGGATCAGTATGACTCTGTTGAGGCTGAGCTTAAAGAAATCAAAAGAAAACTAGAAGAGGAGGAAGAGAAAAATATGGCAGGACTTGTTTGTTCTCTGAAAAATCCTGAGGCTTGTGAAATGTGTGGGTCATGAGAGGTTAAGACTTCAATTCGTGTTTCGCGTTAGAGACCATGGGTATGCATCTGGGTAGATATTTAAGGATTATGACTACATATACAAATCGTCATTCATTGTTCTTATCAACTGTTTGTAAGGCTGGCTAGCAAGGCAGAGTGCCTTAGTTTTCATCTCTTGTACACTAATTGTACATGCTTAATTTTCCCTATGAAGTAGGTATAAAAGACATCACAATCCATGATTTTTCCAAATCAGACTACTAACTTGGTCAGCAGCTTTTTAGAAGCTGATGTTCTGAAGAATAAACCTAATAATGACCAATATCTAACGATGTGAAGTATGGGCAAACAGTGCCCCAAAATCTTGCTGAAGCAACATTTGCTTCATCATGTAAGGGAGGCACATACATTATTATTTCAAGGCTCTACCGACAGAAAGGAATTCAGTAGCTCTGACATGACATACTGTGGGTAGGAAATTACATAAATAATATGTGTCACTACGTGTTGAACGTCTTGAAGAATATCACAGCTCTATAAAGTTGAATAAACGGTTGAAATTTTCTTCAGGAAAATAATTACCTATCTGGAAAGATATTGAATTGAAGAAGTTCATACTTATATTTGTCAGATCATTGAGGTGAAGACTGAAATATATTTGTCAAGGCGATGGTTTTGAAAAGGACCACAGAGTCTCCTACAAAAACTGCAAGCAGAAAAGTGACGGTCATATTGAAACAGGCCAACTCCACATTGATATGAGAATTGAATAGGACGAATCAGTTAGTGTTTGGTACTACCCTTCTCATAACCATCCCCTACAGAAGCAAGACAGTTGTCGAGTACAGTTGTCGACAAACAAATCTGAAATAGTTTCTAATTATGGGAATTTGTTTCCCCAACAGTGATGTTCCAGTATTTTTATTTGTCAATATTGAAGTATGTCATTTCAAAGGGTAATTTATTAACTCAAGGATATTTTTGATGGCAGCAATTCACTTCAAGCTTTGTTTGCTGCCGGTTTCTGGTTGGTTCAACAGCTGATCCATCTCTCTAGACTTGAAGTGAAACTACCTCCTAGAAACTTCTTTCACGGCAACTGTAATATTTGACAAGTCACAATAGATAACTATTCAAAAAACCAGATAATACTTGATGTGCTTCCCGCAACCATTCATAGAATCCTTCAGCTTTTCAGTTTGAAAAGAAATAACAAAGCAGGGATGCAGTGATTGCCAAAGAAACCATCAAGCAGAGGTCTGTGAGAAAAAATAATTGCATAGGGATGATGCCACTCCTGTTAAAGAATTATGACATCCTATGTTTCAAGAGCAATGAGGGGCAGAAAAATTCATTTTCGTTGCTAATAGCCATACAAATCTCGAATATTCCATGTATTTAGAGTGATACTAATTATCTGTATATGAAGTTATCAACCTTAGATGTTTTCCAAATAATACCCCAAGTTCCCTGTCAACATAATTAATATTCGTATTTTTAATGGAAAAGAGCATATTTTATTGAAAGAGAATCGTAAAGAAAAGTACTAGTTTTATGAGGCAATACTTTTATTATAGATCATTATAATCGCCCCTCGTATACGATATCCATTAGATAGACATCTGTTAGATAACACGATTCTAACTATGAAATAACTTGTAACATTTGTTATAGAAACAGAATTTGTTCTTTTTTACAGATCCCTACTATTTCTATCACCTGGGTGCTTCTAAAACCGAGGCATCATTTCGGGTTTGTGTAATTGCCCCAGGAGTGAGAAAAGTCTGTTCCTCTGTTGTGATATCTGTCTTATAACCCCCTTTGAACTTATTCATTACCTCCTACATCTTTAATTGGAAAGTTCTGAGTACTTTTATACCAAAAATACCAAGGTACAGCATTAAGCAGGACAAAATTTATACAAAGAAAACATGTGCATGTATGGTATCACTTCGAGTGAGACAACCAGAATGCCTAAAGAAGGGTGATAGGGAAAATCACCGAAAACTGGCAGTGTCCCTAAGGAGCAGGTGTCGTGTGAGATGGACTTCGAGCACACGGGCAGGAAGTCAGGTTAATGTTAGTTTTTGTACAGCCTTTCCACGTGCATCGAATAGTTTGAAAAAAAATTGTTGTGAAAGTATTGGGCATTCTTGGTATTGAAGCCTACAGAATACTTTCTGGGGTGATGTGGATTTCCGAAGCTGTAAAGATATTGCCATGAAAAACAAGCAAGCAAGCTTGTAACATTTTTTGTTCATAATCGGATTATTTAGATAATCTCATTCTGTGTGATTTAAAAAATCGGATTATTATGCGAATTAAATATCACTTGAATAGTTGTCAATTGTCACTAAACAGTTGTCATGTGCCACGTCAGCCTCAGCCTTGAAATTAGTAGAAATTTTGACCTAGTCCATACGTCCACACCTGTTCTTTCATCAGGTAGAGGTTAGAGGTGTGCCAAGTTCATGTGACAACAGACACATGAGTCATGTGACATGACAGTATTGACAGCTAAAGTACAATCACAATCAGTTTATTTTTCATTCGAATTCTCCTAACATAATAATCGGATTACACTGATTATTTCAATAATCGAATTTTCGATTATTTTTCATTCAAATTATAACATCACTAATTTTTTGTATTTTTCTTTTGACTTGGATGGTAATAGGTTCGATGTAGCTTCAGAAATTACCTTTAAAATATCATAACAATCATCTGAGGCATTTTGCAAAATGAAAAAATATTGTTTGTTTACTCGTTATGAATTTTTTTTGTTAGCAATGTAAAATTTACATTTAATGTCACATGCACTTCCATACCTGATCGACTGTTTAATTTATTTATCTATCTGACAGATGTCTAGCTGATGGATGTAGTATATGAAGGGTGACTATATTGACCTATGATTTTATTTCATTAATTACTGTTCTTCCATTAAAAAAACGAAAAAACTGCGTGAATCAAGATATTTCCACTCAATAGAAAACTATCACTTTTCTTTACTTATAAAACAATCCACTATTTTATGCAAGGTTCTTCACAAGAATGTTTTATTAGATATTTGAGATCCTAGGATATTTTTTGGACATTCTGAATGGTAGTTTTAATTGAATTTCTGAAAAACTCTGCGAATTGGAGATCCATCCAATAGATAACATTCAACACTAAAGGCAATGGATGCACTGAAAATGAACTGTAAGTACTAGCTTTAAAAGAAATATACTTAATTTTAGCAGCCAGAGGAAGCTTGATTTCAAGAATTGAGATTGTAATAATAATATGTTATGTAAGTTTGCTTGACAATCAGTTTAAACATCCAAAACAGATGTGATCTGAAACTCACAAAGCAACATAAATATAAGTTATTTCTGGTCCCACTCATTCAAGTTTTGTTGTTTAGACAGTTGTAATTTGAAGTTGAAAAAGTTCTTATTCTCGATCACCTCTTATTGCATATGCTTGATTTTTAAAGGCATATTTAATATAACCATTGGAATCCATGGAATATAAGGCAAATTCTGTAGATTTCAATTGATTCTGGTACAGCCGAAAGTAATACAGTTTGTTTCCAAAATTAAAGTCTTGTTTAAATGCTTCCTCTGAATATTCTGTTTTATCATATCATTTGACAGAGATTTCTTAGCCTTCAATATTTTTATGTGAAAATGTGCTTTACTTAATTTTATATGTAGTGTATAGATCATTTTTAATATATAATTGTAAATTGTTACTTTTCTCATTTCATCAAAGCAACAAATTCCACCTGAACTTGAAATCTTGATAACCACACTCTTCATTGCTGGGCCAATCAATCGGGATTTTTTCGTAACAAAAATAGTACCAGAACCGACTGTGCCATCATATGAAAGAGGGTCTGTAGTTATATCCTGTTTGGTTTCATACTCGCAACTATCATTGCTTAATTTTTTATAAACATTGACAGCAAAAAATGCGTTTTTTTTCCGTTTTTCGATTGTAACATGAAAGCTAATGAAGCAATCTGGACAAAATGTAGATAATCAAAATGCGAAAAAAATTTGCCTTGACACGACTCGATCGGAATATTAGTAACGGAGAAAAGCCGAAAAAATCCGTGTTTTTTTTTTATTCATAACACCGCCATTTTTTCAAGTTGTATCTGGTTCATATAAAATCACATGTTTATAAAAATATTATATTACTCTATGTAAACTGGTTTATGACCTGCTATTTTACGCTTGTGTTCCCGTTTTTACACTATACGAATGAATATGTCTTTACGTATTATTCATTGTCTTTATAATTGTTTATCTAGACATTATTCTTTTATCTCTACATTTTTGACCATACATTACCGTCATATCTACACCTTATTTTGCTGTAACTCATTTATTATATTTACTAAAAATTGTATATCATTTGGACTTGTCATAAATGTATTGCATACATAACATGGATAAAATAAAAATCTATATGTATCTAATATACGCTACCCCACGTCTGCTGCTCTACCTCCAGTACTCAGCCGCTTTCAGGCGCTCGCCCGTTTTCGGTTATTTTTGAAAGTGTTTCTCACCTATTTTGCATAATTTTGGCGCAAAATGAGATTAGGCGTCTTGTAATACTATACTTCTACTTTGAAAATATTTTTGAAAAATTGAAATCGGACCACCTATAAAGCATCCAGGCTTGCATTAAAAAATTCAAATTGCAATTATACAAAAACTAGTAGTGCCAGGGCAAATTTTTTTCGCATTTTGATTCTCTACAATTGGTAGATTGAGAGCATCGAGATTGCTTTATTAATTTTCATGTTACAAGCGAAAAACGAAAAAAAAATTTTTTGCTCTAAAATGTTTATAACAAATTAAGCAATGATAGTTGCGAGTAGGAAACATAACTACGGACCGTCTTTCGTATGATGGCACAGTCGATTTCCTGGTACTATTTTTGTCACAGAATCGGTAATTTTCTGCTCTATTATAATAATAATAGAATAATAGATTTATTTCACCTGTTGAAAAGTACAAAAATAATAAAAAACATTTTGTACAATAACAACGAAGACGTCAATGTATAAATAAAATAAGAAACAGAGGTATACAAAACGAAAAATAAATAAATCATAAAAACATAAGGTTTTAATCAAAACACAAGGGTGTAGCAATTTCTTTCAGTTGAGATATTTTGAAAAAAAACATTTATTTTCATACTCGAAGTATATTGACATATTTTATTTTCAGTTCATCATTTCATTCTTCTGATGCAGATATCAACTGCATGAAATATTTTGATTTATGTTCTACATAAATAACACTTGTTCTGATATTCCTAATTTGAATAGCTACTAGAAATGTTCACCAACAGATATCAGGTATAATTAAAATATTATAGAATGCATCTTCATACAGTACTTTCACACTGTTCAATGGATTGAAAACCCTCAAAATAAAATTTATTGACTTCGAGCAATTGGTTATCTCCACACTTCATGTTTGTTCAGGTTCCTTCAAATGTGGTGGTACTCTGAACATTGGACCGTGTCCAGGAACTATAAAATCTGCCATATTCAGAATCTTTTTTCTGTTTGCCTGTTGAAGATCTTCCGAATCACTACCAGCATTTTTCCATATATCCGAATTTTCTAAATCTTCAAATTTTTCGAATAAATCTCCTGTGACTGCTACGATACCATCACTCGTATGGACAATCACTGATACGTCCTGTAAAGTGTGTCCAGGAGTAGGAATAATTCTGATTTTATCTGTTATAACGTATTCTTTCCCATTATGGAAATCTGGTTCAGTGAAATATTTGTCTTTATGTGAAATGCTGAAACCTACAACATGTACAGCGTTTTTGAATAAATAGTTACATCCAACATGATCGGAATGTCCATGGGTGCATATTACGTACTGGATATCATCACTGTTGATACTTTCTTCTTTCAACGCTCCCAGGAGTTTATCTCCATCCCAGGCAGTCATGGTATCAATCAGAATGTTTTGTACACCTTTTATCAATACACAAGAACAATTTGCATGATAATTTCCATCGGTGATCTTCGAATACCCAATGAACAGAACTTTCAGCTCAATATCTTTCGACTCCATATTACAAAAAACTTGACATGAAATAATCAGCAAATCAGCTACCATCCGTTAATCTCATCAGTGCGAATTTACACGATCCAATAAATTGGTCAATTTTGTGACCTTGCATTTTATTGATAGGTGTAAACAGAAAATTGTCGTCAATTTGAACTTGACCAATAAATTGATGAGTTTAGAATCGGTTCTAATTTTTCATCAATTTTTAGTGACAATTTGCAGTAACTTTCGGCCATGAATTGGATGCCTGCTAGAACAGAGATTTTCAGGTTATGTTATTATTTACGCGATTTCACAAAATGATTGTGCGAAAATAAACATCATTTACGTTGCATTACATTCGCAGCAAGGTGCATTGCTGAATATAAAAGACAGAGATGTAAAAGATGGTGGATTAGAGCTTGGATTGAGAAAAGAGGGAAAGGAAACTTGACATTAGTTCATGAAAAATTCCTGAGTGCAGATCCTAATCAATTCAAACGATATTTAAGAATGGACCAGAGTCAATTCAATAAGCTATTGAATAATATTTGGAACTTTTCCCATACTTGAACCATTTCTTGTCAGTATGTTGGTATTCCTGAGTAAAATCTGTTTCCAAAATTGACCAATAAATTGTCAGGTGTAAATATAATCCATATTGGTCAATTTTATTGTTCAATTTTGTTGGATTGTGTAAATTCGCACTTAAAGAAAATATTCAATTATTTATTTTGTCTTAACCTCAAAAATTTAAAACAAAGAGTCCTCGCCAACGTCATCTACATCCAGAGCCTGAACCACTCGGTTAGTGAACAACAAAGAATGTTTTATACATGAAGTGTATCAGAATTAAGTCTTATTAGGTGACGTAACTAATGGAGACGTGAAATTTATGTGGAAAAACGTTGAACCAGTTGTTGGTCTCGTAATTCTGTTGAGGAATCGAAAATGCGAAGGGATATGAGGGTTATTTTCAAATAAGTATTGGTTTGCCCAGTAGACATTTCAGTGAAGATTTTATCCATAGTGGATCAACAACTATTGATTAAAATTTTTAATTTTTACCTTTACCTACATTTAAAAGATGAAATTAAAGTTGATCCAAAAGATGTGACATGCATTTTTGCATTATCAAACGAGAGAATCACAATAAGTCCGTATAATCCTAAAAAACACTTATAGAAAGACTCCATATATTCAGACCCATAACGAAGTTCGTTGGATATTAGGGAAATCTTAAGAAATTACAAAGATGGAGTTTTCGGGGAGTACCTCTCGGGCAGAAAAGGACTCGGGGATTCCCAAACTACCAAGAGCTGCCCATAAGGGATTTTCTCCGACAATACAATGCTGTATATCAGTATAGAACTCTAGTCTATGATGCTGTAACTGAAGTTGTTCATTGCTTAGACAGACATCTTTACATTTACAGCGCCATCTCTTAGTACTTATAGTTTCCCTAATTCCTCTTCTTAATTTGGTCATTTATCCTTTGGGAAGTTGGACATATGTGGAGAAATCAGGTATCAAGAGGTGGCGCTGTAGGTCTCAAGAGCAGTGAATGACAAATTGGTTGAAGTATCATTTCTGTCTTGTCTAATTTGACTACCGGGCTCCTTTCGTGTATTACGCATTATCAGTTAACGTACAGATTGTTTCCTTTACCCTTTTTTTTTTGTTTATAATTTCTACAATAAAATGTCCTTTTGAGTGAGTAAACAAAATATAACCTTTTACATTGCGTTCAACTTGGATAGCGATGTTAAGTTAGGTAGTCTCACCACAGAACACCCTAACTACACAGAAACGACAGCAACCGTCGGCGCACTATGGGGTCAAACTTTAACCTTGGTTTTGTGCTTACAGGCATGGATTAGCTAGGGGGGCAATGATTGCAATTGCCTCCCCTGACGCACGACCAAAGCACTTTTTTAACCAATTTCAAAATTTTGAAATATCTCTCAAAACAAGCTGTTTCTTCCGGTGAAAAGTGATTGTGTTTCAATTTAAAGACTTGAAAGAACGTTTTGGTAAAGTTATTTGAAAGTATTGTAACGTAAATAAACTTAACTTGGTTCTACTAATTTATTTCACACTTAATCTACAACTTAATTTATATTACTACGCCACTGTATAGCTCGATGGTATGGGCTCGTTCAGACTGTTCACTCCCTCTTGAGGGCTCTCTATTTATCTCCGATACAGCATTCTCGATGTTTCGAATTCTTCCAGTTGGCGACGGCATGTTCCAATTGTTTCCAATATTGACCGTTGCATTACGCGGAAGAGGGACTGGATGGTTCTCGAACATCTCCGGGGATGATCTCATCGCTGTCGACGGCAACATGTGAGGCGACAGGTCCGGCCTAGGTTCGTTACATTGCCCCCTTCTTAAAGACATTTCGTCCCGAAATTTCATCCTTGGAGTGTGACGATATCTGCATGACTCCCCATATCTGCACCGTGAAGTTCGATGGAAGTAACACTCCACGGTCTTCATGATCGGTCGTGGAAGAGGGTTACAGCAAACCAAAATCTTGACGCCGCTGGATCTGAATATCGCCTCCAGCATACTTCTTATGACTCTCCAGTCCAACCCATCAATCCACAGGAATTTTGGAAACAGCATTTTGGAATTGCGTCCAATTGCAAAGTATCTCTCAGTTTGGTGAGACTCTTCCAGACATCTTCATAGGACGGTTTATCTTGGGAATGCCTTTGGTAACTAGGTAGTAGATGTTTCTCTGGCCTTTCTTCAACTGTAGCACCCACCAACTTCTGGATTCTGCCCCGCAGTGTTTGGAGTTGACCAAATTTCTTGGAGAACACTACGGCGATGCCCCTGGACATTCGAAGATCTTCTGCCACACAGTGCGCTAGTGCGTAGTCAGCAGGCACCTCGAAAAGGTCTCGTGACTCCTCTCTAGTAACCCCATGTAGAACTTTCTGCCCGTTTGAATACAAGGACATAAACTTCTCGAACGTCATATCATCCTCCGGTGGCTTGAGGGTGCGAACTTGGTCATGGTTTCCAGCGTAAGGGGTCAACCTGTTGAAATGGACGACCCTTGGTTTCCCTCGGGGTGGCTTATGGATTCGGTACACAAGGTCGTTTATCCTTTTCACGATTTTATACGGGCCTTCCCACGAGTTCCGCAACTTTGGTGATAGTCACGACCCCGGGGTGGTATGGATCGTACACAGGTCATCAACCTTAAATCCTCCGCGTCGGCCTTGATGTCATAGGTCTTCTTCATTTTATCGCTGGCACTCTGGATGTTCAACCGGACTCGTTCGTGGATGTCGTCCATTCTCTGCCGAAGTTTGCTGACGTAGTCCTCTCCCGCAGTGTCTTGTCCTGGCGGTATCCCAAACTTCAGGTCACAAGGCAGTCGCAGTTCTCGGCCCATTATAATACTAGCAGGAGTTTGACCGGTTGACTCGTGTACTGCGGATCGATAGGCCATCAGGAACAAATGAAGATACTGGTCCCAGTCTCTTTGATGGTCAGAGACAACCTTGGACAAGTGGCGGTTGATCGTCCTGTTCATCCGTTCCACCATTCCATCGGACTGCGGATGTAGGGCCGTGGTTCTTGTCTTGCGGATGTTCAGCAGTAGACATATTTCTTGGAAAAGGTTGGATTCGAAATTTCTGCCTTGATCCGAGTGCAGCTCCATTGGAATACCGAATCGACATATCCATTCTTTCACCAAGACGTCGGCGACGGTGATGGCTTCCTGGTTGGGCAGGGCATAGGCTTCCGCCCACTTACTGAAGTAGTCCATTGCCACAAGGATGTATTTATTCCCGTGGTCGGATACGGGAAACGGGCCGGCGATGTCAATGGCGATTCTCTCGAACGGGCTGCCTACGTTGTACTGACGCATCGGGGCCTTGGGCGTATTCGAGGTCCCTTGCTTGCAGCGCATACAGCGCACTTCCTGCACCAGTCCTGGACGTCAGCGACAATTGGCCCAGTAAAACCGTTGCCTCACTTTCTGCAGGGTCTTCGTCACTCCCAGATGTCCTCCGGCGACTCCATCATGGATTTCCCGCAGCACTTCCTCTCTTCTGTTCCTGGGAACAATTATTTGGCGTCTGTCTTCCCCACCAATATCGGCCTCCAACACACGTTTCAGGATCCCATTGTCCAGAATAAGAGAGTTCCATTGTGCCCAATAGGACTTAACAGCCGGCGAGTAACCTGCGACTTCCTGCCATGATGGTCTTCGATTGCCCTTCTTCCAGCTGACGACTAAGCCAAGGTCGGGTCTTCTCTTGGTCTTTCTGGATCTTGCTGTCATTCCAGTTGTCATCCATTGCCGCGGTTCTACAAAGTGTTGCTTCTTTCTCTTCTGCTCGTCGGCAATGTGAGCAATCATCTGGACATGGTCTTCGCGACAAGGCATCTGCATTCTTATGGCTAGTTCCGGCTCGATGTTCGATCTCGAAATCGAATTCTTGGAGTCTCTCGATCCAACGTGCTACTTGACCCTCAGGATTTTTGAACTGTAAGAGCCATTTGAGAGCTGCATGGTCAGTTCTCAACAGGAATCTTCTTCCATACACGTACTTGTAGAAGTGCTCCACTCCTTTACAACAGCTAACAGCTCTCGCCTGGTGACACAGTAATTGCGCTCTGGTTTGCTGAGCGTCTTGCTGAAATAACCAATGACCTTCTCCTGCCCTCCTGGATCTGAGATAGGACAGCTCCAAGTCCCACGTTGCTGGCGTCCGTATCCAAAATGAACTTCCCTGTTGGGTAGGGATAGCTCAGAACAGGTGCGTTGATCAAAGCTTCCTTCAGCTTCCTGAAGAGTCTTGGCATTCTTCGGACCACTGGAACTTTGTTTGACCTTCCGTGAGCCTGGTCAGTGGTTTAGCGATGTTGCGAACCCAGCACATATCGGCGATAGTATGTGCACAAACCAAGGAAACTTCGAAGTTGGTGAATGTCTTTTGGGATGGGCCAATCCTTAACAGCTTTGATCTTCTGGTCATCCACTGCTACTCCTTCCCAGAGACAACGTGGCCGAGGTATCGTACTTCTTTTGGAACAGATGGCATTTCTTAGGGCTCAGCTTCAATCCGGAGTTCCTCAGTCGCAGGAATACTTCCTCCAAGTTTTTCACGTGGTCCTCGAACGATCTGCCGACCACAATTATGTCGTCGAGATACACTAGACACGTGTTCCATGAGAGTCCCTTCAGTACTGTTTCTATCAATCTTTCGAATGTGGCGGGAGCATTACAGAGCCCGAATGGCATAACGGTGAACTGCCACAATCCTGAGCCGATGGTAAAAGCAGTCTTTTCTCGATCTTCCTGAGCGAGTTCTACTTGCCAGTATCCACTCTTCAGATCAAGGGTCGAGAAAATCGTGGAACCAGCCAACGTGTCTAGGGTGTCATCTATTCTCGGGAGAGGGTAACTGTCCTTCTTCGTGACATTATTAAGTTGGCGATAGTCTACACAAAAGCGTGTCGATCCATCCTTTTTCTTCACCAGTACGACTGGAGAGGACCAGGGACTGTCAGACGGTTCGATAACTCCTTCTTTTCCCATATCGCTGACTATTTTGTCAGCCTCTGCCTTCTTGGCAAGAGGAAGTCTTCTTGCTGATTGCCGGATCGGTCGGGCACCCCCAGTATCAATCTTGTGCTGGACCACATTAGTTCGACCTCCTTTTCCTTGTCCTGTATCGAAGATGTCTTGGTACGTTTTGACTAAATCTCTTAGTTTGGGCTGTTGAGCTGGTTTTATGTGTTTGGAAGAGCTGGCAACTAATTGTTCTCGTTGTGTGGGCAAGTTGTTGGGTTGGCTAATCGTACCTCGTACGCCCCGGATCACGGATGAAACTGACGAGCAGTGCCCAAAATTGTTCCTTTCTTCAAGGTCACTGGGAAATAATTGACATTCATGACCCTTACCGGCACAAATTTGTCAGCACGCAACAAGGTCTTCCCTAGTGCAATCGCTCGTCCAATTTTCTCATCATGCAGTTGTGGGCTCGAACATCACCACTGCTCCACTGCTCGCACTCCCGTCCAGGCGAGCCTCCAGAATGGTTTCAGCCCTCTCAGGTACGCTTACATCTTCAGCCAACAGCACACGGATCAACTCTTCACTTCTCCCATGAAGTACCAGCTCTTCTCCGTTGACACGTAGGACGCCGTCTTTGAAATCCAATTCAAACCCTCTGGAATTCATGATGTCCATTCCGATGATTGCATCGTCTTCGATGTCCGCTACAAGTGCCTGATGTTTCACTTTAGTGTTGCCCAAAATTATTTCAATCGGTAGCTCGCCATATACAGTAGCTGGCTCCCCTGTTGCTGTGCGTAGCTTCCAAGTTGTCGGTTCAATCCGTTCCGGTGTTCTGGCAAAGGAAGGCCCGAGAATTGTCCTAGTCGCACCTGTATCTAGCAGCATGGTGCAAGGCTCGTTATTGATGAGACCGTCTACGAAGACACCCTTGTTCTGTCGTTGAAGCATAGCGACATATGCGTTGTTAACCGGGGCTTGCTGGACACATGCCGACGATTGCCCCTTCTCGTCGACCTTCTTAGTTTTCCTGCATCGGAGTCGATGAATGTTGGACATTTGCTACGCACATGTCCAATTTTGCGACAATTCCGGCATCTTATATGTCTTTTCTCAGGCAACACTTCCTTCATCACTTTTCTTATGGCAGCTTCCAAGTTAGCAGGCTCCTGTGAGTCTTCCTCAATCGTTTGAACTTTACTTTGGCTTTTGCAGCATTGTTTTGCTGCCTCAAATTCCAAAGCTCGTGCCAGTGCGTCTACGAGATGTGTTGGACGAGCTAATATCAACGCTTGTCTGGTTTCTTGGTCACGGAGTCCATCCAAGAATGCTTGAACCGCTAGTCGCTCCATTACATTTTCTGGTGTGGCTGGATATGCGAGACGAACCAAGCGTGCAATGTCAGCTTCGAATTCTTGTAAGGATTCGCCCGATTTTTGGCAGCGATTTTTCAGCTGGGAGTGGTATACGTGTTCCAAATGAGCGTGGCCATATCGTAATTCTAGATGTTTAATCAGCTGATCATAGTCCTCCTGTTCTTGGGCGGTAGAGTTTGTAGAATATTTGTCGCTTCTCCACGTAATGCAAGTGTCAGTGCTACAGCTCTTTCCCCTGCATTCCATCCGTTTGCTTTGGCCGCTGCTTCAAACTGCCGGCGGTAATTTGCCCATGGAGTTTTTCCGTCGAACTGAGGCGGCTTCATGGAAAGCTTCCCTATTTCTGAAATGACCTTGACATCTTTTATACCCTCTTGAACTTTATCCAAGTTCAAACTCAAGTCCAGCATTGCATTTTCGTTCACCATCTCTGTGGAGGGCGCACTATTAATTCGATTTTGCAGCTTACTGATCGTTTCACTTTATTTTGTCCCTTTCTGCCTCGACCCCATCTTTGATTTTATCTACCTCCGTGTTCCTTTGCTGCCTAATTTTATCTATCTCTTTCTCAACGGTTCCCATTCTTTCTTCTAGAAAATTAGCCACACCCAATTCTTTTTTAGGCCTTCTGTGTTTTCCAGGAACTTCTCCAGGCTTCTTGCATTTCTTCCAGGCTTCTTGAATTTTCTAGGAGCTTCTTTCCAGATTTCTAGAATTTTCTTGAAGCTTCTCTTCCAGATTTCTAGAATTTTCTTCAAGCTTCTCTTCCAGATTTCTGCATTTTCTTCCAAGTTTGAATTTTCTAGAAGCTTCTCTTCCAGATTTCTAGAATTTTCTTGAAGCTTCTCTTCCAGATTTCTAGAATTTTCTTCAAGCTTTTCTTCCAGATTTCTAGCATTTTCTTCCAGGCTTCTTGAATTTTCTAGAAGCTTCTTCCAGATTTCTAGCATTTTCTTCCAGTTTATTCATTACCAAACTTAAATCACCTCCGGGAACTTCGAATAAAAATGTTTCGGGGTCCTCACCTTCTTGTATAAGTCCTTCTGCAAGTCTTTCCTGGAGTACTTGCTTTTTACCTGTTGTTTCCAGTTCCCTTTCCTCCAATTCCTGTTTCAATTCCGCTACCTTCAAATCCGCAAGGCGCACTTTTCTTGAACACATTTTGTCTTTGACGAGGTATCAGTCTGTTTCACACGAAAAAGTTTATCAGTTTGTTAAAAATTCACTTCGCGAATTCTTTTCCACGGGCCACCAGTCTATTGTCTGTTTCACGCGAAGAGTGTATCAGTTTATATTCCCACGCACAATTGTCCACTTCGCGAAAACCGGGCCACTGTCTATTTTGGGCGTACAAAAAGGTCTATCAATTTATTTTTCTGACTATCCACTCCACGATCACTTGTTTATTTTCAAAATCTCACTTCCGACACCAATTGTAACGTAAATAAACTTAACTTGGTTCTACTAATTTATTTCACACTTAATCTACAACTTAATTTATATTACTACGCCACTGTATAGCTCGATGGTATGGGCTCGTTCAGACTGTTCACTCCCTCTTGAGGGCTCTCTATTTATCTCCGATACAGCATTCTCGATGTTTCGAATTCTTCCAGTTGGCGACGGCATGTTCCAATTGTTTCCAATATTGACCGTTGCATTACGCGGAAGAGGGACTGGATGGTTCTCGAACATCTCCGGGGATGATCTCATCGCTGTCGACGGCAACATGTGAGGCGACAGGTCCGGCCTAGGTTCGTTACAGTATTTTATCTCCGATTAGTTTTTAATGCTTGTTTGTTAAAGTTTGAGGTAATTTTTAAGATGAAACTTGGTTTGATGGATTTCTTCGATCACCTGAAAACTTCGGACAATTCCCGTTGTATCACCGAGGAAGAAGCAGTTTTAAACGCAGGACATATAATTTTATGTGGAAGGATGAACTCTGATCATGACAATATCAAAATGTATGCCCTTTTCCTTCAGATTAGTGCTCTCTTCTCAGAACCACATCAGGTGGATGGGATTCATCATTCAAGATGGAAGAGCCTTGATTGATACATTTCATTGTTCTTGCAAAGCAGGAAATACTGGGAAATGCAAGCACATATCAACTGTGTTGATATATTGTATAAGGTAACAATATGTGAATTGCCCAATCGTGATTCTTTTTCCTAATACTTTTTGTTTCAGGGAAAATTTGGAAGAGCTGGAACTGATTTCTCAAACTGACGTAAAGTGTGTTTGGGATACCCAGAAACATTCTGCAAAAGAGGAATATAAAGCTGTGCCCCTGAAAGAAATGAAAGACTGAACAACATGAGTTGTATTTCCCCATGTTCGGCAGAGACTATCACCAGAAAAAAACTCATGTACAGGAACTAGAAATCCAAGAGTATGGAAATATTCGACGTTAATTGGCAGGATGAAGTCAGATCCTCAATTAATCGCAAATTATGGCTCATCCAAAAGCACGGAAATATTTGTAAACAAACTTTGTCCGTGATTCTCAAGTTCCCAAGAAGGCCGGTAGGGGGCGTATCGCTTATTTTCTATCGCCAGCCCCTATTGATACAGAGAAACAATAGAACTCTTGTCTATGCAGAGAAAGCTATTACAAGATTTGCAAAGACTGATGGCGGTAAGAAGAGATTGGAGTTTGATATTTAAGCTAAGAATAACTATTATAATATTAATATATCTACTTCAAATTAAATTGTTTTTTTAATGTCTACCACCCATGCGTTTTTATTTCATATTTCTAAAGACAGAGAACTATTCAAATTCAACTGTATTTCTCGACACCAACTGCACTATTTACCCCAGTCATTTGATAGTTTTAACTGGAATTTTTTCCGGGAGTTTTGAAATTTCGAAAAGAGCACGTCAAAGTCTATAAAAATACCAATTTTCAAAACTTTCCGAAAACTTTGCAGGTTTGAGAACCAAATGACTGCGGAAGTACAATTGGTTTCTATATTTTTTAGAACAAATTTTCTGAAAGATAAGATATCACACAAAAAATGCCCCCCCTCTGAATGAAATCCTGGATCCGCGCCTGTGTGCGTGTATAGTATCAGGCGAAAGCCAGACTTAATATCGATTGGCTTGTGTGCGTTAGGATGTGGTCGATTTGTAGAACATATTATGTTGAATACGTTTACACTAGTCGCCCCAAACTTGAAAATTCATTATTGTGGTTAACATTCACCTATTGAAGGCAAATCGTAAAAAGCACATAAAAGTTCATCAACCATTGTCTAAAGATATATAGTCAGTCAACCATACAGGTTCATATGGTGGACAAATTTAGGACGAATCATATTTTACATTTTTCCTTATTGCCTTTTTCTAACAAGAAACGGAAGTATAGTTTTGAACAGTTTCCCTAAAAGTTTAATAGTTGGCGCTCTCGAATTGCATCCAATGCGTTTTCCACAAACATCGATTGAGTATATATCTTTAGACAATGACTTAACTCATACATAGGGCCTATCATGTCATTTAGAGTTAGAAGTTGATGTTTGTTTTTTCGTCATTCAAAAATATTGTAATCAGTCATGGATACAATTATTTCATGCATTTTATTGAAATACTTCTTGAAAAATTGAGTAACAATCCCATGAACTTTTTCGTCGAAAACTTCAAAATAATAGTAAATTATGCATTGAACACGGTGTTTTTTCGTATTTGTAATGGAAATGCATTAATAAAATAAAAATCATTATAGTCGCCCCTCGATACTACATCCATCAGATAGATAAATTAACAGTTTAATCAAATATGAAAGTGTATGTGAAATTAAATGGCAATTTTACATTGCTAACAACAAAACATACTATCTGCAGACGGATGTCGTATACGAGGGACGATAATGATCTATAATAAAAGTGTTGCAAATCATAAAATTACTGGCATATTCCACCCTATCCAATCGGTTTATTGGGATTTTCTTGCTACACACTCTGTTACCTCAGTGACCACTTAACGGTAGAAGAAATCTTTGCCTCTCAGGAATTGAAAGAAACTTCAAGAGAACTTCTTGATTGGAGGAAAATATCTAGAGTTATTGAAAAGGAAACATTCTCAATTGAATATTGCAGACAAATTTTTAAATTCCAGAAAAAAACCATCTTCAGTGGCCGGAGATCCAGCGCCTGAACATTGACTGAAGCCGGCAAATTCGGCGATAGGTAAAATCTGTTCTTGATGACCATTGATAACACACGTAGATTTCATGTCCATGTTTGAACAACTAACATTAAATTCTGTGAATCCTGTGTCTTCGATAGCTCAGTTGGTAGAGCATGAGACTAGTAATCTTGAGGTCGCAGGTTCAAATCCTGCTCGAAGATGTTTTTTTTCTGGAATTTAAAAATTTGTCTGCAATGCCACAATTTCCTTTCTACTTTCCATAAATTATATTGTTCCGAGGTTTGTCCGAATCCGAAAAGAATTTGAACTTTATTGCGGCATTTGTGGCAAGCATTTTCTTTTCGGAAAAATTGCAAAATTTGGAGGAATATGTTCTCCCCTTTAAAGCGGAAAATTAAGCTTCATGCTAAAATAAGACATGACTAATTTTTGACAATTATATATACACACTTGTCTTCAATTTTTCATACCGCAGAATAAGCCTGTTGAGTACTGAAAGTAAACTCAATCATATTTTGCATTCTTTGGAATTTTTATTTATTGATTCACTATAAGTATAAATTGCATGGAATCTTAATCTAGTATGTACAAAATATAAATAGGTACAATTCATATTGCTGTCACGTTTTCGAACAAGACATTCAATATATCATCAGTCTACCTCAAAGAAATATTTTAAAAAATTATATCAGATCGAGAAAACTACACCTTTGTTTTCTACAAAATTTAGATAAACTATCATTATAAGTCAATTTTTAACAATATATTGAAATTGTTGAACACATATTTGAGTCTCAATAAATCTTTAACATTTTTAATGAAAAACATGTAATATTTCTCCTAGTATCACAAGTATTGTTCATGAAAGTTATCCATGTTGAAAAATTACATTTTTCCAACAGTTCGCTTTTCAAAGGGTATAGTCTAGAAAAATTAGGCTCCGTTACTCCAAAATAAAACAATTGACAAAATTTGAATTGAACAATTTTAAAAAGGTTTTTTGGAAATGTAAAATTTACAGAAAAATGTTAATCAACACATTATTAGCTGAAACAATTTGTTGTTGGTTTTCCAATACCATATGTTTATTCATGAGAATATGAGCACTTGTTTGTCTGGTCTCTATACCTGCCCTTATATGATGCAAAAAATACCAAAAATATCACATCATCACAAATTAAGATTTTTCCTTCGGATCATCCTACTTTTCTATTTACATAGCCGTTTCCAACGGCTGACTTTTACTCCTACTCGAATCCGATATAGGTTGATTGAACTGTGGACTACCCCCAGGAGGACTATAGTCAAAATTAGTTTCCAAAAACACTTCACTTTTAGACCGCATTTTCGGTTTTGGGTGAGGAATTGGCTCGTCAAAGTCCGTCTCGAGAACAGTTCCCGATAGATCACCGTAAGGATCTCCCAAACCCGTGGTATTATAGTCCGGACTGTATGTAGGAGTCTCCTCGAGGTAAGTCGGTAAATACTCCCTAGGCGGTGTGGGGGGTTTTTGGGGTAGCTTTTTCTGCAATTCCTGCATCAAGCTGTGATTAGGTCTATCCCGGCTATAATTAGGGTCATACCCCTTGTTCAAATCGAAGCCGTGTTTCAGTTCTAGCGTCGAATCTGATTTTTCACTACGCAAGGGTAGAGTATCGTTGGTGTAGTATTCACTAGGTGGATATGACGTATCTCCAAGTTCTTTATCCATTATGGGCGTTTCTTCATCCTGTGTACTTTCCGCTCTAGACTGGTAGTTTGAATTGGTTGCGAAAGTGGAGTTATCCCTAAACCCTTCGTTTTTGAATGCGAGATCGAAAGTCGGTTTAGAATACTGGTTTTCTGGACGAGCAGGGGATTTGTGATATTCAATGGTGGGTGCAAAGGAGAAAGCCGAAGGATTAGGATGATGAGCTTCGTAGACTTCGTAGGACTGACTGTCGTCTATCGAGGAACCATACGTTGACTTCTCCATGCTGTCTACGGAGCCGTTGGGTATCATTTTCTTGGTGAGGGTATCCGTCGATCGGGTACTCTGGAAAGAAAAAATAAGATTATGTTGCTGAAAATATAAAGTATGAACTGGTTTTTACAATGGCTTGGAAGTGCCACACTTTTTTTATTTTTCATATTTTGACTTGTAACTCGGAATTTCGACTTGCAACCTGGAATTCCGACTGTATCTCGTAATTGTATTGAGATGTTTAGAAAACCAGGGGAATATTCTAATTGATATTGTTTAGAAATTTGAAGGGACACCAACATTGGATCAAGTATTTTCAAATTCATACATGATAATGTCGAATAATGAAGGAGAACGGAAAGTTAAATAAATATAATTCCCCATATAAAGTATATAGTAGAACAAATTGAGTAGAAACCATTCGCCGCGTAAAAACCAATCAGTAACTTCGCTGACCGCTTGTTGCATAAATTACTATATATCACCATCAATTATTTTTATTGCTATTCAGGTATTTGGGGTGAGCAAAACAGTGAAGTGGTTTGTGTGTGTCTGAATGTAGTGGTGCAATATAGCATATTGGAGACCATTAGAAGAACGTGAAAGAAAAAATATCCGCCAATATGGTCGTCATATAAGATCAAAGCGACAAATCCTTGAATGTTTCTCTCGGGTTTTTCAGCTCATTCAACTGACTTTGGAAACACATAAGAACTTCTATTTCTGTGTGTAGATGGCGTCGATCAGAAATAAAAATAAACTACTAAGACACAATGTTGGCGCCATCTGAAACTGTACCAATTTATCATTATCAAGTAGGCAGATAGCAAGTACTTCTATTGTTCTTTGAAAAATAACCCTACAGTGGTCGATAGTAGGTAGTTGAGCTCCTGCGCGCAGCTCTTCGCAAGTAATGAATAATTTTAATTATTGAGCTAAATAATTCTGCAACTAACATTTTCCCACGTAAAAGTCTGAAATTTTTTACTAGGTAATGTAAAGAAAATTTAAAAACAATTACAAACCAGATTTTGTCAAAAACGCCCCCTTTTTGATAAAAATAGTGATTTTTGTTAAGATAAAAAATCACTTGTGTTATACCATTTTGAAATCGCCTGAAATTTTATTATGATATGAACATAACCTTGAACCGACAAATTTGCAAACGCATGCACCGTCCAGTTTGTCAGTTATCTGCATTCGAAAATAAGTATTTTCGTAGGGGATGCCTATACCTAACACGTGAACAGATAGGACTTTGTTTGCATTTTTTTTATAACAACGGATCTTAAGATTAAAAAAAAAACACTCGTGTATGCAGTACTAGTGTGGGATTAATTGAAAAAAACGGTGATTTTTGACCGTTTAGTTTTGAAGATATCGACGGATGAAAAATATTAATTTTATTTTCGACCAAACCAAGACACGACTAGCTATGACGAAATGGCAACAATGTACACTGCAGTGAAATTATGAGCGCGTGATGAAGTCCGGGAATGTGAAATGGAAGCATCAGTATCTTGAGAAGGATGGAGATAAACGCTGACTTTGCGGCGTTGCCACGATTACAGCGCCGTCAGTAATAAACCTATCTTTGCATGAGGTTTGATTTGTGCAGCCCTCCAGAGTGTACAGGTTGTGTCAAAAGTTCGAGACCGGCAGCATAATATAAGCATTAGATTTTACGTTACGCAGCGGCCGAAACTTTTGACTAATAAGTACCTACGTGTACATTCAGAGATACCTTCTTGAAAATTTGATTTATGATATTACCCTCGATAAAAGTCAAAACAAGTCGCGTTCCTTTAAACAAAATCCTTAACAACCGTAAACAGTAGGGATCAAGCCAATTTGACTCCCAACAATAATTCTTCTTCCTTTTTATCAATTTTTGTTAAAATATTTCCGTTCAAAAATAAAATATAATATCACGCACGACGGTAAAAAGGCCTTACCTGCTCGTGGATCAAAATTTTCCACTCGCAGGTAAAGCATCTTTTTACCGTCCGCGTAGAATTTGTATTTTTCCTGTTTTTCTTTATGTGATTCCATCTAGCTTCGAACATTAATTTGACAATTTGTCAAATTCAATTGCGGATTTTCATAAAAACTTCTCAAAAAATCCTTTCTTAGTGCTCACCTACAGTGTCAAAGACACCCACATTTAAATTTTCACGGTCCTAGCTCCAGGAGTTTGGGCTGTGCGTTGATATATCAGTCAGTCACTTATTCTTTTATATATTTAGATAACTATTCCTCCACTGACTTATTTCCTATAGAATGGGCGAGGACGCGAAATTTTCAAAATATTTTCTATGGATTCTACAGCTTCTGAAAAGTCTGTTGGTAATTTTTTTTATTTTTTTTTTTTTTAAACTTGAAAAAAAATATTTAAAGTCGCAAAATTCAAATGGCTTCTTTCTAGCGCCATTGCAAAATGTTGTGACTTAATCACCCGATGAACCAATCCCACAGTTGACAGCTTCAATCAATTTTGCAACGTTGCCATATTTTCAAATCTTAGGCTGCGCCTCCATTACAAGAATAACTGATGGACCACAACGATTCATAATATCAAAAATAACAAGGTTTATGCGCACTGTAAAATCGATAATATATTGTTTTATGACAGATCGAATGTTTTTACACCCTTCAAATCCGCCATCATCGCTTAACATTGCAAATAGTGTTCTAGTTCTGACATTTATAGTTTAAGAAACTTGGCAACATTGCCGTTTAACGTCACAATCAACCCGATTACGCCTATTGGCTGCTCGGTCGTTTACGCCACAAAGAGCGCCAATATTAGTAGCTTCAAAATTTGCTGAATTTCAAAAACGAATGGAAACCGCTGTTATTGAAATTTGACTCGAAAAATGTTTCTAGGTCATTTATATATGCGTTATGTATTTTAAAGCATATTTAAAGCGATAATAATTTCTCGCCTATTATTATGAAATCGACAGGCACAAATAATCACTTTTCTTGGTAAATGAAACATAGTTGGCTGTAACCGTCATCATTTGAAAGCCAAATATATCAAACAGATTTTCTGAAATATGTCATTCTTGAAATGTCTCTTACACCCAAGAAACATCACCAGGAACATCAATTGCATACTTTTTGCACGTGAAAAGCCATACAGCACTAAGAAAACAATAAATGTAACTAAAACGATAAACAAGAAATCAAACAAGGAAGAAAAACCAATCAAGGTAAATGAAACCTTCAGAAAAAAGATCGAAGATCTTGGATGTGAACAGGAAGAAGAAATATTGAATGTAACGGAACGCGAGAGAGATGCTACAGTCAGAAGCAGATTATCAAAAGCATGCAACACTTTGACCAATAAAAAAATCCTTCTTACATCTTCGGGATTGAATTTGGGCTTAGAAACAGGACTACCTGTTTATACCAATGAAGATTATTGTTCAGAAAAAAATAAGAATTTGAAAAAAGATGTATCGACACCTGCGAAGTCGAAATCAGATGATCCTCCCAGTCCACCTCCTTCAAATAGAATCGTGAGAGGTGAACCTGGAAAGGTTCTTTTCGCTTTTATACCGATAGAGTGGTTGGAGTTCTTCATTCCAAAAACTGGCGTTTCTGGGTTTTATACATTTTTATTCACTTTTAGTACGCATCTAGTGAGCAAGGAATACTACGTTTTGGAACACAATTACTATTCAGGATTGTCGGTGTTTATCGTGGTATGGGCAGCCATCAAATACGTCGGCCCCCATTTGAGAATTTATTTAGATCGAGAGATCGACAAATATGAAAGTGCATGGAACAAGGGAAGGGCGGCTGCGAAAGAAGTTCTGGAACAACAAGTAGAAGATGAAGAGCTCCTGCAATATCAAGCCGATGGTCAGTTGATACTGATAGGAGCTAAAAGAGAGAATATTGCTTTGCAGTTAGAGGATGAATTTCGCAAAAGACAAATGTGTGTTTACAACGAAGTGAAAGAGAGACTCGAATATCACGTGGAGGTCGAGTCGGTACACCAACGCATACAACACAAGAACCTGGTGGAATATGTACACAAAGAAGTGTTGAAGTCTATCACGCCAGAGTTGCAGGAGCAGCTTATCAATTATTCTTTAGACAATATGTTATCGGAATGGGAGAAAAGTAATAAGAATGATGAAAATGATAACAATGAATGCTTATAAAGATACGGTAAATATGTAAGTTTATGCTAAAAATTATAATTTATTTGAATGTTTGCATTTTTATTATGTAGACTTGTTAGGTAATAAAACTAGATAGATTGTGATAAATGTTTCGAATTATTTATACATTGTGATCTCTACGTCAAATGAAAGGAACTGTTTGAGGTATTGCTGCATCTCCATTAACAAAAGATTTTTTTTTCAACTAATAGAATAAATTTAACTTTTGCTTCTTACTTCTTGACAGAAAAACATAGTGTGCTAACGATTTTTAACCGACGAAACCAAAAAGGAGGAGGTTCTCTAGTCGACGCGTATATATGTTTTTTTTAATGTAAGATCACGCATAACTTCTCTCACTGCAGTTCGATTCTGATGATTCTTTCTTCAATGGATAGGGTGTACTTCGAAGTTAGTCCCATTTAAATAAAAAATAAAAATCCATCCCTAAGGGTAGCATAATATTGATCGTTCTATCAGGCATAACTTTGTAGTGGGTTTTCCGATTTAGATTATTCTTTTCTTATTAGATAGGGTATACCTCATAGTTGATCATATTCCAATTTGGAATGGATTGAATGGAATAATCCACCCCTATGGGTAGTAAAATAGATGATTGATTTTTCACTTGTGAACATGGCACACATATGTAGTTGACATTGACAGATCCTCCTGCATCTGTCACAATAATTACATTCTATGAAAGGATGGAATTATATACAAAGTGATGAAATGAACTAACCAGAACTTTCAAAAATAATTTATATTTTATAACAATAAATAGTTAAAGTAGATAATCATATTATTTAACAGTTAATCGTTGAAGTAAGCTAGGTAAGTATTTTGG
This sequence comes from Gonioctena quinquepunctata, assembly GCA_018342105.1. Taxonomy (NCBI): domain Eukaryota; kingdom Metazoa; phylum Arthropoda; class Insecta; order Coleoptera; family Chrysomelidae; genus Gonioctena; species Gonioctena quinquepunctata. The sequence continues at coordinate 773,915 of JAFIRS010000156.1, read as the reverse complement.
AAGTAATAAAAAATTAAGTAGGTAGTAATTAGTAGATTTCAGCCACAAAAAATTGAAAAATAAAAACTTTTTAACAAAAAATTAAACCGGCGAAAAAATCAACTGAAAAGCCAAAAATAACAGAAACCTTCTTAGTTGAAAAGGGAAACATTCTCAATTGAATATTGATAGAAATATTTTTCTGTGAATTGAAAAATCCACGATTAAAATGAAGTTATTTTTTGTGAATGTCTAACAGAAAACAACTACTTCCCCGGCTAAAGCCACGCTGGACATTGAACTACAGCTGATAGATATTGAGCTCCTAAACTAATGTGAGTAGCTAATTTTGAGTAGGCGCCAAACAAACTAGCAATTGAATTAGGTAAAGTGTAAAATGATGGAAGCGAGATGGATAGCGGGGTTTTAATTACTTCTTCAAAGTATTATAATGATCTTCGATAATTGTTTGTTTGGCGCCGAATTGAAATTTAATTTTTTAATGTTCTGTTCTCTCTTAGGCCAATCAGAGCAAAAAATGACTGATTCTGTGACAAAAATAGTACCAGGAAACCGACTGTGCCATTATACGAAAGACGGTCCGTAGTTATATCTGTTATATGTTCCCTACTCGCAACTATCATTGCCTAATTTGTTATAAACATTAAGTGTTTTTTCCGTTTTTTGCTAGTAGATGAAAACTAATGAATCAATCTCGATGCTCGTAATGGAAGATATGTAGAGAATCAAAATGCGAAAAAATTAGCCCTGGCATGTGACTCGATCGGATTAATAGTATCGGAGAAGAACCCCCATTTCTCAAGTTGTAACGCAGGCTCTCCGCGACATAATAGTGATTGATATGTACTTCATGTGTAATAAACTCGGGCGCTGTCGGATCATTAGTTTTTGCAAAATTGCAATTTGAATTTTTAATGCACTCTATTGGAGCAAGCCTCGATTTCAATTTTTTTAAAAGATATTCAAAATAGAAGAAGTATTGCAAAGCGTCTATTCTCGTTTTGCGTTCAAATGCTGTGAAATAGGTGAGAAATACTTGCAAACATGACCGAAAACGGGCGGACGCATGAAAGCGGTTGAGTAGTGGGGTAGGGCAGCAAACGCTGGAAAGCTTATGAATCTGCTGCGCGCAAGTTATGAATCTGCTGCTCTACCCCCCACTAACTCAGCCGCTTTCACCCTCGCCCGTTTTAGGTCATGTAAAAAAATTCAAATTGCAATTATGCAAAAATTAATGATCTGTTATCACATAAAGAACACATCAATCACTACTATGTCGCTAAGAGCCCGCGCTATATAGTGCTGATTTTTCCGGTTTTTCTCCATTACTGATAATGCGATCGAGTCGTGCTACGGCTAATTTTTTTCGCATTTTGAACCTACACAATTCGCCCATTCAGAGCATCGAGATTGCTTCATTAGTATTCATGTTACAAGCGAAAAACGAAGAAAAAGACACTATTTTTACAAGCTTTCATTTAACTTGCTTCGTTCGTGTGTAATTCTGTCATTCTTTACGGTTAAAAATTTGTAATCCATTTTTGGAGCACTTGCCAACATCCGATTGAGCTGAAATTTGGCAGGTGTTCCTAATTCCGGCATTATTTATTTATGCATTAACGGACAAGCCAATTATACAATAATACAATGCAATTTTAAAAAGAGAGGGTATATACATATGCCTATAGATGGCTAAACATAAAGACTAAATAATATGATAATAAATGGGCGAATTAAATTTTTCTTATTCCTTTCCTGAAAGAGCATAATGATGAGTTGAACAGTTCAATTTCATGGTTGTGAGTATTCGCTGTTTTTATAATTCTATTGAGTGACTCATTCGGGCCATAATTTGTCCTACAAAATGGTATCTTGAAGATATCACTGTTTCTGTTTCTTCTCGAGTTTGCAGAAAGTGAAGTTAGCTCCAAAATTTCAGGGGAATCGATGTGGCCATCTAAGATTTTATGAAGAAATACCAGATCAATTTCCATTCTTCTATGTGTCAGGGAATTCATATTTAAAATATCTAATATTTGAGGATAGCTATATTCGTCTCTATTTAATCCCAAGCGGTATGCACAGTTTCTCAAGAATCTATTTTGACTATGAAAATTTGGTTAGAGAAAAAACAAATTGTCGGCTCCAAGATGGCGGACGAGTTTTGTGATTATGGTACGATTCGATTCAAAATTGGTATGTAGAGGTTTTCGGGGTCGGAGATTATGATTTTTTTTTTCAAAATTTATAAATCCAAGATGGCGGCTCCAGAATTGCGGAGGAGTTTTTGATTATGGTCCGATTCTATTCAAAATTGTATGTGGGAGTTTTCGGGGTCGTAGATTATGAATTTTTAGTCAAATTTTATGAAATTGAAATGGCGGCTCATGGAATTATTGTTAGAGAAAAAAACAAAATGGCGCTCTAAGATGGCGGAAGAGATTTTGGTTTATGGTCCGATTCTATTCAAAATTGGTATGTGGGGGTTTTCGGGGTCGGAGATTATGAATGGGCCTTTTTCCTCATCAAGTTCGAAAAATTCCCCAATAGCAGCGCTAGTGGTCCGGTAAGAACAAACATTACCCAACTCACATTAAAATACATATAAAAATAAACATCAAAATCATGTTTTTGACAGAAGCCGATGTTCCAGGAGTCAAATTAAAATTTGCAAATGTGAAGGATAATAATGTACCAACATTAAAAATTAAAATGGTGACTTGCTTGTCAAAATCTTAAAATTTCCGAAAAAAAAAAAGAATTAATTACAGTGAATATGATTCAAGAGGTCATTTTTAGGCAGCATTTTCGCGCACAAAAATCACTCACAATGCCTCTTTCTTTTCACCAGCTTAAACTACAAACACCAAATCACTAATTTTCGGTACAACTTTGCACAAAATGTAGCCGGTTTCATCGAAAATATACTCCTTCTTCAACAGTTACACCTAACCTAACTTTTCATATTTACTAAATTTCATATGTCAAAGTGAAAAGTTAGTGCGAATTCACACGATCCAATAAAAATGATCAATAAATTGAACAATAAAATTGACCAATATGGGTTATATTTACCCCTGACAATTCAATTCATGTATAAAAAATCGCATATGCCACAGTGCAATTGTCATTTTGACAGCGGCAAAAGTTAGCTGTAACTTTTACAGCGACAAATGCACTAGTGGTTTTTTCACTTAATTCATTTGTTTATCAATTATCGCGGTGTTGGTTGCCAAAATAAATAAAGTTTGCATTGATATGTTTCTAAATTTCTTATTCATCAAAGTGCCCTGCCGAATTACTCATGTTTGTATTGATATCGGGTAAATTTGTGTTATTCAAATTCTAAACTGTTTCCTTTAACAATTTGACTGAAAAACTGTCAACCTAAAAACGCTCCACCTTCGGTGTTGCGTTTTTAATAGTTGACAGTTTTTCTTGTCTAATTGCTAGGCAACAGTTTCTCATTAAACAACCCAAATTCACCCGATAAAATACGAACCTCTCGTGCAATTATAAGTGACAATTCAACTCACGTATAAAAAATCGCATATGCCACAGTGCAATTGTCAGTTTGACAGCGGCAAAAGTTAGCTGCAACTTTTACAGCGACAAATGCACAAGTGGTTTTTTCACTTATTCATTTGTTTATCAATTATCGCGGTGTTGGTTGCCAAAATAAATAAAGTTTGCATTGATATGTTTCTAAATTTCTTATTCATTAAATTGTCCTGCCGAATACACTCGATGTTTGTATTGACATCGGGTAAATTTGTGTTCAAATTCTAAACTGTTTCCTTTAGCAATTTGACTCGAAACCTAAAAACGCTCCACCTTCGGTATCGCGTTTTTAAGAGTTGACAGTTTTTCAAGTCTAATTGCTAGGCAACAGTTTCTTATTAAACAACCCAAATTTACCCGATAAAATACAAACCTCTCGTGCAATTATAAGTGACAATTTATTGGTGGTTTTGGCAACAGTTTTTTCTCAGGAATACCAACATATATTTTTTCGATAAAACCGGCTATATTTTGTACAAAGTTGAACCGAAAATGAGTAATTTGGTGTTTGTAGTTTAAGCTGGTAAAAAGAAGGAGGCATTGTGAGTGATATTTGTGCGAGAAAACGGTGCCTAAATATGTCTCGGAAACGGTATGAGACCTCCGCGTTTTTCGGATTCGTCTTCAGGAGGCAAAAACACGTAAGAAAAGTCAAACAGCTAGATTCAGGGAGCATTTACCTTATCTTACTTACTAATCGTTGCAGAAATTGGGTCAGGATTTTCTTCAGTTGGATCTTTACCACCAATAAAATGTTTAGGGCAAACTTATGAATATTTACTTATATTTTCTTTTTTTTTGAGAGAGAGAAATCTTATTTAGCTAAGACCTAACATACAAATAAGAAATAGTACCAAAAAAATATCGTAAAGCTAATTTTAAAAGTTTGAAGAAAACAAATAAATGTTCAACTTTCACAAATTAAAAAAAAAAACGGTCACTACAAAACATGATAAATACATATATTTCTCATAAGAGAAGTATAGTTGTTTTGTTTACAGTAACAATCCGTAATGTTAGCTATTTAAAAGATGCTCTTTTAATCTGTTAATAAATACTCGAACGTTTCCTGATGCTGTAATTAATTCAGGTAAGTTATTATATTCAGTCATTCCTTCATCATATATATTTCGTTTGGTTTTCATTAATGAGGTAGGAAATATTTGTACGTGGTTTTTTTGTCTGGTATTATAATTGTGAATATCTTTCCTGAACCGAATATTCTCGCTCAAATAAGTCGGAAGTAAATTATTTAAAATCTTATATATGAAAACTAATGTGCGAAATTGAATGTATTATTTTGTTGAATCCACTCTCCTTGAGGCATGGATGCATTTATTACATCTGACCTCATCAATGTGAGGTTTTACGAATGGTATAAAAAACACATTTCCCTCTGGAAATCGATTATCCGAAGTACAGTTTGCAAAACTACAATGTTTGATGGCATTGTGGTTATTGAAAAATAATCATTTTTATTTACTTAATTATTTTAAATAATTCAACTTCACTTAAATAACACTATCTTAAATGGAGAAGGTTATTTGATGTTTGTCCCTACCACAAGTGCTGCCTCTCGTGACAAATTTGCCAAACTATTCTCAGGAAAAAGGCTCAGTTAGTCGAAGTCGAAGATTTTTAGTTAAAATTCATAAATTGAAGGTGGCAACTGCAAGATGGCGGATGAGTTGAACTTTAGATGGTCTCCTCATTGAAGGACACACACTAAAAGGTTAAAACTTTCAGGAAAAAAAGGCCTCATAATAAGGCGTTCTTAAGTACTAAAAAGCATAAAATGAAATAATTAATAAAAAACCTTTTTAAAGGCAAGCTTTTATTCAAATGTACCAGAAAGTAAAAAATAATTGCTTTGGATGTGTGATGTAGGTTATTCCGTGAGTTATAGAACTGAAAACTTTGCGCGACAAGCTTTTGAACCTATAACTCACGGAATAACCTACGTCACACATCCAAAGCAATTATTTTTTACTTTTTAGTGCATTTGAATGAAAGCTTGTCTTTAAAAAGGTTTTCTATCAATTATTTTATTTGCTCTTAATTGTTTATAACAAATTAAGCAATGATAGTTGGTAGTAGGACACATAACAGGATATAACTACGGACCGTCTTTCGTATGATGGCACAGTCGGTTTCCTGGTACTATTTTTGTCACGAAAAAATCTCTAGGATCTTCCTATTCCGGCAATCCAAGAACAATATGAGGTGTATAGTATAGTGAAGTGTAATTTGTTTACTATAATTAGTAATGGCGCTGAAACAATCACAATTATGATTTCATTAGCCCCGTTATCAAATCTTGATGTAGACCATAACTATATAAAAAGACTTCTGAGTGAAATGATTCAAATTCTCAAAAAAAAACAGTGTTAATACCAGAAGGAACATAGATGGATTTTTAATTACTTAAATGCCTAAATAATCCATCATCATTATTGTTTTATCTCCTATGTTTTTTCTTTCGACATATAAAAAACAACATTGGTTTTTTTTCCTGCTTTATTTAACGTCAGCCTATTTCTGCTACCAAGGCTAAACACCGACACCGGTGAGCACACTTCCCCCCACCCGGTAATTTTGCGGAATCCTCTGTAGTTTCGGACATAGTTTTTTTAAAGAGCTCAACATCTATGAACTCGGGACCGCCATCTTAACGTCCTCTCCGAAGGACGGCATATCTATCGTCTTATCTCGTGCTTATTTCCTCTCCACTCATATACCAAAGTGTTTGTTTGTCTTTGTTGAGAGTATGTTCTAATGTTTCGTGGATTTTGCATTTTCGTTTGTATCTATTATGTCTGATCATGTTTTACCATTTCGAATTTTAAACACGGAAAAAACTACTTTTGAATTATTTATATTTTTTCCAAATTCGGGATAATACATCAAGTACAAACAATTTTATTTATATGAAAATCCTTTATTACGGTACCCTGATGATGAATTTGCCTAAATTCGAAATGTTGATAGGAAAACAATAGTTTTTTTCTTCCAGTTCATTGTTCCCATTCGCAAGTGTCAGTAGAGTTTTTATTATTTCCAGAAGTTTTTTTTTCTGTCAGTCACATACTCACCAGTTGGGTCGCTTTCCTTCTATATCCGGGATCAGCAAAACTTCCCTGAGACAATCCAAGCGATCTGAGAGAATGCACACTTTGTCTGATACTGTTTTTTCTTTCCAAACGCTGGGCTTGTCTATATTTAGACTTACTCCACCAACATGCAATAACTAAAATGATCAGTAGAAGAGCTAGCGCTATGCTACTTATCACAGATATAGTTATCATATCGTCGCCTAGTGGATGTATTCTGATTTGTACTTTGGGATCTGGAACAAAGGAAAAAATACATTTTATATTGAACGGAAATATGATGGTCTTCAAAAAGATTAATCGTGTTCAAGTTTTCTCACCTATTTCGCATATGAAAGGACTTCGCCTCTGACAATCTGCTACTTCGATTGATTGATAGACAAAGGAAGTACACTCGTTGATTCTATCTATTTGTTGGACCCAGACCCTGTCGGAAAAGAGGAACCATTCGTCTTGTCGCCGCAGAAATTCAAATATCGCCAAGTAGTTTATGTTTCCTAACAAATATGGGATCGAAGCATTATCAGCCTAAAAAAAACGGAAAATTAGGTAATATTTCATATAGACCTATTGAGAATGCAAAAATATTGTACTTGAAAGAACACACATAAATTAATTTTCAGTTTTCCCAAACTTAAGTATTTTTGAGCAAAATATTAGGCAAGTGATGCTTTGGGCAATTTCACGAATAAAGTCCTCAATGCCGATTGAGTCGTTGTTGACGGTGTATATAGTCTTGTCGAAGAATTTTTACAGCTGAAAAAAGGATAATTCGTACTATGTTCAAGTTACCATCATAAGAGACGTTGTCATGCCCCATAATTACAGAAAAACTTTCATTCATAAGAAACAACACGATATTACTAAATATGAACTTTATTGCCAGAAAACAAAATCCGCTAGGAATGAAAATAAAGTCCGAAGTCAGATACTCGACAAACGGATGAATAAAGGCCGTTTAAAAATAGAAAACACACATACGCGACACAGTTGATAAGCACATGTCCGTTAAAAATACTTCATCATCTGTTCAGACAAGGAAATGCACTTAAAGATTACTATAAAAAATCACCCTTTTTCTCGATAGAGCTATTATCAATAAATCGTCACCTCCTAGTTACGCATATCTAAAGAATTTCTTGTTAAACAAAGTCTCTATAAATTAACATTTGTTGACAGCTCGCCTAATTGCCCTGCGACTACTAAATACCATAAATCTGTTTTTATACATTCTTGATGACAGCGACAAGCCATTAATTATTGAACCGCTGACAGGGTGAAGATAACTAGTGTGGGAATGTAATCCGCGGATGAATCATGGTTAGGGTCGTATGATCTCGCCATCAATAAGTGAGTCATTACATAGACGTTGCTCCGGTAATATGTTCCTCTCAAAAATGAGGCTAGATTTCATTTCGATCACAATATAGTGACATAAAGATGAGAAAAATAAAAATATAATCATCTTGCAGTTAACTTAAGAAGCCATTAAGAAAATTATATTCAAATCCAGTTAAACAGAGAAAGGACAGCACTAAGTGAATTCACGAGTAAACCAGTATTTTTTTACAAAATTACCTATTATTTATCAACGATTCAAGAACGAGATAAGTCAAAGGAAAACCTCAAATCGATAGTTCATGACCTCATAGAAAACTGTATCCATACAACGCTATCCTAATATACAGTGCGAGGTAAAATAAAGTAAATAATTCCAGCGGGATTAATCAAAATAATAATACTATCAAACTGATTGTCGTTTAAAAGCCATCTCAAGTGAAAAGTGTTGACCCTGCTGATTGGGAGTAAGTTCATATATGTTTTTCTGTATATATGGTTGGGCAAATTGAATCATTTATAATGTGAATGTGTTTTTAAATGTAACTCCAAAATTTTATGTTCCCTAAGTTTTCAAAAGATAATTATTACCAGTCATTTTTAACAATTGATGTCACTATTGCTTTTAGCAAATCTATTTAATTTGTAGACTGATAAAAAAAAAAATTCAAGTAAACAGTCATTTTTGGAATATTGTATCATCTTATCCGTATGTAAAACGGATGAAATACTTTGTTAACTTTTATAATATATATATATATTCTTAATATTTTTATGAGGGCATTATTATTTTTGAATCTTTTTGAAAACGGTACGTACATTCCTGAATAAACAACTCAACGCCCAAGAATAGAGAGAAAGAGATATTTCCTGTAGGCCGCTCCAGTGAAATAATCTCGGTACGACCATCCTCAGGCAGTCGATGCTCTTGATGCTTGTTTTCTCAATCTAACAACAAGTTTGGTGTTGCAGGTGTGTTCTGTTAATTCATAACACCCTGTATATGGCCGGGCTTAACAACGTGTAGGCCCTGCTTTATTTTTCACGAAATTCTTATATTTCCATGCTTGTACATTTTTAAATGTTTACTGTTTGTCAAGGAAAATTACATTAAATTTAAAACAAATTCACATTACCACAATTATATCCTACCAGGAATGGCAATCTTTTGCTTATCTCAAAACATAAGACAACTAAATTTGAACGATCCGCCGCCTAGGGGATGATATTCTACAATCACTTGCCAGAAACGATGAGAAAGCTCAATAATAATATGTCCAAAGGCAGAGTGAAGTCATTATTATCTTCCAAAGCCTATTGTAGCATTGAGGAAATCATGTCAGACTGGCACGAGGATCAATCTGTTTGTTGACATATATCGCTCGTTTTAAATTCTACATGTTTTTATACCCCTAGTGTAATATGTTTGTATAGTTATAATTTACGTTCTTTGTATGTCCTATACAACCTGATCTGTCCTATACATTTTATAGATGTCTGAATGGATCAATAAAAATATTATTATTAAATATAAAACAGTTATATTCCTTGCTTAGTCATTTTGAGGTGAAAAGTTCCTATCAACTTATGCCCTAAAATGCATCCTCTCTGAGATACAGGGTGTTGAAAATACGAAAAAAAAAATCTATATTTTTCTTCAAAACTACCGAAGGAAAAAAATCGAAACTACTATAGGTTGATTAATGTGATGATTTCAAGTTTTTATTTTTATATTTGAATCAGTGGCGTAGTTACGGTCGTATGTAGCCATATTTTCCTCCAAATATTTTTTTTGTGATTTAGATGTTTTGTGTGTGAATTTATGTCAGAGACAATGTATTTTTTTTCAGAATCAACCAAATGAAATGTTTTGAAATCCTTGTCAAATACAGCCCTGTATTCAAACTTGATTATTTTTCTGATTATCCTTTAGAATATATATGAAACCTAGAAAATAGATCCAAGCACTTGTGACATGATTCAACCTCCGCAAAAGAAATCTTTATGAGGTGACTCGAATTTTTTTGCATATTGAAGCTATTATATATAAAAGTTTTGGATAAACCAACGTTTGGTAAGTCATCATTTTATTCATATTCCAAATAATGTTCATGTTGATTTCCGAATATCAAAGGGGAGAATTTGTTACCTGGCAGAAAGCTTTAGCTTCCCAAAACGTCATTGGAGCACCAACATACATATAACACGTTTCTCCAACTAAATCCCAGCCAGGTGGACATTTACCATTCAAAATGCTTCGATTATTCATATAAAACGGTTCAAACACAACGTTCAACAACCGAGGGTCATCTCTTTGATCTTTTATTCTTCCTCCAACTGCTTCAGTAACGTTGTTTCCCCAGTAATTGTTTGCGGCGTCTATTCTGGTGTCCCATAGTTGGAACGTACTATAGAAAAAATAATAGTTTTCATTTGTAGCCAAGCTAAGAATCAGAAATAACTACTCCTGCACCAAGAAGCAGCAGATTTTTTCCATAAAAATTTCACTCGCAAGTAAGATTAGATAGTTATAAATCTAATGGAATCGCAAACTCAGAATGAAAAAAAACTCTTCATTACTACAAAAGTATTAGACTGCAGTGCTTGAAGATAAAGAGAAAATTGCAAGAAGAATATGACTCATTCACTCATATGTTGGAAGTATCATTATGAAAAATTGTTAACTTTTCAAATGATCAGACATGCCATACAGAAAGTGTTGTGCCTTGTCCAAAAAAACCCTAAACCGAGTATATTAAGGTAAACGTCTCAGTGCCTGACATCGACCCAATACCTGACAGGTTTCAAATTAAATTTAAAAATTAAGACTTTGGTGCCTGTTTAACTAATTTCGATACAATTGCTCCATCTTTGATCTATTTACTACAGCTCGAATACCTTTACATTAGCCGATAAAGAAGCTTTCTTTAATTGACACGCGGAAAAAATAAGAATGGCGATACAAGAGTTCTCGTTTTGTTCAAGCATTTGTCTATCTTTGGTAAGTTTTATTCTCAATATGCTGGAAGTTAGTTCAAAATAAAGATTTTTTACAATGTTTAGTGTTTTTTTAGATTTTCTAATTTTTAATTAAAATGTCAGCTACTGGGACAACATTTTCGTAGATTCCTAGTGCCTGATAAAATGTCAGCAAATAGGACAGTCCAGAAATGAATGAATGCTCCAGCAGCTGATACTATTGAAAATAACGAAACTTTGAGAAATAGTAAAGTAAATGATTCTGAAAGCACCTTATTTTTAAGAAAATTTTGAAAAAATTATCTGACAAAATACATTATCGGCTTTTTGAAGTTCAGGAAATGATTAGAGAGGCGACATTGAAATACTTCATTGTTTCATTTGTGTTTAAAAGTGAAGAAAACACAAGATAATTCAATAATGCCAAACAATAACGGCAACCCAGAAGAGGAAGAAACAATAATTTTAAATGAAGGTGACATTATTCTGGAAACAGATTTGCTAAATGATAATACGGACTTGAAAATGGAAATAATATGTTGAAAGATGATAATATGGCAAGTCGTGATACTAATTTGGTGGAAATAATAGATATAGAAGGAAATGATATCGGAACTGTTCGTATAATATCAAATACAGCAGAAAAAGAAAGTGACAAACAGCAAGCTATAATTATACAGAAGATATTAAGAAAATGAAGAATACGAACAGAAAAACAATCTTACCATAAAGAACAAACCAACAAAAATAAGATAGACATAGTACCGAGAACAAAGTTGTAACTACCTATGGCATAAATAGAGAAAATAGGGCTAATAAGATGTTGTTTTTATCATAGAAAAAATATTAAATGCAATTAGTGAGATGATACCCAACCAAAAAACTAATAATTTGGCACATTCTAACCTGAATATTCTAAAAGATACCATCGCAATTTAAAACTTTGTTATGTTTGCCAGAAAATCAAAACAAAGATAAGGGAAATAATGACAAAGTTAAAGTGCTTCATCTGATCAGTGGCAAACTTATAAAGCAAGACATGAAAAAAAGGATCTAGAGAAAACAAAAAAATTAGAAAGAAAAATGAAACGAGAAGAGAAAGCAAATAGTACGAAGTATTTGTGTCAGTTATGGAAAAAAGCGACAGTTACTGAAAATGGCCCAAAAAACCTGAAATATTGTGGTACAAAAGGAAAGACATTGTTGCAAATATTTGTAAGCCGAGAAAAATGAAAAATAAGGATGTATACGCTGTTTCTGAAATAAATAAATATGAAAAAGAAAATGCGACGAACAGGCAGAGAAAAACATGTTGAGCAATTATCCTGGAGAATTTCTAGAGGCTAAAGAGGACGAAGAATTTGTCACAGTTATGGAAAAAAGCGGTAGAGGCTGGGAGTGGCGCAGAAGGCACGACAAGTTGTGGAGAGAAGATGTAAACATTTCTTAACCGAAAAAAGTTAACAATAGGGGTATATATTATTGATTTGTTTGAAAATATGAACAGGATGTTCCTGAAATGACTGACATTGATGAATTTGTAATTTGAATAAAGTTTTTTTTGACCTGCATTGTAAATATTTCTTATAAATCCTACTTTTACCGCGCATAACAATATAATTACTTATCAGGTACTGGGCATTCTATAGGCAGGTAGTGTGCAAGTCACATTTTTCCCTGTCAGGTATTGAGATATATGCATATTTTAATTAAATGTATTTTTAGGCCAACTTGTTCCTCACATATGCTACGCACTTTTAGTTATTTTAATATTTTAAACGTCTTATATAAAGCTATTTGGTTAACGAAAATGCTCTAATGAAAAACCAAAAAGCTATATTTCTAATAATTTCAGCTACTGGGACATTTATAGTTTTTTTTTATAACCCTTTAAATTTTTATTATAATTTAAAATCAATTACACACCCAATAGACGTTATAAACAATTAAAGACTCTGGGAGCCATATTTTTTTAAACTTGGTAGTGCTCCCCTTAATACTTAATATTATATGCAACCAACATACATTACTAAATTTCTAAAAATCTGTCGAAGAAATCAAAGCTTATAATTCTTTCGAATTCGTGCAACAGTGTTTTTCTTTGCCATGTTTCTTATCCAGCAAAATGAATGCTTCATTACTAGAGCTCATTCGTTTCTGACTGGAGAACATTTTCACCTAATTTACCTCCCACGCATTATCATTGACCACCACTGATCTGGGAGGTGAATTAGGTGAAGATTTTCGCCAGTCAGAAACGAATAAGCTCTATCTAGGCAATTGAGAAGTATCAAAGCGTGAAGGACATTTATACACATATATACACGTATTCTTACCTGTTGAACTCAAATCTGCATGCACCATGCAACAAAAAAATACATTAATATAATATATTTATTACCTGAACTCTAATTTTTGCATAGCATGTAATAAAAGATAAATCGTTTATCAATAGTACTGTGATTATGAAAATGTTCACGAACAATGGTTTCGACTTAATGACTGCAGAAAAACTACATCGGTCGTACTTTAAATAATCGGCTAATCGGGGGTATTTATTACCGAATTTAGCATGCACAATGGTATCAACAAGGTAGTTTTACTGCAGTCATTAGGCCGGAACCATTTATCGTGAAAAAACTTTACGTCTAGTTGTATTCATAATGCAATATTGATTTCTCCATTACAGAACAATAAAATGCTTTTCACTAAATAATTGATCTAAAACATAATTCGGTGAATATTTATAGAGACTAGCTATTCATATAATGGTCTAACTATTCATATAATGGTCTAACTAATCATATAATGGTCTAACTATTCATATACTCTAATAGTTCCTATCCTAGTCTCACACACTTAATTGTTTCATGCATGTGATCGTGGCTTTTGGGTTTTTATTTCAATTTTTTTTTACTAGAACATTCAAAAACTATGATGATAGGAGTATGGTTTAGTCCTTGTACAGGCTGATTTCGAGGGTGAAAGTGACCATCCTTTTGTAACTGACCTTGTAGATTGTAGGTGGTTGGTCGATATGGCTTCTCAGCCTCTTCGTACCTCGACCTAAAAGGTCTTTTGTACATCACCCTTCATCCATTCAAGACCCGGGATTCCGATACTCTTTGTGAAGTATATCAGTTTCCTGGGACCAAAGTTCCTGATGTCTGGTGGTGTTAATGAAACAACCCCTTCGAGCAACTTAAGCCTGCTTCTGCAGTTTCAGCGAAGTTCTCGCAGTAACGGCATAGTTCATTGTCTGATCCATCCATTTTTTTGAGTTGGTACCTCAGAGGACAATGTCCAGTGAGCAGTCCCGTTACCAGTTTCAACTCTTTCTTGTCCAACTAGAGAAGCTGTTTAGCTTTCCTTGGCAATGGGCTCAGAAGCCTTTTCACTTGTCTTTGCCCTGGAAGCTTATTCCGGTAGATTTTGATTTGGTCAGCTATCCAGCGCCGAAACTTTTCCATAATGTGTGCTTTAGCAAGACCACAGAAGGGTTCTGGACCAGGAAATTGAGTGTTTGTCCCTTCCTTGGCAAGGCTGTCTACTTCCTCATTGCCTTTGATTCCCTTGTGACTTGGCACCTACATCAGAGTGATATGATTATTCGATCGTAACCAGTTGTCTCAGGGAAAGTTTGCAGTTAGACTCACAAGTGTGTGACTTTAGAGCTTTCAGCTGCTTGGCTTTCTGATAGGATATAGATTTGTGACCCCCTGGAGTCACTTTCAAGTCATTCTTGTGCGCAAATTTCTATAGATTTCTGCTTGAAAAATTGATGGGGCTTTATCTAGGGGTTTTGAGGACATTCCTTACTCTGGGATTTGAAAAACCCCACCAAACTATGATTCCCTTATTTCTGCCACTTCTAGGCATTCGGTGAGGATGTGAGTGGTTGACTCCCTGATCCCGATGAGACCGAGGTACTTATTGAGATGGCGAGGCCTTGTGAGGAGCCCAACCGTTGTACCGTTGTTCTGATTTCCCACCTTTCGGAGCTTGGTGGGATTTGGTGCGTCCTGCAGAAAGGCCATGTATATGTAGCCTTTATTCTCGATTATCTCATGCTTGGAGCAGCTCTCCATTCATCGTCAAATTTGTTCGCCGGAATTTTCTTCATGGTTGGTTTAGCCCATGAACGCCCTACCGCGGAGCATCTTCTTCCTTTTCTGTCCAGAAAGGTTGCGTTTTCATTTCCGGGTATCGCACTGGGTGTCCGTGGAGCCATACAAGTTCAATCTAATTGGTCGTAGATATATTTTGAAGTTCGCCAAATTGCAACACCAGTGATGCAATGAGTAAAAATGGCGCTCTACTCGCCGCCTGATTCTCGCGAACACAAACTAGTATAGGACCTGAAACACTATACTTCCTGGGGGATTGCCGGAAACTCCAGCAACAGCAGAGTTCTTGAATCTGGAGGCGTCTGTGTACAGATCAGGTTGTGCCTATCCGGCTCCCAGTTCTCCCGTTTTGAGATAATTGATCGTGGCGTTTTGCGGAATCTGAAGATGGCTGGTAAATAGTCCCCGAGCATATCGAGGAGAGGACACTCATTTATTGCCTGATTCTATAATTGCTCCTCCAATAGTTGGAGGCGATGGCCGAGTATTCGATGAAAAGGCGCAAAGGAGGCAGTCCCGTGAGTACCTCCAGTGCTCTTGTTGGCGACATGTTCATGGCAGTTGTTATCGCTGGAGAGGTCTTTGACTTGCTGGTTGCTGTATAGATCCAGTAAAGGATTCTGGGGGCTACTATGATTTAAACTCATATTATATTATACAAGGTAAATTGTTTCTTCTTACTTCGTTGGTTGATGAATTTTCTAACCCTATTTATATGGAAGTTCCAAATTGTATTTATTTCGACATTTTCGTCGCATATAATCTAACAGAATGTTCTGGCAGAAAATGAAATGGTTTCATACTACTACTACTAAGTCACGTCCTTTGTTGGTAATGACATCATTTATAAAAGGAATCATCAATGGCCACGTTTATACCGTGTCTTGGTATGCTGACTAATGATTATATTCCAACCAAATTATAGTCATTTTTCTTCGAACTTAACCACGCAAACCAGGTTAACTATTGTATGACGTCACGGTAGACTTCGGTTAAACTTGTGAAGGTTGACAGATTTGGTTTTTGTTATTGAGGGTTAAAAAAATTTATTACGGCGTTGATTAATATTTTGTTATCTTTTCTTCACTTATGTGTACTTCTAGTTCTTGAAAATACAATGAAAATGAATGTGGCAAATTTATTAGTACTGGAATTTATAGAAGATATTCAGATTTCACTACATCCTTCTTTAGTGGCCATCAATTCATCGGGAATACATTTTATGAATATCTGGATTATGCAAATGCTGGAAGAAGATAATCTGATATAATCTCTCATTCACATATACTTCGTATGAATCCATTATATATTTTTAATATACTTTTACACTGAGATAGGACCTTTATCCTTATCATTCCATATGAATAAACAAAAAACCTAACGTCCAACAAGGTAACTACTCTGTCAAACTATCTCAGTGAGCTGGTTTGTGTGGTTGGTTAACTCTTACGTCATAGTTTGGAATACACTTCGAGGAATATTGACAGGTTAACTTATTGCTAACCCGGTTTGTATGGTTAAGTTCGAGGAAAAATCACTTATGTTAGTCAGTGTGGTATAAACTGTGCACTTGGTCAAGTAACTAGCTTGGTTTGGTACCGAAATTTGTTGTGTATTAGACTATAATACTAAGTTGACTAAGATGGTGTAAACAGTATGATAAATTTTACCAACCGTGACTGTAAATTTTGGTTTGGAAGATTGCAAAGCGTTCTGTCGTGGTTATGGCACTAGCTGAATGAACCGAATGGAAACAATAGCCATAAAAAAGAGAGCAAGAGAGAGTTAGTGAAAAATATGTTTTGTGATTCCTAACCTTAGTTTCCGCATCATTACCTCGGAAATTTTGTTGGTATTTTTTATATAAAATACTGTAGTTTAGAACCTCCTATAAAAAACTTCAAAGGTATTGAGGAAACCAGTGTTTTTCTCCAAATATTTTTGGACAAGAAAATTATATAAATTTTGGATGGCAAAAAATTTAAACACCTAGACATTTACAAGAGCCTTGAAGAAGACTTGTTGGGTAGGGGCTTTACAAAAACTGCTGTCATTGACAGATAACACAATTCCGAATTAGATCTCTTGGTTACATGACTAAATAAATACCAAACCAGAACCAAGATGGTTAATTAATCATTTGACAAAACACGATGTAAATAAACGATTACTAAAACATTTGGTTTGAATTTGGTAACATTCACTTGGTAAGGTTACCAAATTCACATACGGTAAAAACGTGGCCAATATCTAATAGGTAATGTATAATGAACTTACAGGGATCTGTTTACTGTGACCATTTCGTAGTCATTATCAGGATTGAAGAAGATGTTGTCGACATAATGTTGGTCTGCAGTTCCAGCCACTACTGTCGATCTACTGTCCCGATGTTCGGCAAAGTTACTGAAACAAAGAGTTTTTCTCTGAAACTACTTCCTCGTGTATTTTCGTCGAAGGTAATAGAAGAATATAATGATTACTTACTGGTAGAAACCGTTGTGTGTTGCAGTTTGATAAGTATTCAGCCTGACTCTGTCAAATCCAGATATCTCCAGATTCTGAAACCCGATGTTTCTCTTGATGTAATTATAGGTGAAATTAGTAACGACTTGTCTGAGAACGATATTGTTGTGGAAGCGTGCAACGTTTCTTGTGAAATAATTGCGATATATTGTAACTTCCTGATACGGGGATGATTTCCTGCCCTCTATATAGACTGTCGGTAAATTAGAGTTGTTGACGAAAAGATTGTTATGAATGAGGCCTCTTAGGGAAGTTGCAGAACCTCGGGAATCTGCTTTGATATACAATCCGCCTTGATTTTGTTCTACCAAATTACTCTACAAAATAAAGAAAGTGTTAATGGATTTTCAATGAAAAAACATTACAAGATTTAATTTCAACTCATTTATTCGGTAAATTAGGTTTTTCAGTAGCAATTATTAAATTTTTACTTTTTCCGAAATGTTGAAACTTATAATAATAAATGACTTTATTGTTTTCTCCATTTTATACAACTTATACCTAAAATATTCATAATTTTATTGCGCGAGCGTCACCAAATTGCTCTTCCACTTAACCTTAAAAATCTCTAAAGTGCAATATGGTGAAGAGAGGAAAATAATAAAAAGAGAAAGAAACGTGTTATCTCTGGTATGAATGTACGAATGAATTGGATAGGGGGTTGTAGGTTCTCTCATTGCCGACTATCATCCCTGTATTTTTTCCTAATATTAGTATGAGCTGGATTATGGACGTCACAGATTTGATCTCTTGAATTGTTCCGTTTTAATTTAGGTGGCGTTAGAGTACCTTTGAACCTTATATTCAAGGTGTGGACATCACTGCGGTGCGTGATTTTTCGATGGAGGTGGAGGTGTAGTGGGGTTTTGGTTATTAATATTTTGTGGAAGAGATTAGCAGCACGATGGATCCTTCTACTTTTCATGTTTAACCAGCCAATTTGGCTAAGTTTATGTGAGATTCTTTCATATTTGCGAATTCCATATATTAGTCGCATGCATGAATTTAGAACCTTCTGTTTAAGGAATCCGCGTAATTGAAAAGAGATAGGACAAATGTGTCACAAAGAATTGATTACAATTTGGTCTATTGGCTTCATGAACCAATTCAAGTGTTTCATCATTTATGCGAACATCAATTGAGATACTTACTTTATCACGATTATTGGATCCGAATAACATGACATTAAATTTGCTGGCATTAATAAGGAGACAATGGGCCGTGCATATGTTTACAAATGATTGGAGATCACTATTTATCTGTATACAAGCAAATTCAGTTGATTGAGTAGGAAAACTGTAGTAGAGCTGAGTGTCGTCTGCATATGACGAACACTACATTCATTAATACTCCTCAATATATTCGAAGAGTACATCCAGAACGATAAAGGACCCAAAGTTGAACCTTGCGGTACCCCAGAATTAAGTGGTAGATACCGTGACTCAAGCTTATCCATGAGAACTTTTTTTTGTATATTCTTGATATACTTGTCTAGCAGTTTCAGATAGAACCATATAGTGTGAAATTGCTAACAGTAAGTCGTAGTTGGTGGTGTCGAATGCACGACTGAAGTCTAATAAGACTATAACGGTATATTTTCCTCGACCTGTAGATCTGATTATATCATCCACAATGTGCAGGAGAGCAGTTGTACTGCTGTAACATTCCTGAATCTCGATTGAGTCGAAGATAATAAAGAGAACTTATTTAGATGATTTTTCAGTTGGACTCCTATAGCTCGTTCTGATATTTTGGAAAGGGTCGGCAATATACTGATGATGGCGCGTGAGTCTTTGAATTCAAAAGGGTTATTTTTTTTGGGATTACCTTTACAATTGCTCTACTCCATGCCACTGGGAAAACATTCTCCGTTAAGCAGTGATTCGCTATATGGGTAATGTATGAGACAATATGTGAACAGCACAATTTAATCACTTTTATGTTTAATTCATCACAACCGTTTGCGTTTGTTTTGATATCTAATATAGTTTTTAGACGAATAAGTCATATACTCCTTCGAATTTCCATTTTGTCTGTCAAGCAAGTATTTCTATAGAAATTTAATAATGTGTCTGGCGGCTCTTTCAATGGAGTAGAATTTAAAAAAATGTATTTATCTCCTTCGGTTTTTTCAGTCCGGAATGTAATTTTTTTTGAGGTAGGGCCTAATATGTTATTTGTCCTCAGACTTTTCCACATTTCCGTTGAACTCTTTCGCTCAAACAGGTAAGTGAAATAAACTTTTTTTCCCCGATTAATAGCTTGATTGACATAATTTCGCATATATTTATAGAACTGCAATTCTCGGATTTTTTTTATAACTCCTCAATGTTTTGTCTCTGATTGGCATCATTTCTTTCAATGCGTCTGTCAGCCAAGGAGCCGTTGGTTTGGTGACTTTCCTTGTAATTATAGGTGCGTGTCTATCAAAAAGAAAAATTAGACAATTTACTAAAAAGTTGACCTTCTCATCAATGCTGTCTGTCTTGGTCATATATTCTAAAAAATGGGACCTCTAAAAGATCTCTCTGAAAATGCTCCTCGTTGAAATATTTGAAATATCGGTATGTACAGGTTTTGGGGCCTTCATCTCCCTCGTGTACCTTCAATATGCAATAAATTAGCAAATGATCCGAAATATCCTCATTATCTGACACTCCTTTTTCATTATGTTCATTGACTATTATCAAATCTAAGAGACTAGCTGTAGTATTGGTGATTCTAGTTGGGAGTCTCAATTATTTGTTTCAATTCTAATGAATCTAAAATCGAAATGAACTGATCCACTCTGGGATCTTGATAATCAAGAAGGTTCAAGTTGAAATCCCCTGTACAGATGATTTCATGCACCTCGGATATAGAAAACAGAGAGTACCTATCCTCAAATTCGTTAAAAAAAATATGTGTCATCTTGGTTCGGAGGTTTATATATTACCCCTACAGCATAATTCTTTCTCCCGGCATACTTAATTTCTAACCACAACTGTTCTGAAAATTTGTTAGATTGTTTCAGTACCTTAGTTTGTAATTTATTTTTCACGTAAATTCCAACACCGCCGCCTCTGGACTCACGGTTCTGCTTGAATAATTTGAAACCACTGATGATAAGCAAATCATCAGTGATTTCATTTGTCAGCCATGTCTCAAATAACATGAGCAAATCAAAGTTATGATCAGATATTATGCCCTGACCTCCGGCAACAAGGGAATCAACGACCTCAACCTATCTTCAATTCGTACATCACACAAGAAGAAAATAAATAAAAACTTTTTAACAAAAAATTAAACCGACGAAATACGGAACTGAAAAGTAAAAAATAAAATAAACCTTCTTAGTCTCAATAACTAAGCTCCTAAACTAATGTAAGTAACTAATTTTGAGTCGGCGCCAAACAAACAAGCAAATTAATTAGGTAAGGCGTAAAATGATGGCATCGAGTTGCGCGCTGACATTTTTTTGAAGTAATTTAATGATCTTCGTTGATTGTTCGTTTGGCGCCGACTCAAAATTAGTTACGTACATTAGTTTAGGAGCTTAGTTATTGAGACTAAGAAGGTATGATCATCTACTTTTGCTATTTGTTGCAACATAAATTATTTTTGTTGTTCTGGTTAGTTTATTTCATTACTTTGTATATCATTCCATCCTCTCATAGAATATAATGATTCTGACGGATGTAGGAGAACAAAAATAATGACAATAGCGATCTGTCATTGTCAACTACATATGTGTGCCAATGTTCACAAGTGAAAAATCAATTATACCCTATTTTTCTACCCGTAACAGTGGATAATTTTATTCGAAATCAAAATATGATCAACTATGAGGTATACCCTATCTAATAAAAAAATAATCATCCAAATCGAAGAACCCAGTACAAAGTTATGCCTGATAGAATCGGTTAACGGACCAGAATTCAGAGGGCGAGTGAAAAATATTCTTCATTTCGCTACCCTTAGGGGGATGATTTCATCTTTCAAATTCAAATGGGACCAACTTCGAAGTACACCCTATCCACTGAATTATCGGAATCGGACGTATCAGTAAAAAGTTATGCGTGGTCATACATAAAAAAAAATATGCGGGTCGACTAGAGAATCTCCTCCTTTTTGGTTTCGTCGGATAAAAAATGAAATATCCCAGAAAAGCTGGCTCTTTCAAGAAAACAAAAAAAAACAGCTGAAGTAACAAAGATTTAAATGAAATGGGGCTTTTGAATTACTTACCCTGAAGAATATTGTTTGGGTATTCTGAACGTCCATTTCTACAGCAGACCTACACGTCGTGAAATTCCCATACAGTTTCCTGCAATTATTTTTGAACTGGTTCTTTTCTATTGTAACTGTAGGATTCACTTCACCGGATGCCATGTAGAGCAGAGCACCCTCTCGATTATTGTTGACAACTGATCTGGTAACGTTATGTTGTACATCTCGATCTATAAAAAAATATTAATATTTGATGGACATATTTCGTGGAAATGAACTCACTGAATCCGATGGCCGATATAGGCAAAGTCACAACTTCAGCAATAAATCCGTGGACAGATGAAGCGCCATTTGCAAATAGCTTCACACTCAGACTGGGCAATGTTGATCGGAACAACTTGTTTTCATTTCCCGAAGTCATGGTAACCCTACTGATGACAGTAGAGGATACATTATAAATATCTCCATCGTACATTTCAAGAAAGTCCGGTATGCCATATCTGGTTGTCGAGTTGAACAAATCGAACTGTAAAAGTCTCAAACCCAGCGGTTTGAGATTGTAGGAACTTCGGAATATTTTGATGCAATTGACAGGATGATTATCATACTTATAGTAGACCAATAACCTCTCTTCAATCCTTATTTCCTTATGAGTATCGCATATGTCGACTAGGCTGAATAGGTTGTAAGGGACATTCAGTCCTCTCAAAGGGGTGAAACTGGATTCTGCCGATTCTCTACCTTCTCCAGACAAGGAGAGAATGTTTATACCGACTCCCAAAGAGTTTTGTATATCATTCCATAACAAAATCATTGTTTTGGATGGTGAAATGAGATCAATCCCGTTGAAAGCTGTATTGTTTATTTCTACATAGTTTATTCTAGGGCTCTTCATGATACTCTGGACAGCAGAAGATTTCTCGTTGTGCAGTATTCCAGCTCCAATAATTTTCACGTACTCCAACGTGGATTCAAACGATTGAACCGTTTGATGGGTATGAATATCGTGTATCCTTTGATTATTGATTTGTTGTTCGAATTCCGCATCGGCGAATCTTATTCCACCCCAATAATTGTGCCTTTTTTTGAATCTATCACAATGGATGAAAACAAACTTGGAGTTCCATTCACAATTATGTCTGTGTCCAAATTGCTGCCCATTGAGTCTTATCGGACAGTCTTCGTATTTATTTTCGGTTCCGGTACATTGCAGAGGTTCTGGCCAAGTCCAAATTCTCGATAACGAGTTGCTGTGGAAGTCGATCCGTTCACCAAAGTCGAAAAAAGCGCTCAGGGGGTCTAAGCCCAGTTCTCGGCAAACAACCTGAGCGTTCCGTTCGGTGAATCTGGAATCGCACATTGGTATCCATTGCAAAGTGGTTCCATTGAAATACTCCAGGAAGCCTTCGGTTATGGGACCTTCGTCGCTCTCAACGCAGCTGGCACTCTTGCACAATCTATAAAAATAGCACAGTTAATGTATTTAGGATGGTAAGGCATTTCTAGGCTTTATTAGGCGAATTCTTGTAATATGTTGGGGATTTTGTTTATATTCATTGACCAATATTGCCCAGTTATACTGACCTCAAGAGAGGACATACTCTCTTGGACACATCTTTAAGAAAGTACAACACAAAATATTACTCATTGAGACTTCACACGACATACTCTTTGCCTTCTACAGTTTTTTGGGAAGAAATGGTATGAAAAAGGAGGTAGTGAAAAGTAGGGCTTGATGATTTTCTTATTCATAATCGGTGTCCCAACGTATCCATTGCAGATTGTATTGGGGTCGATATGGCTGTTCAGCCTCTCTGTACCTCGACCTATGAGATTTTTTGTACATTACCCTTCATCTATTCGAGGCCCATGATTCCGAGACTCCTCACGAAGTTTAACAGTTTCCTGGGAGCTAGGTTCCTGATGTCTGAGGGAGTTATCGAAACCCCTTCGAGGAACTTAATCCATTTGCAAAACAATGCTTGGCAGTCGCAAAGCAGGTGTTCTGACGTTTCAGCGAAGTTCTCGCAGTAACGGACAGTTCACTGTCTGATCTGTCCATTCTTTTGAGGTGATATCTTAGTGGACAATGTCCAGTGAGCAGTCCCGTCTTGTCCAACTCAAGAAGCTGTTTAGCTTTCCTTGGCGATGGTCTCAGAATCCTTTTCGCTTATCTTTGTCCTGGAACCTCATTCCGGTGTTTTAATTTGGTCAGTTTCCCAGCACCGAAACTCTTCTTTAATGTGGGCTTTGGAGAGACCACAGAAGGGTTCCGGGCCAGTAAATTGTCCCTTCCTTGGCAAGGCTGGGTGCATTGCCTTTGATTCCCTTGTGACCTAGCATCCACATCAGGGTAACCTGATTGTTCGTAGCCAGTTGTCTTAGGAAGAGTTTGCAGTCCCAAGTCAGTCTAGACTAACAAGTATGTGACCTTAGAGCTTTTAATGCTGCTTGGCTATCTGATAGAATATAGATCTTTGCCCCCTGGAGCCTCTTGCAAGGCATTCTTGGGCGCAAATTTCTATAACATGGATTTCTGCTTGAATAATTGTTGGGGCTTTGCCTAGGGATTTTGAGAGACTAAAACTAGGACCCGTTACACCCACTACAGCCTTTTCGTCCATCTTGGAACCGTCAGTGGACCATAGTGATGCATTCTTTTCTAGTGGAGGCCTGTTCGTTGTGAATATATGGTGCTTGTTTATAACCACTTCATAGTTCACTCCAAAGTCGTGCCTAGGTGGCATGATATCTGATGGCTTGTAGCTGGATTCCAGAATCTTCAGATGACCAATCAGATTTCCAGCCTTCAAGTTTGATGCCTGTTGCAGTCTCAAGGCACTCACTGCCGCTCCCTTCATAACACACAAGAGCAGTGGCGGAAGATTCAGCTGCAGTGGAGCACGTGAATATTGCCCCTGTGATTCCCAGACAGGCTAACCGCTTCACTTTCTGCAGCTTGATTTGTGCAGAGTACTGTTGGATTTTTGACCACCATACTAATGGTGTATAGGTGACCATTGGTTTGATGATTGTTTGGTATGACCAATATATCATTTTTGGCTTCAAACCCCATGACTTACCAAATACTCTGCGGCACGTCCAGGTTGCCGCTGTAGCCTTGGAAAGAATGAGATTGATGTGACTGTTCCATGTTAGTCTTTGGTCGATTATAACGCCCAGGTATTTGACTTCCTTCGAAAAAGTTAGCCGAGTTCCATTCAGGGTTGGGGCTTTCAGTTCGTACTTTCGCCTCTTTGTAAATGGAACCAGCACTGTTTTGCTAGAATTTACATTAAGTCCCTCCTTTGCGCACCAGCTTCTGATTATATTTAGGGACGCCTGCATGCGATTGGATATTATCCCGTCGTGTGAGTCGTGATTCCAGAGTCATGTAGCTTCACTATCAGATTATCCACAGTCAGTGACCACAGCAATGGCGATAGAACCCCACCGTGGCAACATTTTTCCGCTGTCATTCTGACTATTTCCTTCCCAAGAGAAGCCACAATGATTCTGTTTTTCAGCATTGCATGTATCCATCTGATCAGTGAGGTGTTTATATCCCTTTCCTCAAGTGATCTAATGATGGAGTCAAGTGAGGTGTTATCAAAGACACCCTCAATATCTGTGAATGCAGATAGAGCCATTTCTTTGGCCAGGTATGTCTTTTCAATGCTTTCAACTAAGCATTGTAGAGCATTAATCGTCGATTTGCCTGCTTGATAGGCGAACTGTTTTTTGTGAAGCGGTCTGTCCAAGAGGATTTCACTTCTTATAAAACAGTCTATAATTTTCTCCATTGTTTTCAGGAGAAAGGAGGCGATAAGACTTTGGTTCGTCTGCCGGACGTCTCCCAGTCTTTGGTAAAAACACCACTGCAGCCTTTCTCCGGGCTTTCGGTATGTGAACGAAAATGAAACTGGCCTTGAACAGCCTTTTCAAGAAGGGCTCTATTATCTCAAGGCCATTTTGTAGTAAGGCGGAGAGGGGAATATTCCGTCCTTTCCGGCCGATTTAAAAGGTTTGAAGCTTTTAACGGCCCATTTGATCTTTATGTATCCTTTGGTCTATTTGGTATTATGGATACCCGAAGTCGTTGAATCATAGAAAGTACACAGCGTAGTTGACCAATGAGATAAATTAATAGCTACAATCTAAATGACGAAAGGCATCAAAATAAATACCAAGAGTTATTGGACGATATGCTAAAAGGTGGAAGCAAAAATATGAACCTACGGGAAACACCTAAAGACAGTCATACTGATAGCACAGTTTATAGCTAAAGAAGCAGTTAGCTCACTTGGCGTCGGCACTTTGATCTTTATGTTCCCGTTTGTACACTGCGCAACTCTGATTTTTATCCCTCGCGCATACCGCGTGTTACTATGTTACTAATACTGACATTTTTCGTATACTTCGAAGAGCGATAATCGCGTACAGTCTTCTGCGCATCCTGAATTCTTTCCCTGGAGTGGATGTTACCTTGGAATATGCATTTGGGCCAAGTGAGCTAACTGCTTCTTTAGCTATAAACTGTGCTGATAGCAGCAGAAGAGATGTCAGGATATTATGTAATCCCTGAAGGGTCCTTATCAAAAACCTAAAATAATTTCCATTTAGCACCTACCTTATAGCTTCTTGGCCATAAAACTGTTCGACTTCTCGCTTTTCTCTGACATCCAATTTATTCAACTCATCATTACGTAACAAGTTTTCGGAGGCGGATAGTGGCTCCATGATAATCTCACTTCCTACATAACCTCTGGCGTTTAAGACTCCCAGAACAAGTATACCAACATTTGGCGCAAATTCCATAACAACTCCCGGATATATTGTTAAGGTTGCATTAGGCATCACCGTTAAGTCCTTATGTATAGTATAAGGTCGTCCTCTATTCTTTAAGATCAAGTCTTCGTAGATTCTACCACCTAGATCGTCCAAATCAAGTGTGGTGTTAGCTGAAAATGTTACAGAATAACTTGACTGGAAATCGTCTGCCAACAAATATGGTCTGTACTGAGCTATGGCATGGTCATTCCAATCGTCGAAGTCAAATATCCTACTCTTAATTTCATCCTCATTATTGGAGCCCCACCAATTTTCTGCTACATTCAAGAAATTGTTGATTTTGGCCGTCTTTATTCCAGCCAATAACTGGTAGCTGAGGCTGTTGTCCGAGAACAAATTCCTGTTTATTCTGACTTTTTGAATGCCTCTGAAACCTACCACACATGTGGGGTTCCCATCGACTTGTAACACCCCGCTCCTTCCTCTCATCATATATCTGTTGTTCCTCAACTCATTGTTGATGAATACTGCGGGAACATTCCCGATTATTTCCGATTGGCTATTGGAACTAAATTCCACCATGTAGCGGCCGTTGTTATTTATGAATCGGTTATTCATTATCAGTAACTTTTTCTCCATGCCTTTCATTGCCAAGAGCCCCGTTTTGCAGTAATTGTCTCTGAAAGCACTGTTCGTTATATTCACAATTGCAAAATGCCCGTCGATAGTAATTTCGAAATTCTTGTTATTGATCCAAGTGTTGTTATCCATGTAAACAGAATGGGTGAAGTTTTCGTTGTACTGCCAAACGTAAGGTAATGATACATCTATTCCTCCACCTGAAAAAAAAAAAAAGTTTTTCAGTTAGATCGACATCGAGTCCTTTTCTGGCGCCCCACGTTGGGTGCCAGTTTGATGGAATACTTCGCACTAACTTTCAATTTACACTGTAGTTGGAAATGGAAGAGAGGGTTGGTCAGAAGGTATCCCACGCGAAGTTTGTTCGATTTCACTGTCGGTGAAATTTTTTTTCAAGGCAACACTATAATAGGTAAGGCCACCGTACTCTTAACTCGTACAGAGTTTTCATTAAAACTTCTGAGGTTGGTAATTATAACTAAGAAAACGGTTAGCCACACTTTTTTAAACAAATCTTGGGTCAGAGCGGCTACATTTTTTGGCTGGTTGATATTAGCATACTTAAAAAAATGTTATTTTTTTCAAATCGATTAGCCTGCATCCAAGGTTAATACAACTAAAATTATGCAAATTGATACAACAAGAGATTGAGGATTTGGATACATTAAATAGGATGAACCTGGCCATTTGGTGAGTTTTTCAGGGAGGAAATGGTGCACACTAATTTGTTTAATTCACTGTGTGTGTAGACGTGCTAGTGCACAGCATTAAGCTTAATTCAACACTGTGTTTAGTGACCAGTCTACCAATTCTGACAGCTATTGTATGGATGAAAATGGCAAGCCCTCCAGATTATGTTCCTGCAAAACGTGTGGAAAGATGTGCGGTCTCAGCATGAGAAGTTAACCTCTTATTAAACGTATATAATACGCTGAAACACCAAAATTCACCGAAACAGTATTGAAATGTGTTCCAAGATGACAAGGATTGAAAAGTCGACTATATGTATAGACTTTGAAAAGAAAGAAAAACTTTACAAGGGACCGCAAACACTCCAAAATGATCAAAAATCGACTTCGAAAGGATCACTCGCCGAACCCTGCACAAAATGTATTTTAAAAGAAAAATTCCAACGTTGGACAAGATTTAAATGAATTTTCAAAAATCAACCTAGTATCAATTCGAAACTTTCTTGCAGAAGGGAACATATTTTTTATCTGGACGAAACTTGGATAAACAAAAGATATACTAAAAGTATGGCAATATGAGAATGTGAAAAGTTATCAACAAGGATATTTATGCAAATCATTTTGTGAATGGCGGTTTACTTTTATTATAATCTAAAAAACATGACTCTCATGGAGGTATGAAGGCAGAAATTTTCGGGGAGTATTTCACATAGACGGATGTCATTCCGTAGGGATCTGTAATTGTACTGGATAATGCAAAATACCGTGGAAGGCAGAGTGAGTGGACCCCAATGTCTGCTTGACGGAACACCGGCAAATTTAAAGGAACGGAGATACAATTTTTGAAACAGATGAAATTTCGTTCATTTGGTTTTTGTCGTACCTAGATCTAGACAGCCATGACTTACTTACTACAATTTCGCCTTTTTTATTTATGAATTGTTGCAATACATTTAGAAGGCGTATTTCATCTACATTGAAGTACGTAGCTTTTTCGTGAGTTTGGCTCGTTTTTGTATGCTCTCGTCACCTTAATTCTAAAACAATCTATAATGGGTGATCTAGCACTGGCTGATTTTGCTAGTGCTGTAGAAATAGTCAAATCGATCTTACAGTGTTGTTGACGCCATGTTTGGTAAATATAAATCGACGTCGATGGAGGCAAACTGAAGGGTATGAGAGGAGACGAGGCAAAGGCAGAAAACTCTCAAACAGGGCCGCATATATGATCAATTTATAAGATAAGATAAGATAAGATCTTTATTCACCATTATATACATAATCGGTATATGAAAACATGCATAGTAAACATACACGGTATCACAAGCGATTTGTTTTGGTACGTCAGCATTATATGTAAATAGTTTAAAAATACATCCTTAATAATAAAAATATAACTATGAATTTAACTATGAATTTAAAATATAACAATTAGTTTAAAAAGACATAACGAAAATAAGGTACAGTAATAAAGTCCTCTTCTGTGATAATATACAGATTTGTTTAGTTACTCTTAGCACGCGCACAAGAGAACTTCTTACATGCATTATAGCATTACAAATTCCTAGGAATTGGCGCCTAATTGCATTTCAAACAAACGAACTAGATAAGTGAGTGTTCAGTTAGAAGAAGATTCAAAGAAGATGGTTGGAAGGTGCCTAACACAAAAAAGCCCCACAACTCCAGAGGCGTCATCGAGTAAATCAACTAGCCTTTGATCAGTGGAGTTGTGTTTTGTTCGCGGATGACAGCCGCGCCTATGTAAATTGAATGTTGGGAAAAATTGGATCGGCGTCCAGGCAAAATGTGGAATTCACTCCTACTGTTTCTTTAGTTGGAGCCACAATTATGTTATCGAGTGGCGTATATTTAGGGCACGGATACAGATGGTGGATATTCATGGCGGGACTTTATCGGTATATAAAGAATATTCTGGAAGATCGTGTGGTACCTTTCGGCCCATTTATCGGAACAAATTTGACCTCATATCCCCCGGACCTAAATCCAATTGAACATATCTGAATTATGCTGAAAAGACGACTAAGGTCGAAAATTCCTGAATTTTGTTCGATTTGGAAATGTTTGAAAGAAGTAAAAATGTACAATTGAGGTTTTATCAAACCCTGTTTTTGAACTTATATTTTTAAACAGGGTCCATAATGGCTGAAATTAAATAGGCTATCAGTCAACTTTTTCTTTTATACGGACATTCAAAATGTATCGTACAGATTTGTAAGACAAAAAGTAATGGATATTTTTTCTTACAAATTATCCTCCATTCCTTTAAACTTTCTTTAAAATTACTTATAGGTATCTGAACTGCTTTTTTTGTAAGATTGACATTTACTCTTTTTTACTCTCTTCCATTTCCAAATGAGGTATAGTTTTTTCATGTAATTGCATTGGTTAACGGCAAAATAACTTTTTACTAACCTTTATTTCTTTCCACAGTATTATCCTGGAACACGTAGTGAAACAGGTTATTCGAAAATCTCATATCTCTCGAAAACTGATAGACTCCTTTCCCGTTATCCGCAATGATGGACTTGTTGAACATAAATGTCACCTCAGAAATATTACTCATATGCAAATCCCAGTAAGGGGAGTGCACGAAAACAGCTTCATGCAAGTTGTGGCTGATCTCGCAACTCAGGAACTTCAACGATTCGTTGGCCTTCCTCAAAAAGTGGTTCCCAAGCTCGTCCAGATACCTGTTGTAAAAAGAAGCTTTGATCCCAAACATGTTGTTTCTTATTGTGGTACGAGTGGCGCTCAACGTAGGTACTGGCCCTTTCACAATCCGATTATACACGTTTTGGACTGGCGCTTTCACTGTGTTTATAACTAATACAACTCCTCCAAACGCATTGGATCCGCTGGCGTATTCGAGTACGATTCCATGCGCGCTTGAGGTTGTCGGAAAGACCGTCAAATCTCTTTTCAAAACGTAGGACTGGGAATTCGAGGAGGATGACGATAAAGCATCGTGGATAACGATACTCTCTGTACTCCTATTTTCGATGGGGTTCAAAAGTTGGATCCCCAGTACCCATCCAGGATCACATCTCATTTTGTATGAGCGAGAAATATTGTCACCAACTACTTTGGACGTCACGAGATATTTTGTTTCGCCTTGTTGTAGCTCCACGATATTCTGGTCCAAACTATATGGGATCGAAAAAGGGTTGTAGTGGTTTTCATCGTCGTTTTTGGTAAACCAACCGGCTAGTTCTCTTTGTTGCATTCCGGACAAAATGGGGTTGTGTTCAAGCCCTATATAGTTATTTTCGATTCTGTTATTGTACAACGTTAAACCGAGTTGTTTCAGGATCATTCCTGCACCTTTATTGTTGGAAAAGTCGGAGTTCTTGATGATATTCACCGACTCCGAGAATATATCAGAATACATAATGCCGAGACCATGGAAATAGTTGTCAGTGATTCTGATGTTTTCGAAGTTTTGTCGGGCGAAATCTAGTTGCATCGCAGGTTTGAAGGAGACGGTGGCATAGTCCAATAATCCGGCTTTTTCGATTGTGAGAAACTGGATGTCTGTGCGTTCTGCCAAAGAGCTGAAGCGAACTCCAGCCCAGGACGTTTTGTAACATCTAACTCCTACATCATTGTCGTGGTTACAGGAGTTCAGGAAATCTGCTGTGCTTTCTGATTTGCATTTCGTGATGTCCAAGTCAAAATCATCACATTGTATGTTGGATAAGATCACTGTTTCGGCAGTTCCTGCTGCAGGTACTTCGTTCCGCTCCAAATTCCTGTAACATACATATGAATTGAAAGTTATAAATTCGAATTTAGATAGTGGGTGAGCTATATTAAATCTATGCGAAAATGTATGTAAATGGTATATTGTTACGAAGGATTTTCAGCATCGACAAATATAGTGCATTGGAATGATGTTAAATTATTTAAGATGGTTCAGAATAGTGGGTTTTCTGCAGTCACATGTTCAAAGTGGAATATTTCTTGTATACTGCCTGTTAAGCCTGACACTGAAAGAGACCATTATTATTATGCTTAGGGTAAAGGACAGTATCCGTTGCATTCGTTTACAAGCGAAAGTACCACCATTGTGTAAGATGTTTTTCAGAAAGGATAAGTAGTTCTTCAAGATAGAGATATTGTAACGAACCTAGGCCGGACCTGTCGCCTCCCGCGTCGCCATCGACAGCGATGAGATCATCCCCGGAGATATTCGAGAACCATCCAGTCCCTCTTCCGCGTAATGCAACGGTCAATATTGGAAACAATTGGAACATGCCGTCGCCAACTGGAAGAATTCGAAACATCGAGAATGCTGTATCGGAGATAAATAGGCAACCCTCAAGTCTCAGAGAAACAGTCTGAACGAGCCCATACCATCGAGCTATACAGTGGCGTAGTAATATAAATTAAGTTGTAGATTAAGTGTTAAATAAATTAGTTAAACCAAGTTAAGTTTATTTACGTTACAATTGGTGTCGGAAGTGAGATTTTGAAAATAAACAAGTGATCGTGGAGTGGATAGTCAGAAAAATAAATTGATAGACCTTTTTGTACGACCAAAATAGACAGTGGCCCGGTTTTCGCGAAGTGGACAATTGTGCGTGGGAATATAAACTGATACACTGTTCGCGTGAAACAGAAAATAGACAGTGGCCCGGTTTTCGCGAAGTGGACAATTGTGCGTGGGAATATAAACTGATACACTCTTCGCGTGAAACAGACAATAGACTGGTGGCCCGTGGAAAATAATTCGCGAAGTGAATTTTTAACAAACTGATAAACTTTTCGTGTGAAACAGACTGATACCTCGTCAAAGACAAAATGTGTTCAAGAAAAGTGCGCCTTGCGGACTTGAAGGTAGCGGAATTGAAACAGGAATTGGAGGAAAGGGAACTGGAAACAACGGGTAAAAAGCAAGTACTCCAGGAAAGACTTGCAGAAGGACTTATACAAGAAGGTGAGGACCCCGAAACATTTTTATTCGAAGTTCCCGGAGGTGATTTAAGTTTGGTAATGAATAAACTCGAAGAAAATTCAAGAAGCCTGGAAGAAAATGCTAGAAATCTGGAAGAGAAGCTTGAAGAAAATTCTAGAAATCTGGAAGAAAGCTTCAAGAAAATTCTAGAAATCTGAAGAGAAGCTTCTAGAAAATTCAAGAAGCCTGGAAGATAATGCTAGAAATCTGGAAGAGAAGCTTCAAGAAAATTCTAGAAATCTGAAGAAAAGCTTCTAGAAAATTCAAGAAGCCTGGAAGAAAATTCTAGAAATCTGGAAGAGAAGCTTCTAGAAAATTCAAGAAGCCTGGAAGAGAAGTTCCTGGAAAACACAGAAGGCCTAAAAAAAGAATTGTGTGGTGTGGCTAATTTCCTAGAAGAAAGAATGGGAACCGTTGAGACAGAGATAGATAAAATTAGGGAGCAAATGAACACGGAGGTAGATAAAATCAAAGATGGGGTCGAGGCAGAGATGGACAAAATGAAGGAAATAATCAGCGATGGAATCAAAGACGGAATCGAGGCAGAAATGGACAAAATAAAGGAAACGATCAGTAAGCTGGAAAAACAAATTAATAGTGCGTCCTCCACAGAGATGGTTAACGAAAATGCAATGCTGGACTTGAGTTTGAACGTGGATAAAGTTCAAGAGGGTATAAAAGATGTCAAGGTCATTTCAGAAATAGGGAAGCTTTCCATGAAGCCGCCTCAGTTCGACGGCAAAACTCCATGGGCAAATTACCGCCGGCAGTTTGAAGCAGCGGCCAAAGCAAACGGATGGAATGCAGGGGAAAGAGCTGTAGCACTGACACTTGCATTACGTGGAGAAGCGACAAATATTCTACAAACTCTCACCGCCCAAGAACAGGAGGACTATGATCAGCTGATTAAACATCTAGAATTACGATATGGCCACGCCCATTTGGAACACGTATACCACTCCCAGCTGAAAAATCGCTGCCAAAATCGGGCGAATCCTTACAAGAATTCGAAGCTGACATTGCACGCTTGGTTCGTCTCGCATATCCAGCCACACCGGAAAATGTAATGGAGCGATTAGCGGTTCAGGCATTCTTGGATGGACTCCGTGACCAAGAAACCAGACAAGCGTTGATATTAGCTCGTCCAACACATCTTGTAGACGCACTGGCACGCGCTTTAGAATTCGAAGCAGCAAAACAATGCTGCAAAAGCCAAAGTAAAGTTCAAACGATTGAGGAAGACTCACAGGAGCCTGCTAACTTGGAAGCTGCCATAAGAAAAGTGATGAAGGAAGTGTTGCCTGAGAGAAGACAGATAAGATGCCGGAATTGTGGCAAAATTGGACATGTGCGTAGCAAATGTCCAACATTCATCGACTCCGATGCAGGAAAACTAAAGAAGGTCGACGAGAAGGGGCAATCGTCGGCATGTGTCCGGCAAGCCCCGGTTAACAACGCATATGTCGCTATCCTTCAACGACAGAACAAAGGTGTCTTCGTAGACGGTCTCATCAATAACGAGCCTTGCACCATGCTGCTAGATACAGGTGCGACTAGGACAATTCTCGGGCCTTCCTTTGCCAGAACGCCGGGATGGATTGAACCGACAACTTGGGAAGCTACGCACAGCAACAGGGGAGCCAGCTACTGTATATGGCGAGCTACCGATTGAAATAATTTTGGGCAGCACTAAAGTGAAACATCAGGCACTTGTAGCGGACATCGAAGACGATGCAATCATCGGAATGGACATCATGAATTCCAGAGGGTTTGAATTGGATTTCAAAGACGGCGTCCTACGTGTCAACGGAGAAGAGCTGGTGCTTCATGGGAGAAGTGAGGAGTTGATCCGTGTGCTGTTGGCTGAAGATGTAAGCGTACCTGAGAGGGCTGAAACCATTCTGGAGGCTCGCCTCTGGAAGATCGAGAAAAGACTGCTTTTACCATCGGCTCAGGATTGTGGCAGTTCACCGTTATGCCATTCGGGCTCTGTAATGCTCCCGCCACATTCGAAAGATTGATGGAAACAGTACTGAAGGGACTCTCATGGAACACGTGTCTAGTGTATCTCGACGACATAATTGTGGTCGGCAGATCGTTTGAGGACCACGTGAAAAACTTGGAGGAAGTATTCCTGCGACTGAGGAACTCCGGATTGAAGCTGAGCCCTAAGAAATGCCATCTGTTCCAAAAAGAAGTACGATACCTCGGCCACGTTGTCTCTGGGGAAGGAGTAGCAGTGGATGACCAGAAGATCAAAGCTGTTAAGGATTGGCCCATCCCAAAAGACATTCACCAACTTCGAAGTTTCCTTGGTTTATGCACATACTATCGCCGATATGTGCTGGGATTCGCCAACATCGCTAAACCACTGACCAAGCTCACGGAAGGCCAAACAAAGTTCCAGTGGTCCGAAGAATGTCAAGACTCATTCAGGAAGCTGAAAGGAGCTTTGATCAACGCACCTATACTGAGCTATCCCCTACCCAAAGGGAAATTCATTTTGGATACGGACACCAGCAACGTGGGACTTGGAGCTGTCCTATCTCAGATCCAGGAGGGACAGGAGAAGGTCATTGGTTATTTCAGCAAGACGCTTAGCAAACCAGAGCGCAATTACTGTGTCACCAGGCGAGAGCTGTTAGCTGTTGTAAAGG
This sequence comes from Gonioctena quinquepunctata, assembly GCA_018342105.1. Lineage (NCBI taxonomy): Eukaryota > Metazoa > Arthropoda > Insecta > Coleoptera > Chrysomelidae > Gonioctena > Gonioctena quinquepunctata. The sequence goes on along the minus strand of JAFIRS010000156.1, from coordinate 738,317 downwards.
GAGTGGAGCATTTCTACAAGTACGTGTATGGAAGGAGATTCCTGTTGAGAACTGACCATGCCGCTCTCAAATGGCTCTTACAGTTCAAAAATCCTGAGGGTCAAGTAGCACGTTGGATCGAGAGACTCCAAGAATTCGATTTCGAGATCGAACATCGAGCCGGAACTAGCCATAAGAATGCAGATGCCTTGTCGCGAAGACCATGTCCAGATGATTGCTCACATTGCCGACGAGCAAGAGAAAGAAGCAACACTTTGTAGAACCGGGGCAATGGATGACAACTGGAATGACAGCAAGATCCAGAAAGACCAAGAGAGAGACCCCGACCTTGGCTTAGTCGTCAGCTGGAAGAAGGGCAATCGAAGACCATCATGGCAGGAAGTCGCAGGTTACTCGCCGGCTGTTAAGTCCTATTGGGCACAATGGAACTCTCTTATTCTGGACAATGGGATCCTGAAACGTGTGCTGGAGGCCGATATTGGTGGGGAAGACAGACGCCAAATAATTGTTCCCAGGAACAGAAGAGAGGAAGTGCTGCGGAAATCCATGATGGAATCGCCGGAGGACATCTGGGAGTGACGAAGACCCTGCAGAAAGTGAGGCAACGGTTTTACTGGGCCAATTGTCAAGCTGACGTCCAGGACTGGTGCAGGAAGTGCGCTGTATGCGCTGCTAGCAATGGACCTCGAATACGACCCAAGGCCCCGATGCGTCAGTACAACGTAGGCAGCCCGTTCGAGAGAATCGCCATTGACATCGCCGGCCCGTTTCCCGTATCCGACCACGGGAATAAATACATCCTTGTGGCAATGGACTACTTCAGTAAGTGGGCGGAAGCCTATGCCCTGCCCAACCAGGAAGCCATCACCGTCGCCGACGTCTTGGTGAAAGAGTGGATATGTCGATTCGGTATTCCAATGGAGCTGCACTCGGATCAAGACAGAAATTTCGAATCCAACCTTTTCCAAGAAATATGTCTACTGCTGAACATCCGCAAGACAAGAACCACGGCCCTACATCCGCAGTCCGATGGAATGGTGGAACGGATGAACAGGACGATCAACCGCCACTTGTCCAAGGTTGTCTCTGACCATCGAAGAGACTGGGACCAGTATCTTCATTTGTTCCTGATGGCCTATCGATCCGCAGTACACGAGTCAACCGGTCAAACTCCTGCTAGTATTATAATGGGCCGAGAACTGCGACTGCCTTGTGACCTGAAGTTTGGGATACCGCCAGGACAAGACACTGCGGGAGAGGACTACGTCAGCAAACTTCGGCAGAGAATGGACGACATCCACGAACGAGTCCGGTTGAACATCCAGAGTGCCAGCGATAAAATGAAGAAGACCTATGACATCAAGGCCGACGCTGGAGGATTTAAGGTTGATGACCTGGTCTGGCTGTACAACCCGGAACGTCGTCGTGGACTAGTGGCGCCAAAGTTGCGGAACTCGTGGGAAGGACCGTATAAAATCGTGAAAAGGATAAACGACCTTGTGTACGAATCCATAAGCCACCCCGAGGGAAACCAAGGGTCGTCCATTCAACAGGTTGGCCCTTACGCTGGAAACCATGACAAGTTCGCACCCTCAAGCCACCGGAGGATGATATGACGTTCGAGAAGTTTATGTCCTTGTATTCAAACGGGCAGAAAGTTCTACATGGGAGTTACTAGAGAGGAGTCACGAGACCTTTCGAGGTGCCTGCTGACTACGCACTAGCGCACTGTGTGGCAGAAGATCTTCGAATGTCCAGGGGCATCGCCGTAGTGTTCTCCAAGAAATTTGGTCAACTCCAAACACTGCGGGAGCAGAATCCAGAAGTTGGTGGGGTGCTACAGTTGAAGAAAGGCCAGAGAAACATCTACTACCTAGTCACCAAGAGGCATTCCCAAGATAAACCGTCTTATGAAGATGTCTGGAAGAGTCTCACCAAACTAAGAGATACTATGGTGGACCAGAATCTGGTGGATCTAGCAATTCCAAAATTATCCTGTGGTATTGATGGGTTGGACTGGAGAGTCATAAGAAGTATGCTGGAGGCGATATTCAGATCCAGCGGCGTCAAGATTTTGGTTTGCGTAACCCTCTTCCACGACCGATCATGAAGACCGTGGAGTGTTACTTCCATCGAACTTCACGGTGCAGATATGGGAGTCATGCAGATATCGTCACACTCAAGGATGAAATTTCGGGACGAAATGTCTTTAAGAAGGGGCAATGTAACGAACCTAGGCCGGACCTGTCGCCTCCCGCGTCGCCATCGACAGCGATGAGATCATCCCCGGAGATATTCGAGAACCATCCAGTCCCTCTTCCGCGTAATGCAACGGTCAATATTGGAAACAATTGGAACATGCCGTCGCCAACTGGAAGAATTCGAAACATCGAGAATGCTGTATCGGAGATAAATAGGCAACCCTCAAGTCTCAGAGAAACAGTCTGAACGAGCCCATACCATCGAGCTATACAGTGGCGTAGTAATATAAATTAAGTTGTAGATTAAGTGTTAAATAAATTAGTTAAACCAAGTTAAGTTTATTTACGTTGCAATATGCTTTATATTCAATACAAAAAACAAAGGATGTCTTGATTTTCCAAAGTTACAAAACTTATAGAAATAAAATAACAAAATTAACGAAAACCCTCAAAACTAACCACTATAAAAACAATGCAGAAATAAAAACAATGCAGAACTAATATGGCGAACAATATCGCAATATGCTAATCATAGTAATCAAAACAAAAGTAAAATATTAGAAATAAAAAATGAAAATGGTGAAATAGTTACTGATGCAGAAAGTATAACAGAAATATTTAATCTGCATTATACTACAATTGGTGAACACATGAAAACTCAACTTCACTCAAGAATAACTGATGAGCAGTTACATACCCCAAGGGAAGAACAGATACAAGTCGTCGATTCCATCTTCTCAAGTCCTGTGACTGAAAATGAAGTAAAAGGGCATATACACTCGCTGAAAAATGCATATTCACCTGTAGTTGATGGAGGTTGAGATTCTAAAAGAAACAGCGTAATATATTTGCAAGCTTCTTAGTTATATTATCAACTTGATTTTCGACAAAGCACAGTGCCCTACAATATTCAAAGAGGAAATTGTTACACCTATTTTCAAAACAGGGGAGAAAAACAGCAACTACCGACCTATAAGTTTGATGTCTAATATTGTAAATTTTTTTGAGAAAGCCACAACATTGAGATTAGTAAAATTTATCAATAAGCACTGGTTACTATCAGACCTGCAGTTCGGTTTTCGGGAAAATAAATCAACGAATGCCGCAATAGGGTTCCTGACAGAAAACATTTATCGAGCCCTAGACCGTAGCAAGCCTTGTGCAGCAGTCTTCTTGGACCTCGCCAAGGCTTTTGATATGAAAAATGGGTATAAAAGGTGTGGCTCTGGAACTATTTTAGAGCTATCTTGAAAATAGGCGTCAAAGAGTCAAAATAGAAAACATCAAAAGCACAAGTCGAACTATGAAATATGGTGTACCACAGGTCAGTGTCCTTGGACCGATACTATTTTTGATCTACATCAACAGTATGCCGACTCTCAACTGCACGAGCAGACTGATTTCGTACGCAGATGATACAGTGCTACTCATAGAAGGCGACTCCTGGGAAATGATAGAATAAAATATAAAAAACGACATGAAACATTAAACTTGAAGAAAACCGTCTTTCTACCATTTGCAAACAACAAAACAGGACTTCCAAAAAGCGAAACTATAAGTATTCACCTACCTTTCCGAAAACAAAAACAATGGCAACTAACAAAAACAGAAAAAACTAAATATCTGGGAATTTTCATGGACGCTCACCTCCGATGGGACCATCATATTTCGTCCGTTAGCATCCTCAAGTGGGAGTCGAACCCACGACCTTATGTTTTCTAGACATATACTCTAACCGCTGAGCTATCGAGGACATAGGAATCGACACACACTCGCGAATACTTTACCTCCATAATTTAATGTGCATGTTGGAATGAATCGAAAATCGAACGTACTTATCAATGGCCGTCGAGACCCGATACCTATTCACCCAATATCATCGTTGAATTGACGATTTCAGTAGAAGATCTAGGAAGATGATCCCCAACCACTGATAAGATTTAGCCAAATATATAATGTGAAAGTGGGAAATTATTGTCCGAGAGAAATCATGAAAAAAGGAAATTGTGGCGTAATGGACAGATCATTAAATAAAAGAAAAAAAGCATCCTCAAGTGGGAGTTGAACCCACCACCTTATGTTTTCTAGACATGTCTAGAAAACATAAGGTCGGCTAAATCTTATCAGTGGTTGGAGATCATATTCCTAGATATTCTACTGAAATCGTCAATTCGACGATGATGTTTGGTGAATAGGTATCGGGTCTCGACGGCCATTGATAAGTACGTTCGATTTTCAATTCATTCCAACATTCACATTAAATTATGGAGGTAAAGTATTCGCGAGTGTGTGTCGATTCCTATGTCTAGAAAACATAAGGTCGTGGGTTCGACTCCCACTTGAGGATGCTTTTTTTCTTTAATTTAATGATCTGTCCATTATGCCACAATTTCCTTTTTTCATGATTTCTCTCGGACAATAATTTCCCACTGTCACATTGTATAGTGAATGTTAAAGAAATTGTATCAATGTATTACGCTCTTGTACAATCACATCTTTTATACGGTTTACTCTGATGGGGAGGAGCTTACTCAACTACACTAAAACCGCTAGAGACTATTCAAAAGATAATCATTAAAATCATATTAAATCTAGATACACGATCTCCCACTGACACCGTTTTAAAAATGCAAAAATACTCCATAAATGAAAATTATCCTACAAAATATACATTTTACATATAACAAAAAAGAATCTAAACTTCAATTACACAGATCATCAATACCCAACTTGCTTCAATAGAAACTTTAATATCACAATTCCACGTATGTTCAAATCAATAGGCCAAAGAACATTCACGTATGTAGGAATAAAAATATACAATATCTTGCCCACAGTTCTGAGAGAAAATATGGAAAATAAACTTTAAAAAGACTTTTGACAAATTGGTTAATCGATTCCGAACAAATTTTCATGTACTAATCAAATATCTTACTGCTTCCTCCATTGTAAGTTTTTCTGTTAATCCTTGGAAATTTATTTATATATCGATTGTAGTTTTTTATTTTCATTTTGTAGATTATTATTTTTTATTAATCATGGTAACATTCAGTTAAACATTTAGGATATTTTAGAAATAATAAATCAACATCTAGAATAACTGTGTCGCTCTGGTAAGACAGACAAATCTCAGAATTGGTAAACTAGAGTGACTTCGACGTAATAACGAATCCATTTGTACAATAATCGTTTACACCTATATTTGTTTCTTTTTTCTTCTACATTTGAAATTCATCAAATCAATGTTGATATGAAATACATATTATTATTACTACTATATCTCGCACAAGTTTTTGAAGCTTCAGTGATCTTCCATGTTTATTTTCAATACAATTTTTTTTTCTCTTGTATTTCTGTACTTTTGAAAATAAACATTATTATTATTATTACTCCTTGGTTTTCATCAGAGAGAGTTGAGAGTTGTAACTGTTGAATATCGTCTCTAGACTGGTTTTAGAATCTTAACTGAAATTTAAATAATAGTTTTGGTATAATTGAGAAAAGTCCTTATAATTTTGAATATCGTTTATTCACGTCAGTTAGAATTCCAATTTCATAGAGTATTCTCATCCGGTGAAAGCTTAATAAAGAACTCATTATTTATGTATAAAAGCTCAACAACCTTGATCTATCGATTATTATCATGATCTCTGGAAGATAATTCAGTAGACATTTTGATTAATAAAAAAAAATTGAGTATAGAAGTTGTAGTTCTCAAAAGAGTTGATAAGTCTTTAGTAATGGAGAACCTAAAAAGTCTAGTGTCAGTGAAAGTGAATCCAGAGTTCTGCAGTCTAGAAATGATCCAGGAACTTCAAAATCGGTATACTCCGGTAAGTGAAAAATATCTTGGTGATTCTATGGCAGAATCTTCTGTCTGCATTTTCGAACCCACGAAAATTTAGAATCTTATAGAGTTGAATATAATTTCACAACCGTTCGGCGATAAAAAAATAGTTAAAGTTTTATAAATCATATTTTTTCCAAGGGGTCAGTTTGGTACAAATAATCAATCAATATAAAATTTAATCTACTCACCAATCATCTGGATTCAGGACATAACCAAGCTGTTGGCAAACAAGTGCAGCATTCTTCATTGTCCATCCATAATTACATACGGTCCCCCACTGATCATTGATCTTCAATTGTAAACGTCCCTCAGTTTCTGAACTACCACCCAACAACCTGATAGGAACTTTAGGCTCCATTTCGACGAGTTCAGTTTCTGAATCATATTTTTCAGTTTCTGTATCATAAGTTACATTATCGGGAGCGTGAACCAATTCTTCTTTCAGGGTGAATCTGATACTATCGGGCTCAATGCCCCTGGCATCCAGCCTTCCCCCTACCATCATCCCAATGGATGGTGGGAAACGAAGTGTCACCCCAGGTTCTATGGTCAGTTTTCCGCCGGGTCTTATGGTGATATCTCGTACAACAACATATTCTCCTTTGGGGATTAACTCTTCACCCTCGATTTCACCACCAACTTTATCGGAGGTTTCCGTCGAAAATTTCGGCACGTGAAATTGATTGGCGTTGGTTCTCGTTGTCAGAGGGTTCGAGTTATGCAAGAGGAACGGTATGAAAATAATCTTGGCCAAGTTGTATCTGTCATAGCGATGGAAAATTCTATAAAAAATACTTTTGTCGTCCCCAAATCCGAGCCAGTTGAACGTGCAGTTGATAGTTTTACTTTGATCTTCGAAGTGACTGCCAATTTCGTATTTAGAGTCGGGGTTTTCTATTATATTCCTGAATATATCGATGTTGCTTGAACCCACAACTACTGGTGCCGCCACTCTACTTCTTGGATTCAAGTTTGAAACGGTTCCGTCCTCCATCTGGAAGGGTTCGCTTATCTTGTTACTTTTCACAAAATTCCGCGTGAAGAGCAAATGCTGATTCTCTGCGTAGGGTGAGATACCTAAATTAACCACAAAAGTGCCCGAATTATTGATAAAATAGTTTTGTTGTACCACTATATCATTCTTCAGAACGTTGAACTCTTCCAAGGGCTTATTCTTTACGAGTAAACCTCCGAACGTGCCCTGTCTAAAGTGATTGTACTCGATATTTGCATGTAGGTTCACAGCGGGATAAATCTTCAGAGAAATTCTTTCGTTTCCAATGAACCTGTTGTGGCCTATCTGTAGTTTAGTCAGGTTATCAGTCCGTTTCCAACAAGAAAGTATTTCTAAAGCATCCGCCAGGCAGTTTTTGAAGGAGTTCTCCGTAAAGTTGAACAGAGCATCCCCACAATAGTTGCCGTGTAGTACTCCAATATCCAGGTTTTTGTATATCTCCGAATACTGAACGACAGTCGTTTGGTTGACGAAAATATACTCGGTTTTGGCCGTGTTGTTGAGCCAAATAGCCACGCCATATCCTTTGTTGGAACTTATCGAAGATTTCGAAATGTTTCTGCTTCCACCGGTATAAGTGACGTTGATCCCATCGCCATCATTGAAGGAAATCCGACTCTCTGTCACGTTAACATCCCCCACCCCACTAGTCACATGAATGCCTGCCACGTGTTCGTTTTTCGATACGGAGCTTTTATATACGTGGATCTGCGATCTGAGATTGTCGACAGCAATACCTCTTCCAACGTTCTCAGATATATCAGAATTGCTGACGTTCACGTCGAATGATTTCCTCAATCCTGACATTATCCTCATGAAAATAGCCATTTCTACCGACGGATCGGCTCGAAATTTTATGAAAATTTGGTTGCCGGTGCTCGTGACTGCTTGCGGTCTTGTGTTATTCCTTATCGAAAACTTCGTCACCATTCTATGGTTCAAAGTAGAGCCGTCTAATATTTCTATGGAAGCGCTATCGTTTCGCGTCGTCACAGCCCTGATGAACTGGAACGTTAATACGTGTCCATATCTGGTCGTGAAAACTTTGTTACACGACACTTCTTTGTTTAGAAACAAGGTTTGCTCGGCAAACAACTGCAAGGGAAATGTCTGACTAGATGCAATGGCTAACTGGCAAAAATCGTTGTAACCGTATCTATCGGCTCGCTCATCGGGTCGTTCCTCGGCCCTTACGAATCGTATCCCATCTCCACCATTTTCGGTCACAGTGCAACCGTCGATGTGGGCCAGTCCATAGCTAGAGTTGATGAAGATTCCATAGCCTCGGTTGTTTCTTATTTTACAGTTGTTTATATTGATCGGAGCTTCGGGGTTAGTGACGTTTATCCCGTTGTAGGCAGAACTGAATATTTCCAAGTGGTTTATAACCGGAGGCACTCCTGTGATATCCAAGGCACTGGTGGTGTTGTGGTCTCTACCAGCTCCGGCGTAGTGTATGTTGACATATTGCAACTTGGATCTAGACTTCGGGAGGAATCGTGTATTGTCTAGGGTGAGAAACTTATCACTGAGTGCGTTTTCGAAACGGATCCCTCTCCAGAACGGCAGGGGTTTTTCGTGTCGAGGAAGGCATTCTATGGCAAGGTCTGGGTGATAGTCGCATACTCCTGATCCCAGTTGTCTGGTATCCCAGCGGCAGTCGAATAGAGAGTTCTCTGTACCCGAGCAGTTTGGTTGCTCCAAGAGAAGGCGTGGTTTGTTTGGCATTTGGCGGTTGAACCAGCCCTGGAAGGCGCCTCCTTGGAAGCCCAATTGTCGACACGTCGTTGCCAAGTCGAAACTGGTCCAGCTGAAATTCACGGGATGTTTATAAGTCTGAAGGGAAGAGTATATATGAAATATTAATTAGCATGTACAACGGTTCGGAAAGTCTTTATTTCTATGAATGAATTCACGATTGATTGAGCACGAGAGAGCGTTCAAGAGAGAGTTGAAACCGGAAACTGTCAACATTTATATACATTTCCAAAAGAATCATTCCTGATAAACAAATTGATCCACTAACATTTGGAAAGTTTTGCATCAATACTCAAGAAAATCGAAATTTTTAGGGTTAACCATTGACCAAACTCTTTCATGGTCAACACATATTCAAATTCTCAGGAAAAAAATATCTCCTATTATTGGCATCTTATATAAGATACGGTCTTTTGTTTCTTTTAAATATTTGAAAATTATTTATTTCAGTCTAATTTATTCATAAAAACTTTTTAACAAAAAATTTAACCGACGAAATACGGAACTGAAAAGTAAAAAATAAAATAAACCTTCTTAGTCTCAATAACTGAGCTCCTAAACTGATGTAAGTAACTAATTTTGAGTCGGCGCAAAACAAACAAGCAAATGAATTAGGTAAGGCGTAAAATGATGGTATCGAGTTGGGCGGTGACATTCTGATAATTTTTTTGTAGTAATTTAATGATCTTCGTTGATTGTTTGTTTGGCGCCGACTCAAAATTAGTTACTTACTTTAGTTTAGGAGCTCAGTTATTGAGACTAAGAAGGTTTATTTTATTTTTTACTTTTCAGTTCCGTATTTCGTCGGTTTAATTTTTTGTTAAAAAGTTTTTATTTTTCAATTTTTTGTGGCTGAAATCTACTAATTCCTAACTGCTTGTTTTTTGATTACTTCCAAAATACTTACTTACCCACCTTACTTCAACTATTACCAGTTAAATAATATGATTATCTACTTTTACTATTTGTTGTAATATATATACATTATTTTTGTTGTTCTGGTTAGTTAGAAACCAGAAATGAACGAGGAAGAAATGTTAATAATATAAATATGGACTTAACAACAATTCTCGAGTGGGGATCTAATAACTTGGTAGAATTCAATGCAAACAAAACACAAGCATGTCTTTTCTCTAAAAAAACCGATCTCACTGTGCCTAACATAACTTTGTCAGGAGTAACCATACCACTGAAGTCATCCATATCGATGCTTGGTATTACTATCAGCAATAACCTTTCCTGGGAAAAAAAAGATACTATCCATGACTCAGCTGCTTATGATCTATAAGGCACAGATCCGACCTGTCCTGGAATACTGTTCCCATATTTGGAGCGCGGCACCTAAACATATCCTGAGGCTATTGGATTCTGTCCAAAAAAGGGCAATTCGTCTCGTCGGTGATGCCTCGCTTACAAACTCGCTCACTTGTCTGGAACACCGTAGAAAAGTTGGCGATTTGTCTCTATTTTATAGATATTTTCATGGGCGATGCTCTTCTGAAATATCAACAATCGTTCCTGCTTTGGCAGTCTCTTCGAGACTAACCCGTCAAGTTCAGTCATCACACCCCTTCGTGGTCACTTTGGAGACCTGCAGAACATCACTTTCCAAAGACTCGTTCATCCAACGAACAGCGAGGCTTTGGAACTCATTGCCTAGGGAGGTGTTCCCCGAGGCATACAACCTCCAGAAATTTAAGAAGAACACCAACTTCTACCTTCTTTCCCTTGGTTCCCACGATGTTCTCTGAACATTACAGGATATCCCTTTTCGTGGGAACCAGAACATAAAAAAAAAAAAAAGTTTATTTCATGACTTTGTATATAATTCCATCCTCTCATAGAATATAATGATATTGTGATAATGACACTAGCGATCTGTCATTGTCAACTACATATGTGTGCCAATGTTCACAAGTGAAAAATCAATTATCCCCTATTTTTCTACCCGTAAGGGTGGATAATTCCATTCGAAATCTAAATTTGATCAACTATGAGGTATACCCTATCTGATAAAAAAAGAATCATCCAAATCGAAGATCCCAGTACAAAGTTATGCCTGATAGAATCGGTTAACGGACCAGAGTTCAGAGGATGAGTGATCAATATCCTTCATTTTGCTACCCTTAGGGGTGGGTTTCATCTTTTAAATTCAAATGGGACCAATTTCGAAGTACACCCTATCCACTGAAAAAAGAATTATCGGAATCGGACCCCTCAGTGAAAAGTTATGCGTGATCATACATAAAAAATTTATAAAAAAATTAAATATACGCGTCGAATAGAGAACCTCCTCCTTTTTGGTTTCGTCGGTGAAAAACTTCAATATTTAATATCAATTTGGGGTACTTCAACGAAATCTGTATTGAAACCATTGAAATCCCTTCAAAATAAAGCAAATAAATGTATTTTCAAATTACCATTCTTGGAACAAACATCTAAATTATATAAACCAAGAGATCTGCTTGACATTGACTCGTTATTCAAATTGAAAATTTGTATTTTTATCCATGTCACAAAATAATAAGCATTGTTAAAAATATAATATTTATAAAAAATTAAAAATATTGATATCATAAAATTCAAATAGAGCTAAAGAAATACATTTTGTCAACTATGGTTTCATTTCTTGACATGTTTTTTGGGTAACCTTCCACAGTCTGAAAATGAAAATATAATCAGGAAAATCTATACAAGTGTAGAAAGGGCAAACTGATTAGTTCACCCCGATAAGTTATTGCGTTCACCAAATTATATTTTCTATAGAAAAATGATTCAATTTGTCAATAGCTTGCCGTTTTCTGAATTTGCCTATCAAAATTTTTAAAATTCAAAGATACTTCTCTATATAGTTTTGCTTGACGTTTCGGGGACTACATCTGCCCCCGTTCTCAAAATCTTCTAAATCTCTTTTAATTGTTTTATAATTTGGATTTTTTCTCGCAGAGTCTTTTTCAATTGACATCCGTCAGTTGAAAAAGCGAAAAAGACTCTGCGAGAAAAAATCCAAATTATAAAACAATTAAAGGAGATTTAGAAGATTTTGAGAACAGGGATATAGTCCCCGAAACGTCAAGCAAAAACATATAGAGAAGTATCTTTAATTTTAAAAATTTTGATAGGCAATTCAGAAAACGAAGTTATTGACAAATTGAATCATTTTCTATAGGAAATATTATTTGGTGAACGCAATAACTTATCGGGGTGAACTAATCAGTTTGCCCTTTCTACACTTGTATAGATTTTCCTGATTATATTTTCATTTTCAGACTGTGGAAGGATACCCAAAAAACATGTCAAGAAACGTTGTTCCTCCACAAAAAACCACATTCATTCAATACTTATGGTTTCATGATTTATGATTTATATCAACTGTAAAATACTTTTTATATTCAGCGCTTGATACTGATTTTTGGTGGAAAGTAGATGTCCCGACAAAGGATATCCCAGGGACGTCTTAGTAGCAAATGAAGAACGTCCCTGGGATGTACAGAGGATGTAGTTGTGCTGTTAGGAAAGCCAGAAGCGTCTGGGATCGAAATATGTTTTAAAATATTCTATAGTTCTGTTGTGCTTTGTTGGAAAATATATTTTTTTTCGACCATGGGAAAATGAAATTATGATGATCCGATTGCCTTTTAATACATACTTCCTCGCTAATGGCATATTTTTTTAATTTTATCATATTTTTAAAATATTTAAATATCTAAATGAAATTAGTTATCTCCGCCTATGCTGCTCAAAGGATACCGCCTCAAGACTGCGAAACTAGTTTTTTATGCTCCTGCAATTGTAAATGGTTTAACTATACAATCATACTTGCCAATAAAAATCATAAAAATTCGTGGTAATACTCACTTTCTGGAATTCGTGCAAACACTCCTCCATTGCCCGTTATGGCGTATTTGAAGTCGCCCCGCCAAGATTGTCGGTCCGTCGACTAGCCGGATGTCAGGAAAATTTATATTCTTCGCGGAGGTCTCCTCCGCGGTCGTTATCGTTATTCGTTCGTCTTCAGTACCCTGAAAAATAACACAATTTGTAAGAGTGTATTCACCAGTGGTGTGCTGCTATCAGGACCGTGGAGAGAAAATGGGGGCTCGAAGTGGATCTGAAATGCGCCCATCCACTCAATTTAAAAAAAATATGTGCTATATTTGCAAAAGACCGTGCAAAAAGTTTGAAATTGATTACTGAAATCGTTAGCTGGCAGTAGCATATTTTGTTTCCCAAAACAACCGGTCAAATGCAATTGTGACATGAACACCATGTGATCCGAACTATAACTATAAAGCCTTGAATTATCGTTATCGTTTTTTTAATAGTTTTAGGGAAATTTTTAGTAACCTCATGTTTTCCTAATTTTATCTTCATTAGTTTTACAGATAGACGCGAGGCATGTTTTAGGCCTACATTTTCGGCAAAATGGGTGCGACTCCAATTCTTTAGTGATTAACATAAAAAAATATAATCACATTTCGCTGCAACCTACCAGATATACCACTGGAGGATGAAAATATCCTTAACAAAACAGAGACACGTTTTTTTCTATTAAATATAGACTCTAGACTGAAATTCGATTATCACATTAACAATCTCTGTAATAAGCTGTCCTCTGGATGCTACGCAATTCGAGTAATCTCGAACGATTTGGGCATAAACGCAGCCAGATCTGCGTATTTTGCTCTAATCGAATCTCATCTAAGGTATGGGATTGCATTTTGGGGCGCTTGCTGTTCTGACCAGCTCAAAAATGTTTTTGTAATCCAAAAAAGAGCTTTGAGGTATATTGGCAAAAAAAGACCCAGAGACTCATGTAGAACGCTATTCATTGATCTCATTATACTTACAGTAACATCTATATACATACTAGAAAATCTCCTTGTAACAAATGATAATTCATATAACACTCGACAAAACAATAATATCAGACTACCTAGACCATCTAATAATATGGTTAGAGATTCTATAATATTCAATGGCATCAAAATGTATAATCATCTCCCCATAACCACTAGAGAGACTATATGTCTCAGGCGACACATAAGAGATGTAAAAAAATCTTGATACAGCAATCATTCTACGAGCTAGATGAATACTTCAACTTAAACCTTCAGCTAGTCGCAGTTCCACATACATGGGAGTTCACTCATAACCCTTGACAAACTTGTATGACTATAACAAATTTTCTCAATAGCTCCATAATAAGTAACATTGTCTTCATTTATTTATTTATTTTCACACATACTGAATACTGTCCTTTATTCAACCTTGCCTATTTACCACACTTTGTATCTTTTGGTCTGCACGTCTTAGATGTATATGTATATGGCTTATCTTCGACCATATCTATCTATTTTTATATTGTTACCCACTTATTTAGTTATAATCTAACTGTATGTGCATAATCTCAGATTATTTTTATAATTTTATAATTTTTACCAACCTATTACTTATATGTTCAACTCTGTCTTTAAGAATTTCATTCTTTGACAGTAAAGCATATCTGGATTGATTGATTGAAATATTTCCAACACTATCCCTTTCAAATATCACACAAGCGACTACAATTTTTGGGTACCAAACTTTTCGTCACGAAAATATATTTTTTGTATACGCTCCCCAAAACGGCAACCTTGGGAATTGAAAAAATCTGTAAAATGCTACTTTTGTCGTCATGGCAACACTTTACGAACTGAATTTTATTCATTCATAAAACATAACTGAACATTAACGCGTGTTTATAAATACTATAAAAACTATGAACCAATAACATTTTGCCGCAGAAAAGCTAGGAATTTTGATTTTTTCGGAATTAAATTGTCATTGATGGTTATTGTTGCGGTAGGTACAAACATGATGACTTTTACACTTTCTTTCTTCGAACAATCACAAACAGAATGATAGTAAATTCAAACAAGATATAATCTACTTACAAGAAATGAATAATGATTTAGTAAGGGTTCAAATCAAGTTTCGATTTTCACACCTAAATCTACATACATTTATTGAATGATAACAATTTATATTTAATTTATTACAAATGTCACTTACTATTCAGAATTACCACGAAGTGGGCGACATCTAGCATTTACGATTCGAATGTCAAACTAGGGGAAAACAGGATTTTGCTGGATACTGAATACATTTACAATTTTCTTTCAAATTTGGAGTATATTTCTGAATGATTATCATATTTACTTACAAGTTCATTATATTCAACTATCTATTTCCCCATAATACATTAGTATAGTTGGGTCCTGGAAAAAATGACTGAAAACACAATGAGAGAACAGAGAACATAACAACAAACGCAAATGTTATTGACTAGTTGACATATTTGACACGTTGGTAATAAAAAATCTGATTCAATATTTCACACGGCCTTCTGCCGGTGCTGCCTACAAATATATTTGCGTATTGATAGCAGAAATAAAATCATAGTTCCTACATGGAACATTCTTTGGAAAGCTTATACAAAAAAATATTGTATGCAACACGCAATTTTACACAAAAAAATTATTACGAATCGATAGAGCAATCACTATCTGCTCTCGTGCTAACAATGTATAGCGCCATCTCGTAAATTTTTGAGGTACTTGGATTGTTGCTATTGGATGTTAGCCTACCTCTAAACTTTGTGAGGCGCTATATGACATTATCCGAATACCAATAACCTTACCGAGTGACTATATCGAATTTGGGTATGAAATCAATGTTATATTAGTTTTTCGTCGGTTAGTCCAAGGAACTCGGTTTATCTAAAATGTGTATTTGTAGCCATCCTGTGCACTAGGAATGATTGCAAAATATTCATATATATTAAGTATGTGATTCGAATATAAATAAGCATCTTCTCCGAAAAAAACACGATTTTACAAAAAAAAAACGAGCGAAGCTCGGTCGCCTAGGTTATAATGTATCACTCTTAATAGGTGTCTAATTTCGTTTCTTTAAGTTTGAGTTTTTTTTATTGAAATGAATTGGATATTATTCCGAATTGTTTCAGGTGAAGAATTGAGCAATTTTGGGGCTATAGGAGAAGATCATTTCCATAAGAGATTTTGTATTTTCTGTAGTTATTCCTTTGTCTAGTGTTATGTTATAGTTATGTCAAAAATATAAGAAATGTGTCTTTATTTATAGAATTTAGAATGATAATGGTTTCAATGAATTTTTTTTTTTTCGAAGTAGGTGGATTAACATAACTAGTATAAAAAAAATTACCACTCGATTTAAAACCCATTATGATTTCGGGAAAAATATGGGATCTCCATTCTGTGTCAATTGATCCAGTTGCAATTGATTTATCAATCTTATTTGCCTTCTGCTCAACGAGTTGTTTACCTATCTGTGAATAATTACAACTCCTTACATCATATAAACATTGTGTAAATATCACATCATTTTTCTTGGTAATTTGCTCATAAATGAACACGCACGATTCATCACAATATAACCTAAAACTCGACCAAAATGATTTTTTACAATTACAACTCACACCAATTTTTTGTTTTGGTTTTAACGACGTAAATATAACTTCCAAAAACCAAAATCAAACATAACTTTTAAAATGTGACTTGAAAACAATGTATGTAACTTGTGATGAAAATATGTTGCCATCAGGATATATTTTTGCATTACCCATTAGTATCTCTTACTTGATCGCAGAAACACACACATTGGTAGATATTCTACTATTTCTACTTCTGAATACGGCAATGATGCCACCCTTCAGTCCTTTTGGCTTCTGATGAATGAACCCTATATAAATGATACAGGTGTCCGAACAGGTAGAAGGAAGGTCGTACCTTAGACCTGCATTTTTTAAAACATAGGATAAAATGTTCTTCCGGTTTGAATGCATCAATGGATTTCAGTGAACAAGTGAAACATGTGGTTGTTTGGAAGCAGAAAGCAGGTGCTTTCCGATGAAATCGTGCGGAACTTATACAGGGTGTAACATAAATATGTTTGAAAATTTAATGGAATTCTCTCCTTTCGAAAATTTAAACCAATACCCTGAAATATTTCATTTAAAATATACAGTGCTAGTCAAAGGTCCCCTCCCCCCTAGTATATTTCGGTTATACTTATAATAATGAAATTTGGAGGGTGGATATATAGAGATGTAGTCTTCTCAACTAGTCGTAACAGGTGACGTAAGAGTCAAAGATGACGTTACAAGGCAACTGTGACAAAAAAATTTGCATGGGACAAGTGACATCTCGTCTAAAAGGTATTGGAAATATCTATTCAGTCACACTAATTTTGTTTGGGTTTAGGCTGATTTTGATGGATAAATTAAATAAATACTAAAATTATTAGTTTCGCATTTGATTAATAAAGATTCTAAAATCCACCTCTGGTTAATTGTCAGTTTTTGCAGATGTATTTATACCTTGAATATTTAGTTTAATTACAGTTTAACGAGACGTTTAAGTGTTTACATAGGTAAAATGGTACGTACTGTAGCCGACAAAGTAGCAGCTGTCTTAATACTCGACTAGAAACAATTTCCATGCACCTGAATGTCTTTTTAATGAGAGATACCCCAATCGCTCTACAACATATATCGAGGACTTATTTAAGGTTTGAAGCAACAGGTAGTGTTCGAAATGCCAAACGATCTGGTCGACCAACAATAAGTGATGACATTTTTTTTTTACATAATTGCAGATATAGTAGTAAACCCTACTTCTTGTACAGCCCAAGTTGCGTCTATCATCCATAAATATTAAAAGTGGTGCAGAAACTTTCAGATGATGACCCCAACCGAAGACTAGAATTCTGTGAAAATATGTGCAATCAAATTAACCAACAACCAGGCTACATAAGAACAATTTGTTTTAGTGACGATAGTACTTTCCCCCTCAATGGAAATGTTAATACACAAAATGTGAGGTATTGGAGTAAAAGTACACGGAAAAAAAGAATTTGTTAATTCAACCAAACAGGTGTATTCGATCTATGGAATCATTATATTGCGGTGACAAAATTGATTTCTCAATGCAATGCTAACATTTCTTTGATTTGAATATATGTTCATCTATTAAAACAACCTCCAACTCATATTGAATGGAAATTTGTTCCAACACAAATATGATATTTATTTGAATCAAACAAGGGAAATAGATTAATTCAAATAGAAGAATATTATATTGGTTAAACGATATGCGTTAGATGGCAAAGCGTTCGCACAACTGACTCTGACTTGGATAATGTTACCGAATAGCAAAGCCAACTTATCATCGTTGCGTCGTCTGGACTTCAATGTCTGGTGTTGGCTCTCATGCTCGGTTCCCATATTTGTCAATTCTCAGTGGATTAACAAAATGATTACTTATTTGAATACATATTTTTAGTGAAGAGATCAGCTTATTTTGTTGAATTGAATTGATATTTTATTGAGTTCATCAATTCGGTATAAATACTTGTTTGAATGAATATTTTTGTTAAAGCAATCAGCATATTTGTATATCTAATTATTCGATTCAACAAAATAATTACATGGTTGAAACAACATTTATGCCAAAACAAGTTATGAATAGAGTTGATCGTTCATGTAAATGTGTTTCAATTGATTAAACTTCAAATTTGATCCAAAACCAAGACATAATTTTACTCACTTTGAGATTATATTTTGTCGTGCATATACGACACTTTTTATTTGTTTGATTCAAATAAATTTTATTTGATTCAACAATTTGTTTTTTCCTGTGTAAATGTTTGGGCAGGTACACCTAAGGAAATCCTCTTTTTCTCAATACAAACTTAACCGGTGAATTGTATCTGGAGATGTACAAAACGCAATTGAGCCGTTTTTTCTTGAAATTCTGGAAGATAATCCAGATGAATTCGGCAACTTGGAAATAATGTTCCAACAAAATGGTGCTCCTGCACACTATTATGGTGCAGTAGGACGATACCTAGATCAGGAATATTTTCAAATAACGAATTGTTGAATAATGTAGGGCAATTTCCGATGGCACATTTGCACGTGTACGACAAGAGTTTAGCAATAGAATGTATTATTGTAAGAAGTAGATAGAGCACAATTTGAACACTTAATATAAGAACTGGTTCTTAAATCTTTATTAATTAAATGCGAAACTATAATTTTAGTATTTATTTAATTTATCCATCAAAATCAGCCTGAACCCAAACAAAATTAGTATGATTGAATAGGTATCTTCAATACCTTTCAGACGAGATGTCACTTGCCATAATGCCCCATTTAAAATTATTGGTCACAGTGGCCCTGTAACGTTATCTAGTGACTATTACGTCACCTGTTACGACTAGTTGAGAAGCCTACATCCGTTTATTTCCACCCTCCAAATTTCATTGTTATGAGTATAACCGTTCAAAAGATTCGAGGGGGGAGGGGACTTTTGACTAACACTGTATAAGATACATATGCAGAGGGTCTGTTTTGGATTAAAATTGTGGCACGCCAGTGATTAATAGTATATTGTTCTAAGAGTGGAGAAAGTAACATTTTTTGAAGCGAGAGAACAGTTTACCAGCCGAGGCTGGTAGTGTTCACGAGCTTCAAAAAATGTTTTCGACGAGTGAAACACTATACTTTTTCTACAACCCTGTTTATATCATAATAATATGCTAAAAAAGAACGATGAACAACTATTTTATTTTAAATTAAAAATAGCTGAATTTTTTTAAACATTACTTTATTGGTTAATTGTTACATTCGAGCAATTATTCAAAATTATAGGAGTATTACAATCAAGATTTTTATATATTGAGGTAGACGATGCCACATCTGTTTTGTTATTAACTGATGTCACTCCAGATGAAGATGCGCCGTAATCCGATAGCGTTGTATTGTGTATGGATTGTAAACTTTTGGTTTGTATTTGATTTTTGCTGCTAACCGATTGATCAACATATCCCTCCGCAACGTTACTAGATTTCCAGCCTCCATGCTTTTTTAATTAAAGTAAATCACCTCCTGCATCCACTAATAGCGTTGCGGAAGTTCTACGCAAACAATGCCCAGTATATTTTTGGGGACCAGGCAAGTTTAAATATTGAGCTATTTGCATAGAAATTTACTGAATTTCTTTATTCCCACAACCTGTCTAGTACACTTTCCGTTCTGGTAGTTAATGAAGAATCTTGAATTTATTTTGTCCATATCTAGTGGACGGAGGTTCATATATATTTTATAAATCTCGTAGAAGAACCCATAAATGTGGAAGGAACGCGATACTTTTGTTTTTGTCTACGCATTGTAACTAAGAGTATACTGCTGGTATCTTTTACATCATTTACTGTCAAATCTTTTAATTCATGGCAACGACAAGATCGCGAAATTCCAAAAACTAAGGCTACCTACAACCATTAATATTAATATCATTAAGAATTTGTCGCAATAATAAAGTAATTAACTTACCTTAGTATTTGGGGTCGGGTGCATTCTTTAAGAAAGTGGGTATCTCATCGGAAGAAATTTTTTTAGACTTTTGACTTTTAAAACTATCAGATTTTCGTTTGAAAAAAGAACGTATCTTGGGATATTTACTGATATCGATATTATTTTTAATCGATAAAGTGGTTCTCAACATCGAATACATAGACCATAGCGTCGATGACTTACATTTTTTTGACAACCAAAATACGCAAGCACCACAGATTCCGAAAATTAATTTACGTGATTATCAACTCTCCAATCTATGAATTTTGCATATATTTCTTCATATTTCTTTTTAGATTTTACTGATAATGAATCCAAAGAGGTTTCCTCAGCTTGATTTGCTATTTCTGGTGGTGTATTTGGAAAATCTAAATCACTTTCCGAATCAGAAATCATGATAACTTAAAAAACGAACAAAGCTTTCAGCAAACTGACAAGTTTAAACAATTAACGAGGAACGTCAAACTAATGAAACCAGGCAACTATAGATATAAATATTGTTTTTAAATCTCACGGTATTTTTACGATTCTATTTTGCTTTTTAATCAAACAAAAGTAAAAATAAAGCATTCTAATTATAGAAATAATTACTGTCTTTGTTTATTAATAATTTGAAGTCATCAAAACATTATATACGAGGGCGGGAAATGATTAAAAATATAAATTTAACTTTCATCACTAGAAACGAAAGTTAACGTTATGAGAATTTCTCTCACTTGCGACGTAAATCACGTTTTCGCTGAAGGTATTCTATTACAAAATGACGTCTTTTCGTAAAGGGTTGTAGAAAAAATTGTTTCCTGAGTCGCCAATCAATTTTCAAGGAGTTTGGTTAGGTTAATTGATGACTCGCAACTATTTCAGTTACGTCTATCGCGTATTTTCAACGAAACAGGGCGCTCTGCATAATGTTTCTTTGCCACTGGTTGACATTGAGAATCGATTTACTACATCACTGATGGCTTTAAATAACACCACACTCACTACCACGTCTTTTACCATACAAGATCTGCTTCAAATGTTATTCAATTATGTTTCCAACTACTTGAACATCTACTTTCATTTTGGGGCATATATTAACCCTATAAAGTAGCAAAGCCCTTGCTTAATTTGCTGAAAAGTTGTGGATAAAAAGAATTGTCGCGCTTTTAGATTCTTTCACAAAAATATTTTTTTCAAATTAGTCGAATAATTTTTAAAGTTTATTTATCATATTAAACTTGCACAAAAATATATTTATGGAGTATATACGTTTTTTTACGACATTTCAGCAATTCTCTCTGTATTTTAACCGAACAACTTTTCTTACAACTGGATACTAATTTATAAATTGTCGAATGAGCAAAACACAATTGTCCTGGACATTTTGAACTCCATAAAGCAAAAAAAAAGCAAGGTTAATAACAATTGGAGATTTGAATATACCGGGAACAAAAACAATAAAAAAGGTCCAAATTTTGAAAAATTGCCCACGTTTCGACGTCTATTTTTCGTCTTCTTCAGGGCTGAAAATACATATGGGTTTACAATACATATTAAAGTTCATTATAAAGATAACCATAATATGACACACACTAATGAATAAACAGATTCACGAACAGTAAAGTGTTAAAAACAATATAATTTAGTAGAACAATAATAAATTATGCTTTATAAATGAAACAAATAGAGATCTACCTTTCTTCCGTTATTCAGACATATATTATTTATCTGGTGTTGGGTATCATTGATAATAAGCATTGTTGTTGCTGTTCACTGTAGGGTACCTATAAAATGTAGGGCAAGTGTCATTAGAAATAATTTTGTGGTGTGCTGGAGGATGGTTGTATTCATTAATGATTCTATTCCATATATGAAAGGTTTATCTGAAAAAATTCAGTGTTGTCTGAGAACTCACAACCCCTCTCAAATAAAATTAGCATTTTATCCAATCAATCAAATCAAAAGTGTATTTACGAAACTGAAAGACGTAACTCCAACATTTGACTGCTCTAATCTGGTTCATAGTATAAATTGTATCAACTGTGAAAAGGTTATATTGGAATGACATAACTACACCTGAAAACTCGCATGCAACAACACAATTATGACTGTAAGGAAAAACACAAAGATAAACCCAACAAAACAGCGTTGGCATTACATCACTTTACTGAAAGACACGAGTTTAATTTTGATGAAGCTCATATTGTTGAAACACAGAAATATTGAGTGTATACTACAACCACATCCTCAACAAATATAAAATGAGTCAAAACAAACCGTACTAAATATGCATTTCGATTTCAGTCATCCAGCACCTTACTAATAAATAGATAAAGATAGTTCTTGTTTTGTTTTTGTGTTTTCTTCTATTTATTTCCAAAGTTCTTTCTACCTCGCTTTTTTTTTATTTCGACTCAAACGATCGATTTGAATTCAGTTTACCAGACAGGTACCCTACAGTGAACAGCAACAACAATGCTTATTATCAATGATACCCAACACCAGATAAATAATATATGTCTGAATAACGGAAGAAAGGTAGATCTCTATTTGTTTCATTTATAAAGCATAATTTATTATTGTTCTACTAAATTATATTGTTTTTAACACATTACTGTTCGTGAATCTGTTTATTCATTATTGTGTGTCATATTATGGTTATCTTTATAATGAACTTTAATATGTATTGTAAACCCATATGTATTTTTAGCCCTGAAGAAGACGATAAATAAACGTCGAAACGTCGGCAATTTTTTAAAATTTGGACCACTTTTATTGTCCTTGTTCCCGCTACATACAAATCTCCAATTAACTTGAAGGACGCAATTTCTACATAGTTAATAACAATGAACGAATTTGAAGTTCCATTTTTCAATAATGCAACTTGTATCCCAGTTGAATATATTGTTTCCAGACTAAAATTCACTTAACAATTGTCGAATTACCAAAACATGATTGTCGTGCAGTTTTTCAATTTTCCGGAGCAGGAAAACAAAGCCCTTTTTTTCTTGGGGGTGGCAGTGCTAACTTGACATCACGTTAATAAAAACTAAAAGTGCGACAATTTTTTTAATCATGGGTAATTTACGACAATTATGCTACAAATGTTGAAAAAGATATGATCGAAGTGGTTTTGCTGAATTTATATAGTTGCATATTATGTTTCTAGGACATTTACTAATATATTATACTCAGGAAAATCTATACAAGTGTCGAAAGGGCGAACTAAATAATTCACCCCGATAAGTTATTGCGTTCACCAAATTATATTTCCTATAGAAAGATGATTCCATTAGTCAATAACTAGTCGTTTTCGAAATTTGCCTATCAAAAAAATTTTTTTTAAATTCAAAAGGTACTTTTCTATATAGTTTTTGATTGACGTTTCGGGGAGTATATCTGCTCCCGTTCACAAAATCTTCTAAATCTCCTTTAGTTGTTTTAATGATTTGGATTTTTTCTTGCAGAGTCTTTTTCGCTTTTTTAACTGACGGATGTCAATTGAGAAGGTTACCCAAAACACATGTCAAGAAACGTTGTTCCTCCACAAAAAACCACATTCATTCAATATTATACTCATGTGAAAAGGAGATAGGTCCATGATTTGAAATTCATCAGACGTTAAAAAAATCTCGTGTTTCTCATTTAGCATATACATATTACACTAGTTCCGTTATGAACATTGTTTTAAATGCGGATATACCAAAAAAATTAATGATAGAGATCATCAATAATTAACTGAAACCGTTTCCGCTGTACAATTCGTATGAAATAACATCATTGGAATGCTGTGGGTACAATTTATAACACACTAATTTAACGGTATTGCGATTATTTTATTCCTCCGTACCTCGAGCGATAACTTCAGAAGGGCCCCAAGGATCAGTCCTTGGGCCACTCCTGTTCTTTACTCTTTCACATCAAACCATCCCAGTGTATTTTGTTCGCGGACGACTTAACTTTTTACAATGAGCCTTTCCAATCATTTTCAGAAAAAATATTTTTAGAAATTTTAGATTGTCACTTAACTCGTATTCATTTTTCATCAATTTACAGAGTTGAAAATTATTGAAAACGCCAAAATAAACTACCGAATTCAAACTATCAGAAGAAGCAGGAAACCGTATTAGGTAAAGCGTAAAATGATGGCAGCGAGATGCACGGCTGCGTTTTGATTACTTCTTCAAAGTAATTGTTGAAAATAGTAAGAATTCAATGTAATTAAGGGCCCTTTACTTGAATAATGGACAAATTCCAACTTTAAAAATTGCTGTATTTTGACAACGTCACAAAGTACGAATTAATATCTGTCTAATAATAATAATTGAAACTCCTATGTTTTCTATATATAAAGGGTGATTCAATCTCAACAGTAATATAATGATCTTCGATAATTGTTTGTTTGGCGCCGATTCAAAATCAGTTACTCACATTAGTTTAGGAGCTCAATTATCATTGAGACTAAGAAGGTTTATTTTATTTTTTGCTTTTCAGTCCTAAAAACGTCTAATATAGAAGTATAGAATTTTTTTAAAGAAGTGTTTTGTTGTGATAATAACTTTACTACTAGAGTTGTTAAACACTAAAATCCTCTTTATTGCGGACATTCTGAATTCTTCATTTCTTTTTTCAAGCTGCATATTGTTTCTATAACGAGCAATCGATCGTCTGTAATTCGATGCTTGAAGCGAATCGATCATTTTTCTACCATTCCTATTCCAAACACTGTCATTCTCCTAGTTGTCGGGTCAATGGCATGAACGCCGCAGAGCACGACCGACAAGAGTTTACAGTACAGAAGGATAACGTAATAACAACTTCGTTCACGTCTTCACGTTCACCTTCTTTTGCAACAAAAAAGTTACACACTGGGAAGTGGTTCACCAGAGAAATCGTACTAAAGCATGAAGATATTTCTATGAGATAATCTTCCGTAGTAACGGGAAAGTAATTTTAAAATCAGAATATTTCAGTAGAGAGTGGTTTTCGCTGAAAACTGAATCATGAAAAGGTTTTTAGCTTCCATAGCTCCTAAGCTCGAGTTTATGTAACAAGTTCGCAAAGTGAGGCTTAAGAGGACTAATCGGAATGAGTCCGGAATAATAATATATAATAATAATATTTATTGGTCACAAGTACACATTGGTGACTGGATAAGTCAGAAGTATCAATACAATAAAATAAACTGCCTAAAAAAATACAAAGATATAAATGCTGCGATATACTACTCTATACATCTATACGGATATAGATATTATAGATATTACTATTGTTTTTTTTTTCATTCATTGTAGTCTCCTTTTCATTGCTGCTTACCCCAATAATTCTAGTTTTGTACCTAACTAGTCAGGAAAAACTTTCCTCATATATATATATATATATATATATATATATATATATATATATATATATACAGGGCTATTCAAATTCGTTTCTGTACATGGGGATCTCGTAAACGATAAGAGATAGAGTGTCGGTTAAATCGTGGCATAGTTGCGTATTTTATAGACCTATTCAATGATGTGAAAAAATCGAATTTAGCTCTTTTGGTTCTGGAGATATACAGGAAAAACAAAAAAATCCCAAATTATTTTTTTGCCTGTATTTTCTTTATTCGCAGACATATTGAAAATCTGTCCACATTTTGCTATTGGCACTTGATGTGAGCTATCAGAATATGTTCATGAATCTTTTATACAGGGTGTCATCTGGCTTGGGCCACCCCATCTTTGAATTTTAAATACGGACCTGTATTTTTGTTGTAGTTTTTGGATCGTCGACGTTCACTTCATACTGAGAAATTGAATTTAATTTTATATTTCGGGAAGTTTCGGTAATATTTTATTATAATTGGGTGAATTATTCCCTTTTAAATTACGGCCCTGGAAATTGGTTGACTGAGTTAAATAAAACACAATAGCAACTTTCACGTCTCCCCATGTACCATAGTGTTTTTAGAGAGTATTTTTTTCATTTTTAGGTACCAATTCATATTTCTTCACATTTTCAATGCTCTTTGAGCGTTTTCTACAATGAACTTCGAATAGCAAAACCTTTTATGATTTTTTGAAACATATCTACAACAAAAATAGATTATACATATGTATTTTGATAAGCTGAAAAAAAAAACGATAGCAATAATTACATCCGAAACGAACACTATAATTGTAATGAAAATTGAAATGAAGTAATTTATATACACAAAAAAATCAATGGCGCAATAAATGTTCGAATTGGAGTCCTTCCATTTCGAGACATTTTTAACTCGTTTTTTCATATTATTTATTGCCCTTAATACACTTCTTTGCTGCATTGTTGCGAAAGCATTCAAAATCCTCAATCTCAAGTCTTCCACATTTTCTATCTCTCTGCCAACGTCAATCCTATTTTTCAATGTCCCCCATAGAAAATAGTCAAAAATAGTAAGATCTGGTGATCTTGCAGGCCATATTATTGGCCCATTATTTGCTATCCATCTGTTGTTGAATGTGGTATTCAGAAACTGATTAACCTCTCTTGTACAATGAGGACGAGCTCCATCATATTGAAACCAGATTCCATTCAACCTACCTATTGGAATATCTTCGAGGTATTCAGTGAAGGTGGTCCTTAAGAATTGCAAATAACGTTCGCCATTCAATGTCTCCTGGAAAATATATGGCCCAAGAATTTTATTATCAAAAATTCCTGCCCATACATTGAATCCAAATCGCACTTGAGGGCGAACTTCTCTGAAATTATTTTCATTGGTCTGAGACCAGACATGTTCATTATTCCTATTGAATACACCGCAATTTGTGAAACGACTCTCATCGGTCCAAATGATGTTATTCAAAAAATTCCCATCTCTCACGATTTGTCTACGCAACCAGTTGCAGAAATTTCTTCTTCTTTCGGGATTTCCTGGATGTAATTTATGAAACGTTTTAATTTTGTAACATTTAAAATTATGCTTCCTGAGAGTGCGCCAAACTGTCGTTTGTGGCAAATTCAATTCATCTGCAATTTGTACCGATGATTTCGATGAATTTTCATTAATATAAAATTCAGTGATATTACTGAAAGTTTATTAAAATTTAAAAAAATTACTTTTTCAACAATACTTTCCTCTATTTCGGCTGGAGTTCTGTTGCCATAACTTTTGCGAGGCTTATTGAATGATCCAAATTCGCTAAGGTTTTTGTCTGATTTCTGGAACAAAGTTTCATGCGGTTGACGCCTTTCAGGATAAATTTCCATATACCGTCGGGCTGTAGCATAACTGTTTCTATGGTTTTCTTAAAAAATTTCACCATGTCCCGTTTTTCTTCAGCGGAAAACATAATTTTTACACCAATAAACTCAAAAATATACAACAAATATGACAAATGTCAAAATATTATCGACAATTGTTCTCATAGTCTACTGAGATTTCATCGGTATTAAACATGGTAACTAAAGACATTAGCAACTTATAGGTAAGTATTATAGTAACTAGCGAAAATGTGGTGTTATGATCTTTCTATCTCCAAGAATCACTTATGGTGCAAGAAAATGTGGAAGACTTGAGATTGAGGATTTTGAATGCTTTCGCAACAATGCAGCAAAGAAGTGTATTAAGGGCAATAAATAATATGAAAAAACGAGTTCAAAAATGTCTCGAATTGGAAGGACTCCAATTCGAACATTTATTGCGCCATTAATTTTTTTGTGTATATAAATTACTTCATTTCAATTTTCATTACAATTATAGTGTTCGTTTCGGATGTAATTATTGCTATCATTTCTTTTTCAGCTTATCAAAATACATATGTATAATCTATTTCTGTTGTAGATATGTTTCAGATAATCATAAAAGGTTTTGCTATTCGAAGTTCATTGTAGAAAACGCTCAAAGAGCATTGAAAATGTGAAGAAATATGAATTGGTACCTAAAAATGAAAAAAATACTCGCTAAAAACACTATGGTACATGGGGAGACGTGAAAGTTGCTATTGTGTTTTTATTTAACTCAGTCAACCAATTTCCAGGGCCGTAATTTAAAAGGGAATAATTCACCCAATTATAATAAAATATTACCGAAACTTCCCGAAATATAAAATTAAATTTAATTTCTCAGTATGAAGTGAACGTCGACGATCCAAAAACTACCAAAAAAATACAGGTCCGTATTTAAAAATTCAAAGTTGGGGGTGGCCCAAGTCAGATGACACCCTGTATAAACGATTCATGAACATATTCTGATAGCCCACATCAAGTGCCAATAGCAAAATGTGGACAGATTTTCAATATGTCTGGGCAGATTTTCAATATGTATGCGATTTTTTGGTTTTTCCTGTATATTTCCAGAACCAAAAGAGCTAAATTCGATTTTTTCACATCATTGAACAGGTCTCTAAAATACGCAACTTTGCCACAATTCAACCGACACTCTATCTCTTATCGTTTACGAGATCCCCATGTACAGAAACGAATTTGAATAGCCCTGTATATATACAGAGTGGTCATGGGATTGTATTGGTAACTTTTAAACCATAAGAGTTAGAAGGTCGGTCAAATGGAGAAAAAGTTGCATTCATAGAAGCATTGTCAAGAAGTTCAAACAAATCGAGATTATCAGGGCCGGTTATTGAGATATCATAAGAAAAGTAAATTCTGTCATTTTGATTTTTCTTTTTTTCCCACTGTATTTCGAATATTATCGAAAAATGTCACAGGAGTTTTTTATTTGGCAGTAAATTATACTCATTTTGACATAATCAGATTTTGTATCCAACGTTACGTACGCTCTGGGCCACCCTCAACCTCATTTTTTTCAATACGGACCTGCATATTTTATGACACTTTTCGAAATAACTTTTAACGCTGAATTCAACGATATATCATACAATGTCATTCAAAGTTGATTTTCAGGTGATTTTGACCCTTATCCAAATTTCTTTGGGTCGGATCTGTATTACATTTAGGTACCTTTAGTTTAATTAACAACATGCAATACATTTCGATAAGAAAATCAACTTACTCATCTTCAACTGAATGGAACGTAACAGAATCAAAGCAAAAAAAAAAATTATTTACAAATTTCAAGAGGAAAAAACCTAATTCATAATAATTAAACGAAACTATCATTAAAAAAAAAAAAAAAAAAAATATTTTCAACCCATACTTCTTATACATTTGCTTATTTCGTCTCCTTGAATACCTTCCAATACATTCTCAATCTTCTCGCCAGGAATCATTATTGTTGGATTTGTCATTTGTTCCGTTGAAACAAATTACAGAATCGAACTTTATTTTGAGATCATTACGATATTATTTTTGCAAGGCCTGGTATTCAAATTTAAAATCATTGTATTCGCGTCTCTTGACTATTTTATTAACAGCAGTTTTTGATAAATTGCATTCACTGGCCACAGTTCTCGATTTTTTTTCTGGGTTCAATTGAATTTGGGTCAGAACATTGATATCGTTGATAGACTTGTTTTTTCTTACATACACACAACTCTAGGTTTATTGAATGTATTATTTTCAAGTAGTAGGCCGTGGATAAAAAAGAACAAAAAGAAATGTCATATTATTTGTCACTTCGTTTATTATTGTGTCACAAGAACTTGTCATTAAATACTTTTCTGAGTAATTTTAATTTAACTTATTCGATATGGTAAGATACACAAATGAAGAGAAGAGAGATATGTACGAAGTGTACATAAAACTAGATATAAATTCGTTCAAAGCACAACAAAGGTATGGTGAATTATATCCTGAAGGAACAACACCAAATATTAAAATGTTTCGACGTTTATCTACAACGTTACTTGCACATAATTCATTCATCAAACCTAGAGGTCCTTATGTACGACGAAACGAGCCTATCAATGACATCAATGTTCTGGCCCAAATTTGAATGAATCCAGGAATAGGATCGAGAACTATGGCCAGTGAATGCAATTTATCAAAAAGTGCTGTTGATAGAATACTCAAGAGACACGGATACCATGACTATAAATACCAAGCCGTGCAAAAACTATATCGCAATGATCCTGAGAGAAGGTTGCAATTCTGTAATTGGTTTCAACGGAAGGTGCGGAATAACAACAATTTTGCGCACAATATCATTTGGGGAGACGAAACGACATTCACAAATTCTGGCATGTTCAATCGAAGGAACAAACATTTTTATGCCACAGAAAATCCTCACTTAATTCATGAAGTTAGACATCATTATCATTTTTCTTTGAACATATGGTGTGGTTTGTTGAATAATAAATTAGTGGGACCCTATTTTATTGACAGCAACCTAACCGGAGCAAAATATGTAGAAATTATAGAAGAAATGTTGGATGATCTTCCTATACGGGATCGGTGTAATAGTCCATGGTTCCAACAAGACGGATGTGGTTCACAAAACTCAAGAATAGTCACAGACTATCTAAATCGAACTTTTCCCGATTCATGGATTGGAACAAGAGGTCCAGTAGCATGGCCTGCCAGATCTCCGGATTTGAATCCTCTGGATTTTTATTTGTGGGGATATCTCAAAAATAAAATTTATGATACTACGAACCCGACAATAGAGATTCTTCGCGAGAAGACTGAGAATGTATTGGAAGGTATTCAAGGAGACGAAATAAGCAAATGTATAAGAAGTATGGGTTCCAGAACCGCAAAGTGCATTTTACAAAATGGTGGACATTTCGAACACTCACTTCATTAATGTTCATCATTTACTTTCGAATAATCATTTGATTTTTCTTTCATTAAATGATAGTTTCGTTTAATTATTATGAATTAGGTTTTTCACCTCTTGAAATTTGTAAATAATTATTACTTGTTTCTTGCTTTGATTCTGTTACGTTCCATTCAGTTGAAGATGAGTAAGTTGATTTTCTTATCGAAATGTATTGCATGTTGTTAATTAAACTAAAGGTACCTAAATGTAATACAGATCCGACCCAAAGAAATTTGGATAAGGGTCAAAATCACCTGAAAATCAACTTTGAATGACATTGTATGATATATTGTTGAATTCAGCGTTAAAAGTTATTTCGAAAATGTCATAAAATATCAGGTCTCTAAAGAAAAAATGAGGTTGAGGGTGGCCCAGAGCGTACGAAACGTTGGATACAAAATCTGATTATGTCAAATTGAGGATAATTCACTGTCAAATAAAAAACTTTCGTGACATTTTTTGATAATATTCGAAATAAAGTGGAAAAAAACGAAAAATCAAAATGACAGAATTTAATTTTCTTATGATATTTCAATAACCGGCCCTGATAATCTCGATTTGTTTGAACTGCTTGACAATGCTTCTTTGAATGCAACTTTTTCTCCATTTGACCGACCTTCTAACTCTTATGGTTTAAAAGTTACCAATACAATCCCATTAAAAAAGTGGCCACTGTATATATATATATATATATATATATATATATATATATATATATATATATATGTTTTTGACCATCGTTTCAATTCCTTCACTGCTGTGTCACCAAAGGATGTTAGGATGGTTTGGTAGAACCCCATGTCTAATGTGTGATAAGAATTATGTTGGTCAAACTTCAAGATCAGCAGGCGCTAGAATCGTTTCCCACAAAAGTGATTGCAGATTACATCCAGAAAGATGCGCTTCAGCAGATCATGTGAACAAGTTTGACCACCATATGAATTATGAATCACTTAGTTCTCAGCCAGTGAATCACATTCAACAAAAAGATGCTTTCTAGAAATGGCCTATATTTTTGTAGATAATAACTGCATTAATAAAAAAACAGATATTGAAATAAAATTATATCTGAGCCAAGCAACGTCGGGGGGGTTTAGTACTTGAATGGGTGACCACCTGACAAGGAAGGTGCGCGTTAAAATGCCCCAACAACTGTAGCGTAGTAGCATAATCGCAGCTGCAGGGGTCATATCAATGAGCACGAGAGGTGACGGTAGATATGCCGTCCTTCGGAGGAGACGTTAAGATGGCGGTCCCGAGTTCATAGATGTTGAGCTCGTTAAAGAACCCTACCCTGAAACAACAGATGATTTGGATAAGTCATAGGTGGTCCAATTGCAATTTTTCAAAAATATTTTGAAAGCAAAAGTAGAATACTGCCCTTATTTTGCTATAAAATGCTGCGAAATAGGTGAGAAATACTTGCAAACATGACCGAAAACGAGCTAGCAGGCAGCAGACGTGGGGTAGCTTATACAGTGCTCGTCTAAAGTCCGTTCCCCCCCTACTAATTTTTGAACTACCTGGTATATCGCAACGAATTTTGGAGGGCTTAAATAGGAGATAAAAACCTACTTTTTCATGAAAAAATCACAGCTAAAACTTTTAAAATGGCGGCTGAGCACCATCTACAATAATTTTTTTAAATAGAACACCTTGTATTTTATTCCATTTTCGAAATCTGCTCAAAATTCTCAACAGTTTTCTCTGATACACTTTACTCCTAAATTCAATTGTTTTCGAAATATTAAGGTTTGAAAAGTGACATTCCGGTTTAATATAAAGTATGGATTTTGGTCACTTCCGGTAAAACATTTTGCTAACTAAACGTTGTTATTAATTTGTAATTAAATCTCTTGATGAATTCGACTAATAAGAGGCGTAATGAAAGTTTATTAAGGATAAACAGTACCGCTTACCGGAAAATCTGGAAGCCTATGAATGTGTTCTGTAAATTCACAATCAAAACAAATTAGTTATTTAATTCAATTAGTTATTTAACAAATTAGTTATTCAACAAATTATTATTTAATAACACTTTTATTTAACCCCAATAATTATTTCATCATATGTTCAATGTGGCCCCCTCCTAAATCTTGACAATAAAGTGCCCTATTATAAATAGCTTCTCTCACGTTGATGAAAGTCTGTTTATCTATTTCTTCACATGTATCTATTATTCTGCGTTCCAACTCTTCTATTGTTTGGCATTCAGTGGCGTGGATTTCAGACTTCAGATACCCCCAAAGGAACAAATTCAGAAGTGTAAGATCCGGAGATCTTGGTGGCCATTATGTACTTCCCCTGCGACCTTTCCATCGCCCAGGAAAGTTTGTATCGAGTTACTCTCTAGCCATGCGATCGAAATGGGGAGATGCTCCATCCTGCTGAAATATGATTTCACGATTTTCAAACTATTCCTGATTGTTTAATACAATTTGTCTTATTCGAGGTCCAATTTCAGTTTCTAAAATATTTCTGTAAAGAACTCCTGTAAGATTGCCTCTGATGGAAATCGGTCCAACAACGAGATTGCCCAAAATCCCCGCCCAAACACCTTTTTAGGAAACTGGGTATGTCCCTCTCTAAAAATATGCGGATTAGTATCGCTCCAGTATCGTACATTCTG
Organism: Gonioctena quinquepunctata; assembly: GCA_018342105.1. Classification (NCBI taxonomy): domain Eukaryota; kingdom Metazoa; phylum Arthropoda; class Insecta; order Coleoptera; family Chrysomelidae; genus Gonioctena; species Gonioctena quinquepunctata. Next base: position 704,737 of record JAFIRS010000156.1, on the reverse strand, counting down.
TTTGTTGAATTTTTCATTAAGAAAAAACGTGCTTTCGTCTGCGAAAGATACACGTTTTAGGAAGCCCCGTTCTCCTTCAATTGTTCTTGTTAACCACTCACAAAATTCAATCCTCCGGTCTGGATCATCCTCCGTGAGAGCATGCAGGATTTTCATTTTATAGGGATGAAACTTTTCTTTTTTTAGGACTCTTTGGACACTTTTTGAACATACTCCACAGGATTCAGCAACTGCAGACGTCGACTGAGTCGAATTGATTACCATTTCAGCAACAATTTCTACCTTTTCTTCTGAAAGAGGCAGTCTTCCTGATCTTGGAGCATCTTTCAGCGAACCAGTTGCTTGGAGCTTATTCAAAAGTTTGCGCAATATGACCTCGAAATAGGATTCTCGGGAAATCTATCATTAAACATATATATATATAAATCCTTTATTTAGTTCATTTTACTAATTTACATTACATACGGACTGCTAGATGATAATTTCTTCCAGCTTCTCCAAATATCAAAACTGCTTCAAATTTATCGTCTGAACTACGTGCCATGATCACACTTTTCATAAAAGGATTTAGGCGCTGAACGGACTATTTGACAGTTAGCAGTTCAGTTTGACAGTAAACAAGATGTTACCGCGACAACGATTTTTTCCAATGCAAACTTGATTGAAAGCAACATTAGTGTTTTTGGTTGGGTTTGAAATGACCAAAATGTCACTTTTCAAACGTTAATATTTCGAAAACAATTGAATTTAGGAGTAAAGTGTATTAGAGAAAACTGTTGAGAATTATGAGCAGATTTCGAAAATGGAATAATATAGGGGGGTGTTCTATTTAAAAAAATTATTAAAGATGGCGCTCAGCCGCCATTTTAAAACTTTTAGCTGTGATTTTTTCATGAAAAAGTAGGTTATCTCCTATTTAAGCCCTACAAATTCCGTTGCAATATACCAGGTGGTTCAAAAATTAGTAGGGGGGAACGGACTTTAGACGAGCAGTGTATATAGTGTATATAGTAATACAAGCGCGCTGCTCGCAAGTTATGAATCTGCTGCTCTGCTCAGCCGCTTTCACGCGCTCGCCCTTTCACGCGCTCGCATATTTTTCATCTGTTTCGCAGAATTTTAACGCCAACAGTAGGTTTCCTGGTATTATTTTCGTCACAGAATCAGCCATTTTCTGCTTTATTAATTGGTCTAGAATAAAACACACCTATCAATTATTTAATGTAGTGTCTGACACTATTCCTCAATAGGAGTTCTGGGATCATTGTTCTATGGTAGAAGATCGAAACTGACACCTTCGATAAATCTTTCCAAATCTGAAAATGGCGAACAAAATGTAAATGTGAAGAGAAATCAAAAGTGTGACGGATACCGAAACATTTCATGCATCGAATGATAGCAGAGCTTCCTTAAAAAGTTTTTCAAATCCTCACGCACTTACGTTTCTTCGTTGAATGAATTTGTTTCAATGCTCTGATTGATATTTTTCAGAGCGTACTATCTTGTTCCGGTTATAATTCTTCCGCAACCATATTAAATAATTATTTCATTACCTAGTATACCGTTTGTGTCGGTTACAGTAATGAAAATGTCCAATTAAATTATATCCGACTCAATATTCAAACTGAGTAGAAAGGAAAACTTCATTGTGATAATTACAAAATTGTATAGTTCAAGAAGTGAGTTTCATAATCGCAGGGTCATACACAATAGAAATAATGTTTTAAGGAAATATAGTGAAAATATATCAAAATGACAGGAAGGGTTGTCTTTCTCTAATGTAATCCAATCTTTCTTTTGATTTCGGAATATTTTCAAACTCGTACCTACGCATCTCATAATGAATGAGTCTAAATGTCGTAGTTCTGAAGTATAATAGGGCTGAAAAATATACAGGGTAGTGCAATAAAATATTCCTTAATAAAATCACAATAGATGCGTTCCGTAATAGTCACATATCCTCGCCAAATGCTGTGAATTGAATTTGCTGATTTTTCGATAGGTATAGAATCATAAAAACTAAAAGAAGATTGTCCTAAAAAGATAGATTCTTATGTACCATAACGGTGTTTTGGATATCATCACGAAAATTCACTACTCTTTCACCCACACAGTTTACAAGAAAACTTCCCACACCAACCGATAGATTCGATAAGCTTGATTGTGTAATTCCTTGCCCAATGCAAATTGAAAAAAAAGTTATGTTCTGCCCTTAATCTACTTCAAATATAATTTCATTAAGGTGAAGTTTCTCTATATGGTTTCACGGTGGTTTCGTTAGTGTTATATTGAAATCACTCTTGATTTAATATGTATAATTGTAGAATATCTTTTTTACGGTGTTAAATTTTAATTTTGTTGTTTTATAGATATAATTGTATTATTTCATTTTATCAAGTCCTTGTGCCCAGATGTATGTTAACTTCATATTTCCCATGATTTATTTTATACATCATTTTGTAATCATTTAGCTTATACCCAACCTATGCATTACCACCTACAAACAACTTCCGTTACTTCTGTGGTTTCAACAATATTTATTTGATTAATGTAAAATTTTTTCATTCCTCTGCCTGTTTAATTGCAGATGAATATTATATTTATTTATTATACAGCCGCTATTTTAGAAATACGCGATTATTTTATTTTTTTATATTATATATATATATATATATATATATATATATATTATATTAATATATATATATATATATATTAATATAAAATAACCGCGTATTTCCAAAATAGCGGCTGTTGAAAGATTGAAAAATGTCAAAAATTCCCAATGTAGATAATGGAATATGATAAAATGGCAATAGTGCCTGGACGCGCCATGATTTTCCCATTGTTTTGTTCCAGAATATTTTATGGGTTGTCACTCCCGTCATCATTTTAATAAATATGTAACCCAAGTGTAAAAATCCAGATTGAAATTTTTGCCAAACTATCAAGCATCAAGCTGGCCTAATAATTGCCTAATAACAAGTTTTCTTCGTGGGATATCTCCGATTTATTTTCATTTTTTCATCATTCATGTCCATGCCTGTAACCTTAATGAAAATAAATATTATTATTATATTTGAGAATTTATTCGGCATTCACTTTTATCCATTATGATCAGTTCATCCACCTCATCGACTGTCATGATGATCGTGAAGAAAACGTTCTTAATTAAACGAGATAAAAACACCACATTTACTTTCTCGCTGTTTTTTTTTTTACGTTTATACTAGCAGTCCCGGCCACGCGTTGCTGTGGCTAAGGTTTTTGTTATAAACTAAAACCCGACAGACGTTTCCTGTCCAAATTTCTATGTTCCCTAAAATGTTTTTCCCGAAAACTCTCGTCCGCGTAGAATTTCTTTTTTTCTATGTTTTCCTTTATGTTGTTCCATCTAGACTATGCTTTTGACTCCTTCCGCTTCCTGTTGTCCCGTTTTTCTGTTATCCCGTTTTTTCTTTATCCCGTTATCCCGTTTTCCCATTATCCCCTTATCCTGTCATCCCGTTAATCCCGTTTTCCTGTTATCCCATTTTTTCATTATCCCGTTTTCCCCTTATCCTGTCATCCCGTTTTCCCGTTTTTTCGTTATCCCCGTTATCCCGTTTTCCTATTATCCCGTTTTTTATTCATCCCGTTATTCCGTTTTCCCGTTATTCCCTTATTCTCTCATCCCGTTTTCCCGTTTTTTCGTTATCCCGTTATTCCCGTTATCCCGTTTTTTCTTTATCCCGTTCTCAATTTATCGTAGTACAATTATTATTTTCGATTGCCATCTTGCAACCCTATTGCGGATCTGTGGATAAAATAAAAAAACATAAAAATCGCGATGGAAAAATAGGGGTTGATCGTAGAAGGGTGAAAATTTAGGGTTGTATTTTTGAATGCTGTATCATAAAAAAATAAAAAATAAAATTTACCAAAAAAATAAAAACAAAAATTAAGGGGTGGACCACCCTTAACATTTAGGGGGATGAAAAATAGCCTATCTCTCAAGTTGGAAAAAATTACACATACAATTTTCATCGAAATCGGTTGACTTGGTGAAGAGTTCACTGGGAACAAACATCAGGACACTGGATTTATATATATTAAGATGAGTTACTATCTGAATATAAAAATAATATGGAAGTTATTGAAGCCAATAAAAAAAATCTTCCGGGTGACAATAATCGTCCGAATTGTTTACCCCTTTCAGAGCCAGAATACAAGAAAATAAAGAATGCACAGAGGTTTCAATTTTTTCTCACCTCATTCCTTTTTTTTCCAAAATTACTATTACATGCCATGACCAATCCTATACTTTTCCAAATGGACATAACGATTTTCTTTAAAAATTCCAACAGTATGTTTTAAATTCTCAATAATGTAACATAATTGAAAACATAAATGGACTTTTGGAGGGGACAGCGATCATTGATTCATTTCGGAACGGCGATCATTCATTCGTTTCACCCGCAAACGTTATGAAAGATATAATGTAATGAAAAAAAAAACTATATTGAATGTGCACTTCCTAAGGTTCTGCAATTTCTAATCGGTTATCTGAGTTGTAACCACTGAAATGAAACACATTAGGTATGTGGGTACACATGTAAAGTGATAAGCTAATTATGATAAGGTAATGTGTGAGACATGCCTTGATGATTTACTACAACAACGCACACACACGATTTTCTAACATTTTTCGACTATACAGGGTGATTTACGTAGGCCGTGCTTTAAGCAGGATCCACATTTAATGGCATGTTATATAACATTGCTATTTAACATGTTACATGCTATATGTTAAAAAAAAGTCCACATTATAAATTTAGTAATCACTACGGGCATCTCATAATACTATATTGTACCTATATAACTCAATTAGTTTGTAGGTCTGTTCTTTGCTCCACTCCATAATGATAATTGATGAACACGAAGTAATAAAGTAAATAAATAAATTGAATATCAGCTCACCACACTAGATTCTCATCCGTACGCGACCCTGATTAATACGAAAAGTTAAATACAAATATTGAAAGTCTGGACGCGTTGTTTTATGTTACAATAGCAATGTCGCCCAACATCTTCTGATAATTACCGACTAAAAGTGGATAACATCTAGTAAGTTATATAGCAGCCAAATTTGCAAAATATGATTAAAAAAGATGTAACTTTGCTATATAGCAGTGTTATATAGCAAGTATGGATCCTCCTTTAGAGGTTTTTCAACTTGCACATTCAGATGAATCAATGTTTTTTTTTTAATTTCTGAATACAGTGTTTCTATTTTGGACATATCCCAATCTTTTTTTCGATCAGACGACATATAGACCCTTTTGACTAATGAGATATGGAATTCTATCTATTACAATATTTGGCCCAAATATTAGTTCAAGCGCAAGTTTACGCTTATCAAAATATAGACAAATATTGAACTTGATATTGTGAAAATCTAGTTATCAATGTAACCTGCTTTCATTTCATATGGGTTGAGTAAATAGAGAACTATGCCGGTTGATCGGTTCTAATAATCACGAAATTAATTTTTAGGTCAATTTAGTGATATATTTTTTCACGTCACTCGATAAGGAATAGTTTTAACTCTATATGTTTTTTCACATGATACAATTTTGAATGAAAAGTTGAACGAATTGAGGTAACGGGAGTATTACCTATTAGAGTTGGATCCTAAACGACTCTTGCGACCTTGAAAAATGTTTCACCGGCAATGAGAGGAACCCATATTGGGTGAGAAACAGCGAGTAAAGACTGACACTCTTACCACTGAGCCACTGGCTCCGATAGTTTGTTGTCAATAGTTTTTTTTTTAGTTTTTTCCCTCCCACGAAGAATAGGAAATTTGAGGCTGATGAAATTTACTACGAAAAGTCAGACACAATTTTGTCCACCTATTGATGTTGATGTTGATAGTCTAAGAGCGGGCTGCAGATAACTTGGCCAATCAAGTAACAAATTGAAATGTTTTTAAAATGTTAGCACTCACAGCAAACATAAGAAGAATCATTGACTGCCTGTGCAAAAGTTGTGCATAAGTTTTGTATGGCCTTTTTTCGAAAAAAGCAACCATACCAATGTAGCAACATTTCGGTAATACTTTCAACATAAATTATCTTCCGAGTGGTCGAGCGGTCTAAGGCGCGAGATTCAAACTGTCGCCAAGGTTATCTATAAAATCATTCTTAAGCGCTTTGCACGCCTCGAGGAAAGGATGAAAATCATCCCGGAGGAGCAGTTGGGATTCAGGAGAGGGAGATCTACAACCTCGCAAATAGTCCGAATTGTTCACGGAGTGAAGGAGTCCTTTCAAAAAGGCCATACAAAACTTATGCACAACTTTTGTCCAGGCAGTTAATGATTTTTCTTATGTTTACTGTGAGTACTAACATTTTAAGAACATTTCATTCTGTTAATCGATTGTCCAGGTTTTCTGCAACCCGCTCTTAGCCTATCAGGACAACGGCTACCTGGTCTGACCAGGACAATTTTTTATTGACAATAACTCGAAGTTCATGATGTTGCTCTGCAGCAGGTTTGCTTGAGTTTAATAGAGTGTAGTTTTTTTTTCCTGAGACTTTTTTACAAGCATGGAAATCGTAAATACACAAGTAAAAATAAGAGTTAAAAAATCAAGTGATAAAATATGGAATTTACATGTGAGAAAAAAAATATATATATATATATATATATATATAATATATATATATATATATATATATATATATATAATATATATATATATATAATATATATATATATATATATATATATATATATATATATATATATATATATTAATATATATAAAAATATATTTTATTAATAATAGTTATATATAATTTATAAAACAATTTAAAAAAATATATAGTATAAACAGGGCGGATTGTTGTTGCCAATATGGAGAACACTGCAATTGTTGGCGATATTTCCAATAAATTGCACCAATTTTCAACAGCGTTCAAATTTAATTGCCGGCAGTAATAGGATTCCCAGATAATTAACTATCACCGCAAAAATACATGATTGGAAATAATACACTCTTGCAAGTTTGATGAAAAAGCGTTGGTCTAAGAACTGATCCCTGGGGTACTCCAGAGGTCACACTTTGAGTAGCTGGAGCCAACATCAACTATGAAGGATCTTTCTGACAGAAATGTAGTAACTTATTTCTCACAGTTACCCCCGTATCACTCGTAACTGATCTAGAATGATGAGAAGTTTGTGTTTCGGAACTAAGCTCAAAAGCTTTAGAATAGAAAAGTCCAAATAAAATACATCGATAGGTTTCGATCCATCTAGATATTTTGTCCATACATCTAAACAGAACACAATATTTGTGACAGTGGATCTAGCGTGGATGAAGACGTGTCGAGCTAGTGAAATAGGAAGAAAGTTTGGAGATTTTCTATTATGATTCCTCTCATTATATTTACAAATTTACAAACACTGATATATCAAACAAAGGTCGAACTAAGGGCTCTGGAGTTATTTGGGTCCGTCTTGTCGCCATTTTTATATATCGGAGAGACAGATGGCTCTTGAAACATTGAACGAAATTCTCAATTTTTCATTCTAATACCAATATCGGAAAACTATAGATTTCAATCCAACAACTTTTGATTGAAAAGTTCGAGGTTTATACAAAAATGGAAATGCTGTTTTCGATCCCAAATTGATAGCAATTTCAGAATCAATAAATAAATTCTGAAATCCACCTTTCTGACTGGCCGCGTTATTGTTTTTTTTTTAATTCCGGGTTATATGCAGTCTGGAACGGGTGGTAAGAGTTATTTAATAGCTTTCAATTTGACCTACTATATACGGTGCTTTTGGGCCTCTTGCCAGTAGTTCTGATTCGTAATTTATCATCCATGTTTGCTACTGAAAATGGCTGCATACCTTAGAAGCATTCCTTTTTTCGATTCTGGTCTCAAGGTTAATCACAAGAAATACCTAAATAGATATATTGACGGTGCTACAACAGTTATACACTATTATACATTATATTAATTCTATCAAGTGGATATTGCGAAAGTTACCCCCACTGTATATGGTACATGGTAAAGATCAAATTCTCCACAACATCCCCACGTGACATCTCATATACAGGATGTAATCTAACCTCTTGCACACCCGTGAATGACGAGTGTATAATGCCATTTTATAACAGTGGTTGAAAATCTGAAAAAAATAATTGAAAACATGTTTTGTTCTTTGTAAAATTCGGCAGAATTTTGGGTGGCGCCACCCGCCTAATTTCAGGTGACCTGCTCGGACGAAAACTTGGCGATTGCCGAATGCAATAAACATTTAACTCGACATTTGAAGGTGGAATGTTGAACTAATTGTGTGGTAAATGTACACATTGCAGGCTGCCTGAGATAGATATTCAATTTCAAAGTGAAGAAAACAACTTTACCTTATTATATCCGAAGTTGACTTCATTCTCTGCTTTGAGGCACTTATCATAATCATCACTTGTAAGAAACAAACAACACAAACAGTATTGAAAAGCGAAACATTCGCAATTCAATATTGTAGTGATTCAGACATTTAGAACACGTGAACTGAACACAATATTTTCGCATGCACGGTTTACAAAGCTGTATACGAACGAAAGTTTGTTAGATTCTACTAGTGTTTTCTGATTGGCTGGTGAATGAAAGATCTTAAGATCTTAATTAACAACTAATCAGAAAACAGTACGCGATGTGCACGAGAATTAATTTAAACATTATTTTCTTTCTATGAACTGTGAATGATACAGCTGAAAGAGGCATTAAGCCTACTGGTGAATATTATGAAATTGTCTGAAGAAGTTGAGTACAAAAACACGTTTTATAGATTGTAGGGGGGTCGATATGGCTCTTCAGCCTCTCCGTACCTCGACCTGTAAGGTCTTTTGTATATTACCCTTCATCTATTCAAGACCCGGAATTCCGTTGGTTGAGTAGTTTTAAAATGGCGGCTGTAAAAAGTTTGAAAAAAAATACTAAAACTTCAATTTTGATACCATAAGAGCCAAACTATAAGTCCTCTGATAGAGCTGCACAACTTTCTTCCAAAAAGTTCGATGAATCCATATTTTGTGTTTGCCCTGTATGCTTATTCTATCTGAGGTTTTTACGTTCGTATCAATCAGCTTTATAGAAAAATCCACGATAAAAATGAAGTTATTTTTGTGAATACAACCACTTCCCCGGCTAAAGCTACGGTGGACATTGAACTAAATGTAAGAGATATTTTGAAAGGACCCTAACTCAACTCTTTTATGAACACCCTGTTCGTATTTTCAAAGAAATTATCCTAATTTTTATTCTGAAAAACCTCAAAAATGTACACCTTTCGTTCCTCAAAAAAACATAATGATAAAATTATATTAGACATTAACAATTTCTGTTTCATTAAAATCATCTTTCTTCATTTTGAGGACCCGAACTCCAACAAACGAAAGAAATAAAAAATCAATCATTTTAATCGCGAAGTCTCCAAAATCATCATAAATCAAACAATCTGTTTTGCTAGGATTCCTAAGCCAGTTTGATATTATATCCAAGTTTCAGCATGGTTTTTGCTTAGGTAGGTGAACAGAGAGTGTACCACTGATTATGTAGTTTTGTATACAGATGCCACAACGCTTGCAGCAGATGCCAATAACCCAGACGAACTCCAAGAAAAATTTAATATGACGAATACGATTAAAACTGTTTTGATGCAGTTTTAGTGCAGGACCAATAGAAAAATTGATAATTTTCTGGTTGAAGTAGGCGATGAAATCATTGAATCGTCAGATAACACCAAATATCTCGGTACTTATATTGATAGCAACATAACCTGGAAATCATGTATAAATCATGTCAGTGAAAATGTTAACGGTGGATACTATGCAGTTAGAATGAAAAACAACTTATAAATGTATACTTTGCTGTACATTACCTACAATACCGCCGCGTTGGGTTGTTTTAAAAAATAATTTATATTGAATTAATTTATCTAGTACGAAAACGCCCGCACAGTGATTGGCGACTCCAGAATCCAACCAGAATTGTAATTTACTACGTCATTCATAAATGCGACGAGTGTTCAAATTAATGCACATCGCGTACTGTTTTCTGATTGGTTGCCAATTAGGATCTTTCTTCACCAGCCACTCAGGAAACACTAGTAGAATCTAACAAACTTTCGTTCGTAGACAGCTTTGTAAACTGTGCATGCGAGAATCTTGCTTGGCAACAGTGTTCCGTTCACGTGTTCTGAATGTCTGAATCACTACAACGGTCGTGATATTATTTTTCAAAACAATATTCAATTGCGAATGTTTTCCTTTTCAATACTGTTTGTGTCGTTTGTTTCTTGCAAGTGAATGTGATAATTATAATAAGTACCTCAAAGCAGAGAATGAAGTCAACTAGTTCTGACTTTATCTCCAGTTTGGATATAACAAGGTTAGTTGTTTTCTTCACTTTGATATTGAATATCTATCTCAGGCAGCCGCAATGTATATATTTATCACATAATCAGTTCAACATTATACCTTTTCAAATGTCGAGTAAAATTTGTATGTAATGTTTTCCTCTGAGCAGGTCATCCGAAATTAGGCGGGTGTCAAATTTTACAAAACATGTTTAAAAAAAACAGATTTCAACCACTGTGATTGGTTATAAAATGGCATTATACACTCGGCATTCACGGGTGCGCAAGAGGTTAGATTACACCCTGTATAACGCAGGGGATGTAACATAAGTGATAGCTCAGTAGTACCTCATTGTGACATCTCAGAGATGTCACGTCACAGATGTTTTTGCATCGATGAGAAAACAGCATGCACAAAATTTGCAGGATGTTCATATATCATTCGTTTCTATTAATATACAATTTTCTGTCATCTAACTTTCAACTGAGGACCACTCCTCCGTAAAACCCTTCGGCTAAGTGAGGGCAATCTCAGCAAAATCACTAATTTCAAGTTTTTGTTCTGGCAACACTATAGGGTCTCATTATTAATCTCACCTTCTCGCATGATATAGGATGAATGTCGTGTGTCATTGTGATTTGGACAGGAAAAGGTAATTCCCGGAAATTCCACGTGCCGGTTTTATTCAGAATAGCTGGAGGCATGGCTTCTGTAGAAATCGTGATATGAATGAAAACGGTATTTAAACATTGACCGTGTAATTGTTCAACCGAAACTGGCGACTTTAATGAAAGGAGCCACGAAAAAAAGCGACAATAGTAAACAATGGATACTAAAATTGTATAATACGACTATCTGATGTTAGGTTTTCTAATCCCAAAACTTTCAAATTAGCTCGCTATTATGTGTCAGATTATTGCCTTGTATTACCGATTTCTATCTTGGTATTCAAGATGACGGGTTTAGTGGCAATGTTTTGTTGCAATAGCAAGTCGAGTTGGAATTGGCTAATGGTGTTTTCAATTTGGTTGATGACATCTCAACGAATATTTCCCTCCTGTCAAAAATCCCATGTAAATGGAGTGCAATTATCGCAAAATTACAGCGACTATTCCACGCACCTTGGAATTTTCACAAAATCTGACCAATCAAAAACCAAAGACAGCTTGTATTATCGCGAAAACACCAGCTGTCTTTCAATTCTGATTGGTCTATCAGCATGGTGTTTTCAACGACGTAACCATGGATACGGATCGCAATGCAAAGTTTGACAGTTTGACCAAAAATAATTGTAGCTGCAAACGTCAAAATGAGTCGCTTCGGTGCTACTTCAAATGAAGTAATAAACCAAAAGTAAATATACCCAGTAACACAAAAAAATCAAAATCTTATATATGGAGACAATTTATGACGTTCTGTGCGGAACGCAACTACAAATTAGATGCAGAAAATAGCAACGAAAGATTAGCATTCATTCTAAAAGACTGGGCATTCAATATGCGGAAAATTGATGGTAGTGATTAAAACCATATGGAACACTACTGCAAAATTAGTACAAGAAAAATATTTTTGTGAGTATCAGAGACATATTGATCCCTTCAAAAATATAATGTTCAAGGAGGCGAGGGCGGCTCGAGATAGCAAGAGAAAATTGTTGCAAGCTGTACCTAAGATGTCTAAAAACCCTGGTGAATGAACTGATTCGATATTGTTTAGATTTTTTAGAGGCACCACCTGTTACTTCAACAGAGCTTCTCTCTCTCTGTGGTAGATGGCGCCGTCCAAAAATGTTTGTCTATATTCTTGCTTAATGTCAGAACCTAATTTCTGACATCTGCAGCATCTTATATGAAATTATTTCCAGCGTTTTGTCGGTATCTATGCGTTTTCCATCTCTTTGATATGGAATCCTATTTAGCTTATTCCTGAGTTTGTTCTTCAAACAATCACTCGTTAATCAGTTCATTAGTGCGCGAGGAATTGTTTATTTTGAGGTAGTGTAGTGTGTAAGGATACTTTTTGTAGAATGGGCCACATTTGTATTTTGTGTGGACTGAAGCCTGGATTTTCGCCTGTATTCAATACCAAAAGCAAGTACAAATCTTGACGAATAATGATATTTCCATAGTTCATTATATTGTATGCATTGAATTTTTTATTTTCTGCAATTTGATGACAATTTCATTTCCAATTCTCCGTCTGCCAAAATGAAGTTAACCTCAAATTTAAATCGTACAAAATACGAAAGACAACACGACAGTGCTTTCTTTGTACAATGTTCGGAGTCTTCGAATTCTAGCTTTGCTATTGGTGACGTTTGACAGATGTCTCTTTTGAACCAATAGCAAAGCTAGAATTAGAACCCGCGCACAGTTCACCTCAAAAAGAAATCTGAGGAAATGAATATACCCTGTTACTGAATTGAAACTGAATCGAAATTGGCGCCATCTGACACGCTAGTAATCTCTATTATCAAGTAGGCCAAGTGTCGCCAAGTCGATCCCAAACTTCTACAGGTATAAGTGCAAGCACCAGGGTTTTTATACATCTTAGCTGTACCCGAAAAAAATAAAATGAGTTCTGTCGCTACGACTACAGATGAATATAGAAATATGTGCTTACAATGGGACGAAGACACGCCAGAGGGACTCCAAAAGAAGTTTTTTCACATAGCTGCGTAGAACTAGCTTGGAGAGGTAACGAAGCAACGTTTTCCAAGTTACATTTTTTAAGGGAGAGACTGACAACAAAGGCTGTTTAACAAACAGAATTGCATATAACCCGATATTCTCCAAAACCCGCCACGGTGGTGATAAAAACTGTGCAGATACTAAATGGCTTACTCAAAATTTGAAAAATCCTGAAATGTGTCCTGTGAGATTATAGCGGAAACTTATATCGAAAAGGGAAATTATTACCAATGACAGACTTTCTCTGACAGTGAATGGCAAGTGGAATAAATATAATAATAATAATTGGTACAAGAATTGCCCTATTGGTATTATTACAATATCAAAACTATCTGCAGAAAAGATAGGATTAGACATTAGAAAACTAAAAATAACAAATCACTCTAATCGTGCCACTGCAGTTAGTCAGTTACTACAATCCGGCGTTAGTGAACAACAAGCTATGGAAATTACTGGACATGGAAGTTCGAGCTCGATGAAACCGTATTTACATCTTAGTGCTGAAAATCATCAGAATATAGTAAATACTTTTAGGAGTACTTCAAGTACATCAAGTAATAATACCAACAATACATTGTAGCCACCTAATAACGGTCATACTATTCAAATTTTTTTCAATTGCACCATTTATAATAATTATAGTCGAGAATAATATATTATGTTCGTGTTCATAAAAAATTATTTATTGTTATAGGTAACAAATTATAATTGAAACAAATAGTTTAAATAAATATTTCATGCTTATAATTAAATTTGAATTATTTATTATTATTAAATTTCTTCCTCTCATTCTGCCGAATTTAAATTTTTTGACCTTTCATTTTGTTCGTGAAATAGTCTAATAAAATACCACTCGTGATTGAATTTATCTTATAAGTCTGTCTTTTATTTCTAAACTCAACTGAGTTGCTTGAAGAAAACACCACTCGTCCTGTGGACTCGTGGTGTTTTCAAGCAACTCAGTTTCGTTTAGAAATAAATCGACAGACTTATCGCGAAAATTCAGTCACTAGTGGTATTACTACTGATAATGGCATTGTAGAAAGCGAAAGAGCCCTGCGATAATTGCACAGATCATATCTATGGCAAATCCATTGTACACTTTGATAATACAGCGACAATTTATAAGTAACGTCAGTTTGATAAGTAATGTCAAAAATATTATTTATTAAAAATGTCTCGTTTCGGTCGGGCTTCATTACAAGCTATTGAAGAAAATGTGTTAGAAAACGAACCAAATAACACAAAACAGAACAGAAAATACATGTGGCGTCAGTTTATGAGCTTCTGTGCTTATAAAAACTATACTTTGGATGAAAAAACACAAATTAATGTTCTGGCAAAAATATTAACGGACTGGGCATTCAATATGCGTAAGCAGAATGGCGATGAGTACAAATAATTTACTGTTAAAACGATTTGGAACGTAACCGCTAAATTACTGATGGAAAAATATTTCACTGAATACAACATCAATTTTAACCCTTTTGCTAATATTGGGATGGTTATTGATGACAAGCTAAAAAATCTTTGGTTTATGCAACATTTCCCATTAACTAAGACTAATAACTAGTAACTAAGAACTATACCTAAGAAAGCTGTGGTGTTTATGCACCATAGAGAAACTAAAAATAAAGAGAGTTGCCAAACCTGCAGTAAAAGTTGGCACCACGTTTAGACAGTGGCGACGTATCTCGCAACTGGCCGAACTAAGTACAGTTGGTAACACCGATTGAGATAAGGCGGGTTTTTCAAATGTGTTACTTTTATATGATTGATATGGTATATATTTTATAAGTGATCGATTTGCCATTCTTGTATTCCATATGAATGGTTGTATCATATAAAATACTGGAATGGCAAATCGATCACTAATAAAATATATACAGTAATCGATTCGTAGAAGCTGTTAGTTCGTTCGTGGTTAACATAAAGTTCCAAAGTAAATATTTATTTCATGATATCAAGAACAAAATTAAACATCTTATAAAACACGAATAATAAGTTAAACACTATAAAAACACATTTTATTGTATCTAGGACAATGTACAATACAGACAAAACAATAATAAAACTCCGAAGAACAACAAAATTAAAAATATTCTTCAGTCGCTTATCATCAAATCAACCAAAATAAAAACATATTACATTTACAACAAACCAATAATTTTGTTAATTTATTAGCACAAAGGAGACCATGTACTTCGTACTTCCTCAAATGGTGATAGGAAATGAAAACTGATGGATGGAAATAAGTACCAGTTTGTGAAAAAATTTCTGCAACTGATGGATGGAAATAACTATCAGTTTGTGTAAAGCAGCTTATATTTTACCTTGTGAAAGAATATTTCGAGGAATTTCAGCGTCAACTCGAATAACATTCCATTTTCGACGTTGGGTTCATAATTCAAGTCCATGGTATAATTTCTATAATTAATTTTTCGATGACAATTAACAGTAGAATTCTGAAATTATTACGTGGTTTGTCATTTTCTGACAAATGTCGAAATTGGAAAATTATCATGTCACCAGCACAAAACTGTGTGGGTGTTTTGTGGTCGCCAGTCGTCTGTTGATTGCGGGCAGCGCCTCCATGCGCGACTGGCCGTACCAAAAACTTGGTGGTCAAGATCGCCAATGTTTCAAACAGTCTCTTTATTTTTAATTTGTCTATGTTATGCACTCTCTTGTTAGTTCTCAATGAAGAAATTTGCGCATGCTCAAACCATATTTGATACTTTGACGTTTGACAGTCATAAATATAACCATTAAAATAAAATACAGAAACCTGTCGAATTTGAAAATGGCTCGTAATAAAGGGAAAACGTGTTTAGCACTATTTTTTTGCAGTTTAATACTTTTGAAAAGCCAATCGGTAATTGGAAGGCATCGTCGATATGCAGTGAGACCTCTAAATGGAAAAAGAAAAGAAAAAGGTCATTTTCAGAATCTGGTCAAATTTATGAAAGAGAAAGACATAGAACAATTTAGGAAATATACGAGGATGAGTCCTGAGCAATTTGATCAACTACTCGAGATTGTTAAAGATGATTTGCAAAAAACTGCAAGCAAAAATCCACTCAGTCCATCTGAAAGACTCACCATGACCCTCCAGTAAGTATTTTAACACATTTCCACTTGAAAAATTTACTTGATAACTCAATTTGCAGTTATTTGTCCGAAGGATGTTCTATGCAACAAATTGCATGGGATTTTTACGTTGGGAAAACTACTGTGCACTTCGTCATAAAAGAAACGTGTAAAGTGTTATGGGATAAACTACAACCTTTGTATTTGGAGCCCCCTTCAGTTCAGGACTTTGAAAAAATTGCTAAAGGATTTTATGAACGATGGAACATGCCAAATTGTTCAGGGGCTCTAGATGGAAAACACGTAATGATCCAGTGTCCTGCCTTCTCGGGATCAGAGTTTTTTTCTTATAAAAAATCATTCAGATAAACAATCACAATAGTTAATATATAAAAAAAAAAAACTTTTTTTATTTTTATTTTTTAGTTTTACTTTGCTTGCAACTTGTGATGCCTTTTATAGATTTTGTATGATCGACATTGGTGCACCTGGGTCCTTACACGATAGCCAGGTGTTCCACTCTAGTGTATTCGGGAAAATGTTTTATAGTGGAGAAATGCCAATTCCTTCTCCGACAAATCTGCCGATCACTATACTTATTTTACCCCACTTTTTAATAGCAGACCAGGCATTCCCATTGCACTCCAACATGTTGAGACCATATCCTGGCAGGGAATTGACAGATCGCCAAAAAATTTTCAATTATCAACTGTCACGTGCAAGGAGGACCATCGAAAACACATTTGGCATTTTGGTACAGAGGTGGAGAATCCTTAGGAAACCTATTATAGCCAATTTAGACACCTGTCAGGATATTGTTAAGGCCACAGTTGTTTTGCATAACTTTCTACAGCGAAAGGAGGAACTTTTACCAGAATCCCAGAGAAGGTACTGTCCCACTGGTTTCGTTGATAGAGAAGAATGCTCTGGTATAGTTATCCCAGGACTATGGAGGGAAAATATCTGCGCAACAGAACTGAAAGCAATTGGTAGAATTGGAACAAATAATTATAGCAAGAATGCCAAGCTGAATAGGGAGATTTTAGCGAAATATTTCGACTCTCTCCTTGGAGGTGTGCCATGGCAAGAACGTCATATATGGGTAAATATTTAGTTACATCACTCATGCACTCCGAATATGGGGAAAACACTTTTCTTACGTGTTTTTGCCTCCTGAACACGAATCCGGAAGAAAAATGCGGCGGTCTCATACCGTTTCAGGTTACATCGCTTTTCCGAAATAATTTCAAGCACCGTTTCTCGCACAAAACTCACTCAAAATGCCTCCTTCTTTTTACCAGCATAAACAATACACCCTAAATCACTCATTTTCGGCACAACTTTGCACAAAATATCGTCGTTTTTATCGAAAAATTCCTCCTTCTTACACAGTTGCAAGTGAATTTCTTTGACAGATGACATTTATTAACTTTTTTAATTTTTCATGTTGGTAATAAATTAATCGGACTGTGTAAGAAGGAGGACCTTTTTCGATAAAAACGACGATATTTTGTGCAAAGTTATGCCGAAAATAAGTGATTTAGGGTGTAATGTTTATGATGGTTAAAAGAAGGAGGCATTTTGAGTGAGTTTTGTGCGAGAAAACGGTGCTTGAAATTTATTTCGGAAAAAGCGATGTAACTCTGAAACGGTATGAGACCGCCGCATTTTTCTTCCGGATTCGTGTTCAGGAGGCAAAAACACGTAAGAAAAGTGTTTTCCCCATATTCGGAGTGCATGAGTGATGTAACTAAATATTTACCAAGTTTATTATTTCAAATATTTTTTGTGTTATCATAACTCCTCCAAATCCTACATTTTGTTTTATAATTATAAGCGATAAGAAAAAAATAAATATTTTCCTTGGTAATGTTTATTACAAGAAAATTAAGATGTATAAAATAAATAAGTAGAATTAACATCACAAAAATAAATACTTTTTTTAGTAAATAAAGAAATAACTGAAAATAAATAATCTGGCATATAACAAAAAATAAATGGAAAATAATAATCACAAAAATATCACTCATGAAGAAAAGGAACTTGAATACTTGTTTTTAGTAAATAAAGAAATAACTGAAAATAAATAATTCTGGCATATAAAAAAATAATCACAAAAATATCACTCATGAAGAAAAGGAACTTAAATACTTTTTTTAGTAAATAAAGAAATAACTGAAAATAAATAATTCGCATATAACAAAATATAAATGGAAAATAATAATTATCACAAAAATATCACTCTTGAAGAAAAGGAACTTAAATACTTTTTACAAATAAAGAAATAACTGAAAATAAATAATTCTGGCATACGTATAACAAAAAATAAATGGAAAATAATAATAACAAAAATATCACTCATGAAGTCAGTCTAAAAAACTTAAATACTTTTTCGGTAAAAACGAAATAACTGAAATTAAATAATACTAGCATACCTATAACAACAAATATGGAAAATAAAATATATAACAATAATCATAAAATATCAATCTTCCATATATTTCAAGAGAACTCCAGTGATGTCATGAGTTGCCCTGGTCCTCCCTAACTCCGATGGAATTTTTCTTAAAGTGGCGGAAACATATTTTACGAAGGCTTCCAGCGAGTCTTGATCTTCGGGTTTTTCGAGATAATTTACAATCGACGCAAATGTTTTATCGATGGTATTTCCCGAATCATGTAATGATTTTCTTTTTTTTTTGATATTCCATGTTCTGGTGTTTTTTTTGTGGCTTTTAAACGAGGATTCAAATTCTCCTTCAAGGCCGTTGTTTCTTGGGGACCTTGAGGTTCCTCTTTATCAGGGCTCTCTTCGATTGAATCTTCATTCTCTTCCATCGGCTCACTTCCCTCTTCAGACTGAGGGGCTTCAATCATCTCGTTGAAGGTATCCCACTGAGAAGAGGAAGGTTGGTCATCAGCCGCATTTACTCTTTTTACATTACCAAAAGTTCTGAAAAAATGTACTCATTAGCTTTACCGAATCTTATTCATTATTGGGTATACAATACCTTCTAGGTGGGACATGTTTGTCGAGAAAACCCATCACTTTAAAATATACTGTAACGTAAATAAACTTAACTTGGTTCTACTAATTTATTTAACGCTTAAATATACAACTTAATTTATATTACTACTCCACTGTATAGCTCGATCGTATGGGCTCGTTCAGACTGTTTTGACTCCACTTGAGGGTCGCCTATTTATCTCCGATACAGCATTCTCGATGTTTCGAATTCTGGCATGTTCCAATTGTTTCCAATATTGACCGTTGTTTTCCGTGGCAGAGCGACTGGATGGTTCTCGAATATCTCCGGGGATGATCTCATCGCTGTCGACGGCAACGCGCGAGGCGACAGGTCCGGCCTAGGTTCGTTACATTGCCCCTTCTTAAAGACATTTCGTCCCGAAATTTCATCCTTGGAGTGTGACGATATCTGCATGACTCCCCATATCTGCACCGTGAAGTTCGATGGAAGTAACACTCCACGGTCTTCATGATCGGTCGTGGAAGAGGGTTACAGCAAACCAAAATCTTGACGCCGCTGGATCTGAATATCGCCTCCAGCATACTTCTTATGACTCTCCAGTCCAACCCATCAATACCACAGGATAATTTTGGAATTGCTAGATCCACCAGGTTCTGGTCCACCATGGTATCTCTTAGTTTGGTGAGACTCTTCCAGACATCTTCATAGGACGGTTTATCTTGGGAATGCCTCTTGGTAACTAGGTAGTAGATGTTTCTCTGGCCTTTCTTCCTGTAGCACCCACCAACTCATGAGATTTTTGCCACACAGTGCGCTAGTGCGTAGTCAGCAGGCACCTCGAAAAGGTCTCGTGACTCCTCTCTAGTAACCCCATGTAGAACTTTCTGCCCGTTTGAATACAAGGACATAAACTTCTCGAACGTCATATCATCCTCCGGTGGCTTGAGGGTGCGAACTTGGTCATGGTTTCCAGCGTAAGGGGCCAACCTGTTGAAATGGACGACCCTTGGTTTCCCTCGGGGTGGCTTATGGATTCGGTACACAAGGTCGTTTATCCTTTTCACGATTTTATACGGGCCTTCCCACGAGTTCCGCAACTTTGGTGATAGTCCACGACGACGTTTGGGGTTGTACAGTCCACTCCCTTTACAACAGCTAACAGCTCTCGCCTGGTGACACAGTAATTGCGCTCTGGTTTGCTAAGCGTCTTGCTGAAATAACCAATGACCTTCTCCTGTCCCTCCTGGATCTGAGATAGGACAGCTCCAAGTCCCACGTTGCTGGCGTCCGTATCCAAAATGAATTTCCCTTTGGGTAGGGGATAGCTCAGTATAGGTGCGTTGATCAAAGCTCCTTTCAGCTTCCTGAATGAATCTTGACATTCTTCGGACCACTGGAACTTTGTTTGGCCTTCCGTGAGCCTGGTCAGTGGTTTAGCGATGTTGGCGAATCCCAGCACATATCGGCGATAGTATGTGCATAAACCAAGGAAACTTCGAAGTTGGTGAATGTCTTTTGGGATGGGCCAATCCTTAACAGCTTTGATCTTCTGGTCATCCACTGCTACTCCTTCTCCAGAGACAACGTGGCCGAGGTATCGTACTTCTTTTTGGAACAGATGGCATTTCTTAGGGCTCAGCTTCAATCCGGGTTCCTCAGTCGCAGGAATACTTCCTCCAAGTTTTTCACGTGGTCCTCAAACGATCTGCCGACCACAATTATGACGTCGAGATACACTAGACACGTGTTCCATGAGAGTCCTTTCAGCACTGTCTCCATCAATCTTTCGAATGTGGCGGGAGCATTACAGAGCCCGAATGGCATAACGGTGAACTGCCACAATCCTGAGCCGATGGTAAAAGCAGTCTTTTCTCGATCTTCCTGAGCGAGTTCTACTTGCCAGTATCCACTCTTCAGATCAAGGGTCGAGAAAATCGTGGAACCAGCCAACGTGTCTAGGGTGTCATCTATTCTCGGGAGAGGGTAACTGTCCTTCTTCGTGACATTATTAAGTTGGCGATAGTCTACACAAAAGCGTGTCGATCCATCCTTTTTCTTCACCAGTACGACTGGAGAGGACCAGGGACTGTCAGATGGTTCGATAACTCCTTCTTTTCCATATCGCTGACTATTTTGTCAGCCTCTTCCTTCTTGGCAAGAGGAAGTCTTCTTGCTGATTGCCGGATCGGTCGGGCACCCCCAGTATCAATCTTGTGCTGGACCACATTAGTTCGACCCCCTTTTCCTTGTCCGGTATCGAAGATGTCTTGGTACTTTTTGACTAAATCTCTTAGTTTGGGCTGTTGAGCTGGTTTTATATCTTTGGAAGAGATGGTAACTAATTTTTCTAGTTCTGTGGGCAAGTTGTTGGGTTGGCTAATCGTACCTCGTACGCCCCGGATCACAGATGAAACTGACGAGCAGTGCCCTAAAATTGTTCCTTTCTTTGAGGTCACTGGAAAGTAATTGACATTCATGACCCTTACCGGTACAAATTTTTCAGCACGTAACAGGGTTTTCCCTAGGGCAATCCCTCGTCCAATTTTCTCATCATGAAGTTTGGGCTCGAACATCACCACGTCTCCACTGCTCGCACTCCCGTCCAGGCGAGCCTCCAGGATGGTTTCAGCCCTCTCAGGTACGCTTACATCTTCAGCCAACAGCACATGGATCAACTCTTCACTTCTCCCATGAAGTACCAGCTCTTCTCCGTTGACACGTAGGACGCCGTCTTTGAAATCCAATTCAAACCCTCTGGAATTCATGATGTCCATTCCGATGATTGCATCGTCTTCGATGTCCGCTACAAGTGCCTGATGTTTCACTTTAGTGCTGCCCAAACTGCCATACGTGCTGGTTCCCCTGTTGCTGTGCGTAGCTTCCAAGTTGTCGGTTCAATTCGTTCCGGTGTTCTGGCAAAGGAAGGCCCGAGAATTGTCCTAGTCGCACCTGTATCTAGCAGCATGGTGCAAGGCTCGTTATTGATGAGACCGTCTACGAAAACACCTCTGTTCTGTCGTTGCAGGATAGCGACATATGCGTTGTTAACCGGGGCTTGCTGAACACAGGCCGACGATTGCCCCTTCTCGTCGACCTTCTTTAGTTTTCCTGCATCGGAGTCGTGTTTTCGAATGTTGGACATTTGCTACGCACATGTCCAATTTTGCCACAATTCCAGCATCTTATCTGTCTTTTCTCAGGCAAAACTTCCTTCATCACTTTTCTTATGGCAGCTTCCAAGTCAGCATGCTCCTGTGAGTCTTCTTCAATACTTCGAACTTTACTTTGGTTTTTGCAGGATTGTTTTGCTGCCTCAAATTCCAAAGCGCGTGCCAGTGCGTCTACGAGATGTGTTGGACGAGCTAGTGTCAACGCTTGTCTGGTTTCTTGGTCACGGAGTCCATCCAAGAATGCCTGAACCGCTAATCGCTCCATTACATTTTCCGGTGTGGCTGGATATGCAAGACGAACCAAGCGGGCAATGTCAGCTTCGAATTCTTGTAAGGATTCGCCCGATTTCTGGCAGCGATTTTTCAGTTGGGAGTGGTATACGTGTTCCAAATGGGCCTGGCCATATCGTAATTCTAGATGTTTAATCAGCTGATCATAGTCCTCCTGTTCTTGGGCGGTAAGAGTTTGTAGAATATTCGTCGCTTCTCCACGTAATGCAAGTGTTAGTGCTATAGCTCTTTCCCCTGCATTCCATCCATTTGCTTTGGCCGCTGCTTCAAACTGTCGGCGGTAATTTTCCCATGGAGTTTTCCGTCGAATTGAGGCGGCTTCATGGAAAGCTTCCTATTTCAGAAATGACCTTGACATCTTGTATACCCTCTTGAACTTTATCCAAGTTCAAACTCAAGTCCAGCATTGCATTTTTGTTAACCATCTCTGTGGAGGGCGCACTATCAATTCGTTTTTCCAGCTTACTGATCGTTTCCTTCATCTTGTCCATCTCTGCCTCGACGGTTCCTATTCTTTTCTCTAGACGATTCGCCACACCACAGAGTTCTTTTTTTAAGTCTTCTGTGTTTTCTAGGAGCTTATCTTCCAGGCTTCTTGAATTTTGTTGCAGCTCTTCTTTCAAGGATTCTATTATCGGACTCAAATCACCTCCGGGAACTTCGAATAAAAATGTTTCGGGGTCCTCACCTTCTTGTATAAGTCCTTCTGCAAGTCTTTCCTGGAGTACTTTTTACCCGTTGTTTCCAGTTCCCTTTCCTCCAATTCCTGTTTCAATTCCGCTACCTTCAAATCCGCAAGGCGCACTTTTCTTGAACACATTTTGTCTTTGACGAGGTATCAGTCTGTTTCACACGAAAAGTTTATCAGTTTGTTAAAAATTCACTTCGCGAATTCTTTTCCACGGGCCACGAGTTATCAGTCTGTTTCACACGAAAAGTTTATCAGTTTGTTACCCAAAATTCCACTCGCGAATTTTTTTCTATTTTGGGCGTACAAAAAGGTCTATCAATTTATTTTTCTGACTATCCACTCCACGATCACTTGTTTATTTTCAAAATCTCACTTCCGACACCAATTGTAACGTAAATAAACTTAACTTGGTTCTACTAATTTATTTAACGCTTAAATATACAACTTAATTTATATTACTACTCCACTGTATAGCTCGATCGTATGGGCTCGTTCAGACTGTTTTTGACTCCACTTGAGGGTCGCCTATTTATCTCCGATACAGCATTCTCGATGTTTCGAATTCTGGCATGTTCCAATTGTTTCCAATATTGACCGTTGTTTTCCGTGGCAGAGCGACTGGATGGTTCTCGAATATCTCCGGGGATGATCTCATCGCTGTCGACGGCAACGCGCGAGGCGACAGGTCCGGCCTAGGTTCGTTACAATACCCAAGGAGGTTTCGATCCAGACCCAGATGGAGTGCATCTCATACTCCTTTTTTCGGTTGTATATTTATGTCGGAGCTGCTTCCATCGAGTCTCGACAGCTTCTTACAAGAGTAAAATATATAGTATACATAACTAGTGCAGCTACAATGGTACTTACGGTTCTCTTCAAGAATAAATGCAATGGATTCCCAAGCATTTTCCCTAGCTGCTTTATTTTTGAAAAGCTTGTCTCTTTTGTCGTAAAGAAATTTATACTTCTCGACTAAGTCGATTAGGAGGCTATCATTCATTTTTGTTAATATTTATCACGAAAAACTCGAAGAAAACTTTTGTTGCGTATAAGTATAAATAGAACACCGAACACATCAATTTCAATCACAGATCACGGATCAGAAGAAACTGTCACTTGTTAACGAAAATTTTTATTCGGCGCAGGCGCACATCCTTTTTTGACTAAGAACTTTAGTTCTTAGTTAAAAGTTTGGCAACTTTCTAGTCATAGTCCTTAGTTCTTAGTACTAGTAGAGATTCCATAAACGCTCTCATTGATTTGCTAGTTTTGAATCCTTAGTTATTAGTTCGCTTAGTTATTGGGAACGTTGCAAAAACCATAAGAATTTATAAATTAATAACAGTTGACAGTTTACTCGGGAAATATTCCCCCGAATTACACTCGTGCATCAAAATAACCGGATAATTTCGCATTCCAGCGTGTTGTCTTTGAAAAACTGCATTCGGTCATTTTCATATTTTGGAGAAAGAGCCCTCCACCTTCGGTGTCGGGCAAAAATTAAAATGCAGTTTTATGACAACACGCTGTCATGCAAAATTATCGGTAATTTTGATGCACTTGTGCAATTACTTACGAAAACTATGAATTGGGATCATTAGGGTTCGTAGACACAGACAAGGAGCAAATATCCCAAAACCGGTCCGTAGGTGGTGGTCAGTCCGAGTAGGAGTGAGGTGGTTAATATTTATACAGGGTTATTCACATTATTCGACACGAAACATTACGGCTAAAGCATTTGATTTAAAAAAAAACCCTTAGGATGGATAGGGACCTATTAGCGCTACATTTTAAAAATATTTTCATGTTGTACAGGATGTGCCAAAAACACGAAACGTATCAAAGTTGTTATTTTTTAAATGGAATACCCTGTATATTATTTCATTTTCGGATTTTACGATCAAAATGAAGCCAAGTTTCATTAAGATTTGATTCACCTAAACCTTATGGTTTTTTAAATATCTCTTATTTTGTGAAAATATATCAGTTTTAATGCTTAAATTCTCAATTGGTGTTTTTTTTAACCAAATTAATGCTAGAGTCTACTAATTGAACAACTTTTATACTAACTTACTAACTTATATAAGGTGTGTAAAAATTAAGGCAAAATAATTACAATTTTTAAACGGCAATAACTTTTTAATTTAAATAGAACGCCCTGTATTTTATGTCAACAGCTTTTTTCAAGAAATTTTTTTTTATGATTTTAAAAAATTTTATAATTTATCAAGTCGCCTATGGCGTTTTGACGAATCAGAATTGATTGAAATAAACACCGAGATCTAATATTAAATGAGTTTATTTTTCAATATTTTAAATGTTATGCATTAGTTTAAATTATGAAGAAAAAAAATTGTGGATATAAAACAAGCAATATTTGTTACCAAGTGTTCAAAATGGCGACCATCAGACCCTAAACACAATCGTATCCTCTTTCTAAAAACTTCAGCAACATTTGCCAACATACGCAGGCTTACATTTAGAACAGCTTTTCTTCATATTGGTGGTGTATTATAAACGATTCCTTTAATGTATCCCCATAAGAAAAAAATTAGGTGTCGTCAGGTCGGATGACCTTGGGGGGGCAATTTTGGAATCCATTCCTTCCAATCCATCGATTTCAGAAATATTCACGGACCTCACGATGGCAATGAGCGGGAGCTCCATCCATTTGACGCCACATCATTCTTTTTATGTCTAAGGGAATGTCTTGTAATAGGACTGGAAAATGATTTGTTAAAAATTCTGAAAACAACATTCCATTTAAATATCCTTCGAAAAAATCAAATATTGACCCATTATTCTGCCCCATACATTCCCTGACCATCTGTGTTTATTATGAATAATTCTAAATTGATATGGATTGGAATCAGAATAATAGTGGAAGTTATGTCTTTGAACAGTCCCATTGTTATGAAAGGTGCACTCATCACTAAACAGAACGAATTGAAAATGTTTTCATCATCTGCAACTTTATCTAATAACGTCATACAAAATTAAATTCGTTTCCCATGATCGTTTTCGGAAAGTTCTTGGTGAAGCTGGATTTGATAAAGATGGTAAGAATTTTGTTTTTTTAACTCTTGATATGGTAGCTTGACTAATACCGATATTTTCCTCAATTAGGTTTTGACTTGTATGGGGATTTTCGATTACAGAGGCAATCACCGCAAATTCAATTTCTTCGTTTTCCGTCAAAGGTTTATTTTTAATGGGTTTTACATATTGAATACTTCCAGTTCGTCTAAATAGTGTTAACAATCTTTCGAATGCTGCTTTATTTGGATGATGTCTGTTGGGAAACAGTTCAGCGTAAATTCGTGATGCTAGAAAACAGTTTGAAAGACATTCTCCGAGTATGAAAATCATGTCGATTCTTTTTTCTATCGGATAAACTAGCATTTTTTATAACAATATAAAGATCACAAACTACTGCTATCACTAATATATATATATATATATATATATATATATATATATATATATATATATATACATATATATATATATATAACTTTTCAAAACGCCATAGGCGAAAAGGGAAACATTCTCAATTGAATATTGATAGAAATATTTTTCTGTTAATTGAAAAATCCACGCTTAAAATGAAGTTATTTTTTGTGAATGTCTAACAGAAAACAACTACTTCCCCGGCTAAAGCCACGCTGGACATTGAACTACATCTGATAGATATTCTGAAAAGGCCTTAACTCAAAAGAAAAAATCTAAAATTGAAAATTTGCATTTTCATTCACATAGTTATTTGAGTTTCTATTCCAGTCTTAATTAAGAACTCATAAGATGAATGAGGCAAAGAAGAATGTTTTCCAAAAGAGAGTACTCACCAGAAATCATTCGTAACATTGACGCAGGAGAGACATTGCATTCACTAGGTCTTCAATACATTTTTGTCGACGAAAATCTATTTCACGCTTCCACGACCATCAGGAAGACCGGAAGAAATGGGAAACACATTTTCAAGAAGCAATCTCACTTTGCAAAGATGGAAAAAGTTAGAATCATTTCTTTTGGAGAGACACTTTGAAATTAGTGTTTTCTGACATTAAAACCTGTTAGGCATTCACAAAAAATAACTCCATTTTAATCGTGGATTTTTCAATTCACAGAAAAATCTTTCTATCAATATTCAATTGAGAATGTTTCCCTTTTCAACATGAATACCCCACAAGAGGTTATCTTGACAATGGAAGATAGTGACTAAAGTTTATCTTTCAGTCACAGATGATTCCACATCTGATTTTATGAACATCCTGTTTATATTGTCAACAAATCAAGCCATAGACGACTTGATAAATAATAAACTTCTGAAAATCAGTTTGCAAAATGAAAATGTGCATTTTACTTGAAAACGTGAATGTATACTAGTAATCGATAGACAATTAAATTTGACATCTGTTGTTGACATAAAAGACAGGGCGTTCCGTTCAAATTAAACAAGTTATTGCCGTTTAAAGATTGTAATTATTTTGCCTTAATTTTTACACACCTTGTATAAGTTAGTAAATATTTCACAAGTGCGATATAAAAGTTGTTCAGTTAGTAAGTAGCCTCTAGCATCAATTTGGTTGAAAAAAAGAAAACACCACTTGAGAATGTATGCATTAAAACTGATACATTTTCACAAAACAAGAGATATTTTAAATGAAAGCTAATGGGATGTAGAGCTTATTTGAAAATGAGAAAAGTAAATATAAACACATTTGTCGGTTTCTTCTTTCCATGTCCCAAAATTAGATATACTAGCAATTTGTTGATCCGATGCAAAAAAATTACGAAATACTCACAAAAAACAATTAATGGCTCCATGTTAACACTATTCGCTCCTCAAGGTTTAAGTTCATTGAAAAAATCCATATTACTGCTAATCACATTGTGAAACAAAACCCTACATTTCCCATGCAAACATGAATTCTAGTTCGACCAGAAATCTTACAGACTCATTTTAAATGGTAATCTCATACCCTCACAATGGCTTATTGTTCGAAGTATTAAATTTAATAGCAAAGGGTCTTCAATGCAAAGATTAAAAAAAGGATGACAGAGGAATAGATTGTTGCCGTGAGACGCTAAGAAAATGCATTTCGCAAAACGGGTTTAAAATCAAAAAAATTAAATATACGGCAAATTATGGAATCGGCCCGTTTAAATAGGAGGACGATGGAATATTTCATTACAATCCCTGAATCTATCATACCCCATGACAGGTTTTAATGTCAGAAAACACTAATTTCATAGTGTCTCTCCAAAAGAAATGATTCTAACTTTTTCCATCTTTGCAAAGTGAGATTGTTTCTTGAAAATGTGTTTCCCATTTCTTACGGTCTTCCTGATGATCGTGGAAGCGTGAAATAGATTTTCGTCGACAAAAATGTATTGAAGACCTAATGAATGCGATGTCTCTCTTGCGTCAATGTCAATATGTCTGTTGTTAAATCTACCTGAAAATTCGAAAAAAATCCTTGCTTGTATATTATAATTTCAACATAAAAAATAGCAACATTTCAACCTGGGAATAACTGAATCTATTTAAATGTATAGTAGCATAATTGCTTACGATTTCTTACTCCATTAACGCCTCGTTAATTTTCTCAATGTTTTGTATTTTAAAAAAATATTGGTTTTGAAAAGTTTAATAGTGCAATGGAAAAATATTCGCAAACTTCAAGCAGCTGATTTATATAATTTCCCTTTAGAATATTCTGAGTTTTCAATATAATTACAGAAGTGCTCAAATTCTGCATAAACATTCCACAGTTCATCTCGCAAAGACAAGTACCGAATAAGAAACTGATTCATCCTGGATTCACCAATGTAATTTAATTAATTAAACTTTATTTTTGACCTGCAATTAAAATTACTGGGATTTGTGACAGAGCTGCTATTGATCATTTCCGCTAATTGACCTCGAGTTTATCTGGTTCATTCATAAGTTTCTTC
Organism: Gonioctena quinquepunctata; assembly: GCA_018342105.1. Lineage (NCBI taxonomy): Eukaryota > Metazoa > Arthropoda > Insecta > Coleoptera > Chrysomelidae > Gonioctena > Gonioctena quinquepunctata. The sequence goes on along the minus strand of JAFIRS010000156.1, from coordinate 675,440 downwards.
CTGAATCATACACATGCCATTCTATCATACACTGTTTGACTGCACCATATATAATTTTTCTATAACCTATTTCTCTGAAAATATGTTTCATACAATTTTCTATATCACAGCTAGATTTATAATAAGTGCTAGGAATTTTTTCGGGGGTAATATCATAGGTGCTAAATATTTGGAATAGAAATTTTACTGAGGATTTGAGTTTTATTCCTAATTAAACCATGAAAGCGATATATGTGTGATACACTTAAGATGAAGACACCCCTGTATTTTAGTCATTTTAGAAAGCAGAGATTTGATTTTTGATACAGACGTAGACCTTCATGGGAAGCACTGTGACAGCCTTAAGCCCAGCCTACTGCGATCCCGAGAAAAGGGCAAATTCTCGATATTTTGCTTCGCGTTGGAGATACCGAAAAAATTTATTATATACCGAATTTCAACGCAAAATTCGAATTTTGTTTTTTTTGTCATTTTTGTAATTTTTTCCGATTTTCAATTAATGGTTCTGAATAAGAAGCTACGAAAACAATAAATTCGTCATAATGTAGGAATAAGAATAAAAAACCTAATATTCATTATAAAAAATACAAATTTTGATTATTAGTTCTTACTAAAAAGCCACAGAGACGATAAAATCGGTCAAAATTAATTGACAATTAATGAAAAACTATTTATTGAACCGAATTCGAACAGGAAATGAAATAAACACTAACATTGAAAGTCATTTCAAATATTGTCTCTCTCAACTGGTCCGCCCTCAATTCTGATACATTTTTCAATTATTTTTCTATTATTATTGGCCACTCTCCTAAGTTCTGAAATACTTATTTCACGGCAGGCTTGCCTTATTCTCTCACAAAGTTCTTGTCGATTTCGTGGCTTGGACTTGTAAACCTCATTCTTGACAGTTCCCCAGAAGTAAATATCCATTGGTGTTATGTCAGTAGAGCGAGGGGGCAATTGTTCATATGGGCTATTTCTACCAATCCAACGTAATGGAAAATGTTCATTTAACCACTCTCGAACCACCCAAGAATTATGAACGGAAGCTCCGTCTAGCTGAACGTACATCTCTTGTCGCACATTGAGGGGTAGATTTTCAATGATTTCCCATAATTCATTATCAAAAAAATTCAATAGTCGTTCAGCGTTAATGGTATTATTGAAGAAAAACGGTCCAATTATTCTGTCGCCTAAAATACCACACCATACATTAACTTTTTGAGAGTATTGGTCCTTACAGTTTATAACCCAGTGGGGATTTTCGGTAGACCAGTATCTGCAATTTTGAGCAGATACTATTCCATTGGTAGTGAACATAGCCTCATCAGTAAATAAAATTTTTCTTAGGAAATTTCTATCATTTAAAAAATTTCCTTGGGCCCAATAGCAGTAATCTAATCGTTTATATTCATCACCTTCTTTCAATGTGTGCAAGAACTTTGGTTTAAAAGGTTTGATTTTATGACGAACGAGACATCGTCTGATTTTCTCCCTACTCAAATTTAATTGCTCAGACCTTTCATTCAAACTAATTTTGGGATTGGCACGAACTGAAGCTAAGATATTATCATCAACATGGTACCTTCGATTTCGATGTGGATTGTCAATAGCTGGACGATTCTTTGATACACTTCCGGTTTGAGTAAAAAGTTTATTCACGGAGGCTGCCGTTCCATGTCGAATACGATTTCGTTGCTGATGTCTTCTGTTGAATTCATGAGCAACTTGTCTCTACTTCGGCACATCACCAAATAACCTTATTATTTCAATTTTTTCGTAAATTAAGACGTTCAATGGGCATTTTGTTACTGTTTTTGACGCATTTACTTTCAAACTGACATTTGGTATAAATAGTTCATTTGTTTCCATGACACTCTAGCCCAAACTGAAAACTGTTGAAACAGAAAATATGAGACTTCTTTGAAACATTGAGAATGACGATTTTCCATCCAAAATTAGGCAAATGCTATTATTCGCAACCAATCATATTCAACAGAAAATTGAAAAATTCCTCAAAATTGGAGACAGGCTAGTAAAGGAACTAAATTCGATTAACTTACATTTGATAAAATAATAATTTTCAATTTTAGTTATTTAATACGTTTATTTCATTGATTTTGACTATTTTATCATTTCTGTAGCTATTTATTCAGAACCATTAATTGAAAATCGGACTTAAAAAAATTACATAAATTACAAAAAAAATCAAAATTTAAATTTTAGGAATGTAGGGTCAAAATCGATTTCCAGGCAACTTTTTCAAATAACTTTTTTCGGTATCTCCAACGCGAAGCAAAATACCGAGAATTTGCCCTTTTCGCGGGATCGCAGTAGGCTGGGTTTAAGGCTGTCTGTACCAAAAATCAAATCTCTGCTATCAAAAATGACTAAAATACAGGGGTGTCTTCATCTTAAGTGTGTCACACTGTATATATATATATATATATATAAAAGGATTTCGAGCTCACTACATACCTACAGTGATTTAATATTCAAAACTCAAATATTACTTTTTATCTTGTCGAATGAACCACGGGTCTTGTGTGAGTGCCTTAATAATTTATCTAAAGCATTCGCAGAAAACCAAGCAGTGACGAAGTGGCCTTGTAGTTAGAAGATATGCTTACCTTTTTCCAGGCTATTGACAAATTTGACAAATCCTAATAATCTTCATGCATTTCAATTATCTCAAATTTATATTGAAACCATAAATTATGTTAAATGGGTAATAGGAGACGGAAAAATAGCAAAATATGCTTAAGTTAAGTATGTTTACATAAGGCAAATCGTTTAACATCAACGAGGCAACCCCCTACTGCCCCTTCACAGGTGCGTACTAGGCGTTTAGGGACAGGTAGGCCCAGACGAATGGTGCAAAAATACCCTCACACTCCCCCAAAATACAATTTCGTTCCTAAAACCCCGGTTGTTCGAATGAGAGGTATAAATTATTATAAAATATCAATTTTCCAGTTAGAGTGACGAAAATCAATTTTAATTTTCAATCTCTACATTGTAAGTACAGCAGAAAACTTGAAGCAGGCACTTCTACAAACTTGATTTCAGGATATCATTGAGCTGAGGATTTTTATTTTCTACGAAACAAACAACATACACAATTTCTAGTTTCCACACTGAAGATAAATCACCTATATGAAGTGTTTCTCAACTACATTTATCATATGCATATCTATTTGGTTAATATGACTCATTCGTTGATAATTCATAATAATTCTCGAGTCAGTGACGTGTTTTTCTTGAAAACGAATACCTCGCTATGTATCATAGTTGGCTGCATTATTTCCATGGTCACGTCAAGAAGGTGCAGCTATTCGAAAAAAAAATGTAAATATTTTTATAACCCATTTTCCCAAGTCAATTGAATCAACTTGAAGCATCGAACAATGTCAAGAAATTAAGTCCCAATAATTTGTATTGCACAATAGCCCGAAAACTCACTTTTATCCTGGAATTTCCATCAAATCGCATGGAACATTTATATCATATGAATATATTCGACAGGATTCCAATTCATTTGAATTTAAAGAAATATCAATATGAAAACAAACATTTAACAGTCATAGACGGAATTTCCGTAAAAATGCTGATCAATCTATCCGTTTCTGCTTTGAATATGGCCAACTAGTTAAAGTTATAAATTAATTATACAATATCATTTTTACTGTTGAAGTTTACGCCAATTTATAAGCTGTAGGATTTTTGATTGCGCATCATGAACTTTTATATATTATCGGGTGTCCCACAAGGACCAGTATCGGGTCCAATGCTTTTCCTTACATACTTAAATGACCTGCCACTATTTTGATTTAAGAGAATTTTATAATTTTTGTCAATGACCCAACCCTCTTTTGACATAGAAAAAATATCGAACTTATCAATACACTTTTATCAAAGAATTTGGAGATAGTGAAACAATGGTGTAATTCTAATTACTCATGACTTATTAGGAAAAAAAATCTTTATCTCATTCGGCTTCAATTTTAGAAAACAAAAACACTGCCAATATCTAGGAATATTAATAGCGAAAAAAATTAAATTTATCATTATTGCATTAAACAAAACCAACAAAATGTTTGATATTTCCAAAACCACTAATTGTAAAAAGACATTTTTTCAAATGACAATATATTTTAGATACACAACCCTTAGACTCCATTCGACTTTGAGCTACGGAGGAGGACAGGTGGCGTCCTTGGGGCTCGAAGTCAAGTAAATGTCATTACAATGTCCGCCGTTGAAAATATGCTGTGCAAAAATTAATCAAATTTAGTTAAGTTAAACAAAAATGTTGTGAATAAGTCATACCCTTTCTTCTCTTCGCAGCAACGGTACCCAGGCCGGATGACAACGGAGTTGTCGGAAAAAGGGGCATAGGGGTGTGATATTGCCAAGAGCAAGACTTTTACATCCCCTGGATTACCAATTGGTTGAATACGCCTATTAAGGATGTAAAAACCAGCAATATATTGAGAGAGTGATCCCTTAGACTCTAAGTTTCACGACGAATCCATTGATGATTTCGAATCGAAAATCGGATAGATAATAATCCTAATACATTTGTCGAAAAAATATGAGGAAATTGGGGTATATCGCTCAAATATGTTGGATACAAAACTGAATTAAAAAATATCAATTTTCACATAAGTTTATAATCCATTCCAACAAAAAAAAACTTCCCATAATACTACGATTAGTTGAAGAGAATTAAATGTTCGAAATTCAATTCGACAACTCCCTGACATTTTCTGGCTCTCAATTGTGTTTCGCATCACATTTCGCAACATAGCGGGATTTATGTTAGCACACTCTTCACGAATGCTATTTTGTAAAATTTCAAGTGTTTGAGGCGGTGTATAAAACACTGGTTCTTTCACATAAACCCACACAAAAGAGTCTGAAATATTGAGATCAGGTAATCGAGCAGGCCAAGGTACAGGACCATTCGTTGCATTTACTCGCTCATTAAACTGGTTAATTAAATAGTTCATGACTTGGATGATATTATGAGGCGGAGCCCATCTTGTGGAAAATACGTCAGTTCAGAAACAGCAAGTGGTAGTAAGTCCATTAACAATTCTTCAATATAATTCTGAAGGAATTCTAAATGCCTTGCCCCTGTCAATTTTCCTTGAAATAAACTTTGTCCAATTATTTTACTTCCTATTACACCAGACGTCCACTCCGAATCTTTCAGGAAAGTTACTTTCCTTTGTTAAATGCTGATTTTGTTGCGCCCAATATCTACAGTTTTATCTGTTAAACATTCCATTGTTCGCGAATCTCGACTCGTCGGAAAACAAAATGGAAGTAACAAAGTCGGCATTAACAGTATTGTTCTGAAGTAACCAATCACAATAAACTAATCTTCGATTTCCATCATTTTCATACAAATACTGGTGGAATCGGCACCCAAATGACCTGTACCTATATTTTCTCAACATCTTCCTTGCTTACTCATGACTGATTTGTAACTTATGGCTAATTTCCCTAGTAGAAGCGAAAAGTAAAATTTTTCACACGAGTGGGAAATATTGTGGCACGAGGCGTAAGCCGAGTGCGGCAATCACACGAGTGTGAAAAATCACTTTCGCGCGAGTAGTGTACGCTACTTTTCCTACGACCACCTATTTTATTAAACAATATGTAAATATTAGATCGTGTATATTGAGTTGCCTGACTAATCTTACGTTTTATATGTGACAGTCTATGTTTGAATATTGTTTCTATAAAAAGTGCACATGAACTTAGAATTACTTTCATAGTGAAATAACGATAATTAACGTTTATTTGAAAAAATTACAATAAGTAAGTACTTATTAGATATAACTGGGGAACAAATTGAATTATTTAGAACCATAAAAATTAAAAGTTAATTGGTTATTGTTACAATTTGTAAATTGTAACGGTGTTTGCGAAAGATTTGTTTCAATATTTTCTCGGATGCTGCTTGTAATTATTGTGCTCATCGAAAAAGTTGAGGGTTTTAAATTCATGTTTTCTAATATGGCTGACTTACGAGATATACATATCTCTGATAACGTTGATTCAAATCTGAATTAGCTCAGATGGAAGAGTATACGGTAGATGACCGCAAGGTTGTGGGTTCCATTCTCGGCGTCAACATTTTTTTTCTTCTTTTCTTTATTATCTACAAATAATTAGTTTTTAGTCGAGTTTTTATGTAAATAATATCAATAAGGAAGAGCAATTAATAATTACATCTGTAAATCTTACAGAATTCACGGGTTTGACGGCTTATTGACAGCCGTGCGGAAAGTTACTTTCCGCACTAGTGCGGAAAGTACTTTCCGCACGCGTGAGAATAAAGGTCACTTTCCATGGGAGTGTTACTTTCCTATGTGGTCGTAGGAAAAGTAAATTTCACCACCAGTTGCAAAAAATACAGGAATAAAATTTGTTATAATTTTAGGCTAAACTACTTGAAGTACTTATTCATTGTTATAATATTCTCTGTACATATTATGAAGATTAAATTTTATTCGATCAATACATAATATGTTTGGTAAAAACTAATTATAAATATCAAGGCCGTACCCAGAGAAAAATTTGGAGGGTTTGGTTCTAAAGTAAATAATGCAATGTAAATTTTACCAAATTTTATTACACACACATTTTTTTTCCACCTTATTCCAGATATATTATACAGATTTCGAAGGGGTTTAACCCCCTAACCCCCCTCCTCCTGGGTACGGCCTTGATAAATAATAATAACATAATTTGAACAATTGGTGATAGATAGATAGATATATAGATATTTATTTCCAAACTAATAAAACATAGAATTAGTGGGTCGTCAAAATAGTACAATGTATAACATATAAGTGTATATAGACATGTATAAAGTAAAATTTACACTAAGAATAAAGTAAAATATAAGATATGAGGACAGACTGGGAGAGAGTCTATCACAAGAGTTCGAGTTCAGTAATGCTCAGATCAAGATACTCCTTGATCGAATAGAAACATTTTATTAGTAAGAAAGCTTTGATCCTGTTTTTAAATTGATAAAGGTTGAGACACTTAATCTTTGAAGGTAATTTGTTATAAAGTTGCAGATTCAGAGAATTTTTTTGTGACATCAGGAGCCTGCATCTAGGAGTCGTGAGAGAATTTGCATTGCGAGTGGAGTAAGAGTGTATTTCTGATTGCACAGTGTATTTGTTTTTGTTTTTATGAATTTCAAGTAAGGATGAATATAGAAATAGAGTAGGAAGTGGCATAATTTGAAGATTAGCAAAAAGAGGGCGACAGTGTTCGCGATGATGAACTCCAGCCATGACTCTAATAACTCTTTTTTGCACTAAGGAAGCTTTATGAGCGTGGCACGAGCCACCCCATAATAGAATACCATAAGCCATGTGACTTTGGAATAAACCAAAGTAGCATGATTTAAGTACGTGCAAACTAACGCAATGCCTCAAACGTCGGATCATAAAGGTGATACTTGATAATTTTTTTGTTAAAGACTCTATATGAGGAGCCCAGTTGAGTCTATCATCAAGTTGCACGCCAAGTAATTTGACGCTATTTCCCTGAGGAATATTTGTTTTAGAGGAAACGATGAGAGACTGATTCTTCTCGATATTGATTTTCAGTTTATTTGATGTGAACCATACTTGAGCTACATTTAATATATCAACATCTAAAGTACTAACGTTTTCTAGGTTAGTACTTTGGGAGACAAAGGTTGTGTCGTCCGCGAAAAAACGCTCTTGATCGGTGAGGTACAGTAGTAGAGGTCATTAATATAGATCAGAAAGAGGAGGGGGCCCAGAACAGAGCCTTGAGGGACACCATGGGAAATGTTCTTACGATTAGAGAGATCCCCACCAAGTCTAACACATTGGGTTCTACCACCCAGATAAGATTCGAAGAAGTCCAGTGCCAGGCCTCTGATACCATAGAAATACATCTTTTGTAGTAGGATAACATGTGAGACACAGTCAAAGGCCTTAGATAGATCACATAGCGTGAGTTGTGAATGTTTGCCTTTTTCCAGGCCCTCGACTATGTCTGACACAACTTTTAGAAGAGCCTGGGTTGTTGATCGATTTTTCCGAAAACCAAATTGGCCAGGACATAAGAGAGAGTTGCTTTCAAGGAAGTTATATAGTTGTTGTTTGAGAATAATTTCAATAATTTTACCCAATATCGGTATAATCGAAATAGGCCGAAAATTGTTAATGTCATCTGTGCTACCCTTCTTCAGAACCGGTAGGACCACAGAGTACTTCAGAGCTAGGAAAAGTTCCAGAGGAAAAACAGTTATTTATTAGAATAGCCAAAGGATCGGCAAGGATGTCGGCTACAGATTTGATGATTTTACTGTTGAGCTCGTAGGCATCAAAAGCGTTGGAATTCTTCATGCCTAGAATAATATCATAAACATCAGCAGGGTTACCGGTGTTGAGCTCGTAGGCATCAAAAGCGTTGGAATTCTTCATGCCTAGAATAATATCATAAACATCAGCAGGAGTTACCGGATTTAAAACAAACGAGTGTACAGGAGTTTTTATTGTTTTTAGGTAAGATGTTGGTTCATGGGAAATGAGAGGTAGAGAGCTTATGATTTGCTCGGCAATAGAAGTAAAATAAATATTGAATTGATCCACCGGTATATCAGACTCAATTTGCTTTTTTCTATTTCTATTACCTTCATGGTTGATTATGTTCCAACTGTCCCTCATGACATTCGTGGAGTTGAGTAGGTAGCTGTTGTAGGCTTCAGTATTGCAAATTATTATTTGATTTTTATAGTCCCTACTCAATGTTTTGTATGCATTTAGAGAACAAGTATCTCTGTCGACATATTGTATGGTTTTCAACGCATTTAGCGTATTACGCATTTGAGTAAGTTCCTGATTCACCCAAGTGACTGGTAGTGAATTAGAAACAGCGTCTTTTTTCCTCAACGGAAAAATAGAAATCACAAGATCGTTTAATAGATCAAGTAGATTCTGCATATGGAACTCAGGAGTAATATTATTGTTTAAAAAGCAACCCCAATTATAGTCCATAAGGTGGGATCTCAACCTATCTAGACCGTGCCTGTGTATTGACCACAGCTGACAACGTAGTTTTCTATGTAACATTAATTTCCGTTTTTTCCAAGGAAGTCTCTCCAAGGATGAGAACACGACGCTTTTAACGCACTAACAAGTAAAAAATAATATTAATATTCAATGACTATGCCAAAAAGCGTGGGGTGCTTTGTCGAAATCAATTAAAATAGCCCAAGATCCCAGAGCCGGCAAACCTACGTCATTTTAGCAAAGCTGAAATTTTGAGTATGAGTAGTGTGATACGTAGTTAAGAACGTATGCATACTTGCTAGCTTGAAAGAAGGGTGCTTTTACGGGTAGCAGGTATAAAAGTACATAAAAAACTTTCTTACTTACGTTGAAGTATGGTAATGCGTTTGATAATTGATATCGTCCAGTTGGCCAAGCCGTCTAAGGTGCAAGATCTAAGCTCTGATATCAAAAACTGGCGAGGGTTCAAATCCCCACGCCTGACGATATTTTTTTTTAATTTTTCCCATCGAAATTGAGAAATGATTTGTTTTTTTTATTTGAATATTCATCCCAAAACTGAATCGTTTCTCAATTTCAAGCTAGCAAGTACGCATACGTTCTCAATTACATATCACACTATTCATACATATTACCGAGGGGGAAACAACTACCCAAAATATGTACACCATAATTAAATATCTGATAATGAACAATATTTAAAATATATTTAAAAACTCAAATATTTAAAGTATAGTGAAGCTATTTAAAGTACCTACTAGAGACGTATTGAAAATAATCAAAATATACTGAGGGTATTGAAAATACTGGAAATTTACGTAGGTTTGAAATATAATGAAAATAAATGGAACAGAGTGAATATAATATTTGGGGTAATTAAGGTAATGAAAACGTGATGGAACTATTGAACTGAAGGAATCAACGATTTTGGTATAATTTACCTCGTGTTTTTACAAAAGTACCTAAAGTGTATATCTGTTGGTGAGAAATTAAACTGTAAGTTTTCAAGTTATTGGGACATATTATTATATTTCATTCAAAAATCCTTTATGAGGGCAAATAACTGAAAAATAAAAAGTATTCCAAAATAAATATTTATTAATATATAAAATAAATAATATAATGAATAAAGGTTTAAATGTCAAACTAAAAACAAAAGGCATGATCATAAAAAAACAGGACAAATAATTTTCCTAAAAAATCGTTTCTTTCCTAAAAACCTTATTCGGAGTATTTCGAACATTAAAAAAAAATTAGCCAAATCGGTCCACCGCTGTTTTTATAAATTAAAAAAACAATGTTACCCCGACCGGGATTCGCTCCTGTGACCTTCTGCTTGGTAATACATGACTCGATAGTCTTTTTTTTCACCAAATTTCTTATATATTCGAATTTTCCAATTTCCGGACAACATTCCTGATTTTTTTGCGTGTCAACCATCCTCGGGCTATTACGAACATCAAAAAAATTATCCAAATCGGTCCAGGGGTTCTCACGTTTTGCGCTTAGAAAGAATCGCGATTTATTTTTATTATATAGAAGATTATAAAATAAATTTCCAATAACTTTTCTAAAAAACCTCATGGGGCGCATGACTTAGGTGAATTATCCATGCTTCAATTATCAATTGCATGTGCCCCACGTTTTTCGTTTCAAAGCTAACAACTATTTTCATAGCTATTGAAAATTCCCAATAAAATATGTTCAGGGCAATCCCTATTGGTTAGGAATCTGTATGGGGATATACATCTGTATGGGGCTAGGATGTTACCTTCACAGAATTTTAGATTTTCTAACCTCACTTTCTCCCTTGCGCGATGCCTATAAGGTCGAAAATCGCAATAGTGTTCATTATCGCGGAGCACACTCTAGATCGCAAAACAACGTCCGCTCGTCACCGGTATGGAGATATTTTTTTGTTATCCTAACCTCGTTTTTTGTGCAAGCTAATAAAAACGTGGTAAAAAAAATAATAGTAGTTTATGTAAAAAGTTCGCAAAGTGAGGGTTTAACGGACGAATCCGAATATGAAGATGATGTCCGCTAAAGCCATTTGCGTATGTGTTGCATACAACATTTGTTAGCTTTCCTAATAAACAGAACATAAATGCTACACATATTTATTCGCCGTGCATATATTTTCAATCACCATATATATGCTAGTGTAAGGAAGTTGTGCAAAAATCTAGCAAGCGATTGTTTATCAATGACACATTGGTCAAATACTTGTCAAATATTAGTGTTCATTTTTCATGAATAAGCATTCCAAAAGAATATTTCGAAGAAAACGTGTGCTGTCACTTCACCGTCCTAGTCCGGTAAAGTGGTATTTTGCGGCTATTCTCAGTATTCAAAGTGGGCATTTTGTGGAGCGTGTACAACAAAATAATTGTAGACTGAACTGCATCCCAGATATTTTAAATATATTCGAGGACTGAAAAGGATATTGTATAATTTAAACTGTAATGAAATACTGAGAATGAAAACAATGTTAAACGATAAGTATTTCTTGGGAATACCGACAAATATTGAAAATTTTAGATATATTGTACATATTTTGATGAAAATAATATTTAAAGTATGGAGTGGATATTTTTGGAATAAAAGTAATATTTAAAGTATGAAGTGGTATTTGTTGATACTGAATTACTGAAACTGATATTGAAATCATTTAAATATATTTGAGATATTTTGGTAGGTACTGAAAGTCGTATTGAAATATCAAATTTTCTGTTTGTACACCTATTTAAAGAGTTGTTTCTCCCTCACATATTACACTATTCATTCATATTAAACTTTCAGCTTTACTCCAATAGTATTATGTTTCTCAAAGATACGCAACCAAAAAGCACCCCATGCTTTTTGACATACCTAGTCGTTGAATATTAAAATAATTTTTTAATTTTTAGTGCGTTATAAACGTGTTTTTCAGTTTTTTTAAGTATAACTTTATATTTTTAACTTGAATTAAAAAGGATCACATGTCAAAATTAGAAAAAATATTGTGTGAAACACGTTGGAAAACCCTATTTTTCGTAACTCGCTTTCTTTTGCAGAACTCGCTTCGCTCGTTCCGCAGAAATTCGCTCATTACGAAAAATTGTGCTTTTCTCAACTGGTTGCACAAATAACTATTATTAATCATTCATGTCCAGCAGATTGGTTGAAAAATCAAATGTACCAAATTTTCGTCTCAAAATTATGTGATCGTACTCAGAATTGTCTCTAGAATAAAAAAAGTGAAAATAAACAGGGTGTTGCATTTTAACCCACGGAACTAAAGAATATGTTGACACCCGGTATTTAGGTAATTCATCCTAATTATCACTGTTTATCATTAATAATTTGTTTACAAGCGTTGCTTCATTTATGTGACTTCGATACCAACCAATTGAAATAAAGATGACCTATGACAAAGGAGGTAGATAATTTTCAGATTATTCAGTTGTTGTGATTAAAACAAAACTTGAAAGCAGTATGTACCAATATTTCAAGTATCCTCATTATTTATCTGTCACTTATTTCAACTTACCTCTGCTGTCAAAACACCTCGCACAGTTATCCCAACTTGAGGTTCGACTTTGATGGTAACACCAGCTTCGATGATTAATTCTGCATTCCTTTCTATGATGATATCATTCCTCAGCCAGTGAGGACTTTCCACTTTTGTAATAATCAATTTATCGTTAACAATAGTCCCACCTGAGAGTTCTCTCAGCGCTTTTCTTGTCTCGATAATATCGTATTTTGGTTCATTAGTGAAATACCCTGCGCTTTCCTGAGAAATAACCAGATTTGAAGACACAACGATAAAGTGGAGGAGAGTCAACAACGTCCGTACAAAACACATTTTACTTTTTAGTTCGATTCACTCATAGTTGATTGATCGGACATTAACTGGAACTAGCACTGACCCCGATTTGTTACGTTTTTGATTCACAAATTATATAAATCACCGATAAAATATTTGTTGCATGCACACCACAACAATGAAAGGTACACACAGTCCCCCACCTTGGCAACGCTATTTCGAAACACTCGCATTCTACGAAACGTTATCAAAGGCAATTGATTAATTAAACTTTCCAATTCGAAAAGGTAAGTAAGTAACATTTACCGACGAACTGTTTCACCTATTGAAGTTCTCGCGCACCCACACAATAGATGATGACCGTTGTATTTTTTATGGCAAGCTTTAGGGGAGTGAGAAGGTGCGGTTAAACTCGTTTTTTACGTAAAAAGTCAACGTCACGTGACGTAAACCCCCACTCACCTGTCTCAGGTAGTCATGAAACAGGTGCCGTCGTGCTTTGTTTGTCCGCCAGATAGCGATATTTACCGGGCAGAGATGTAGCGATCTTGGCAGTTGGATCTCAACTGTGCTTTTGTTTCTTATTCGAAAGATTCACGTGCCATTTCAAGGCGCGTTGCCCTTTAAATTTTCGAATAATTTGGCGTAGGTAGTCGGTAATTGCAGAGGTAATTGGTGTCATTAACGCAGCCGTAGAGTCGCGTATTCCCTATTTGCCTGATTATTTCTGGATTAGTCATTACTGTTTGTTATCAACGTTATCTTGATGTTTGTTTAATTTATCGTAGTCATTCGCCGATATAATGAAGGGTTGCTTTATTTACATTGTTTTATCGATAACTCGCGTTCAATACACCTGATCAACAGTTACTAGATACTCAACATACTGAGCGCGCGAAAATAATGTTTAGAATAATATTCAGCATTTTTTGACGTAGGTATTTATAGGTATGAAGTTACTGAAGCATTTCTTGACATGTTTTTTGGGTAACCTTCCACAGTCTGAAAATGAAAATATAATCAGGAAAATCTATACAAGTGTAGAAAGGGCAAACTGATTAGTTCACCCCGATAAGTTATTGCGTTCACCAAATTATATTTCCTATAGAAAAATGATTCAATTTGTCAATAACTTGCCGTTTTCTGAATTTGCCTATCAATTTTTTTTTTTTTTTAAATTCAAAAGATACTTTTCCATATAGTTTTTGCTTGACGTTTCGGGGACTGAGGTATATCTGCCCCCGTTCTCAAAATCTTCTAAATCTCCTTTAATTGTTTTATAATTTGGATTTTTTTTTCTTGCAGAGTCTTTATCGCTTTTTCAACTGACGGATGTCGATTGAGATCTGCCAAAAAAGTTTGAGAGTGACGTATTGCTCATGATATATGGGGTGTTGTTCAGATCAGTTTATTAGCCTTCTACCATATCTCACTTCCTCTCTGAGTAGAGGTAACCATGTATGATCCATTTCAACAGAATTTGTTGAAAAGCAGTTGTTATTGGAAAGAAGAATACAGGCCGTTTCTTTCAATTTTCTCCTCTCTTGATGTGGTTCTTTCATCAAGATTTTTGTCCTATTCCATTCAATATGATCGCCATTGGATGTGAGGATATGTTCTGCAATTTTTGATCCAGTTATTTGTCGATTTCTGATGTAACTCTGATGTTCACTTTGGCGCACTTCCAATGGTCTTGACGTTTCACCTATATAACTATCACCACAAGAACAAGGTATGTTGTAAACACAGTTTTTGGTACTCTCTTCTGCGTTTTCTGGTTTTGTTTGTGTTAGTATAGATCTCAGTGTGTTTGTTGTTCTAAATGATGTTCTCACATCATACCTATGTCCAATTCGTTTGATCTTTTCAGATAATCCGGGGACATAAGGTATTATATGTTGGTTGTGAAATGTGTAGGTGGTGGGAGTACTCCTGTTGGTTGTGTTAATTGGTTGTTTGATGGTTTTTTGTTTTCAATGTCAGTGATTGTTTTTTCCACAAACTGATCTGGATATGCATTTTCCTTGAGAACAGATTTTATGAGGTATATTTCTTCCTGTAGATTCTGGTTGGGATTGCAAACCGTTTGGGCTCGATTATAGAGACATTTAACTATGCCTTTTTTCACACTGGCATGATGGTTTGAGTTATAGTGTAGATATCGATTGGTATGCGTCTTCTTTCTGTGTACAGATGTTTCGATTCGGGATGATGATTTTTGGATCATGACATCTAAAAAGGGGAGTTGGTTGTTTTGTTCTGATTCTAACGTGAATTTGATCGTCGGTTCTTGACCATTTATATGATCCAAGAAAATGTTTAATTCTTCTTCACTTCGATTCCAGATAGCGAAAACATCCATCCACGTATCTCCACCATATTTTTGGACCATTGTGGAATGTTCCAACGAAAGATTCTTCAAAGTATTCCATGAATATATTACTTAAAATGGGTGACAAAGGAGAACCCATCGCCATACCAAACTCTTGTTGATAAAATTCGTTCTTGAATTGGAAATATGTTTTTTCTGTGCATAGTTTGAGTAATTCTATGGTGGCACTGACATCCAGTTTTGTTCTTGTCTTCAGTGATGTGTCATTTTCTAATCTTTCTTTCACTATTTCTAGAGTTTTATCAATAGGGACATTAGTAAACAAACTTTCGACATCAAAACTTACTAGAAGATCTCCATCTTGAATTTGTAATTCATTCAATTTCTCCAGAAAGTGAGGGGTATTCTTTATAAAACTATTTCCATTTCCAGATAGTGGTTTCAGAATGTTGAGTAGGTATCTAGCGAGTTTTTGTGAAGGAGATCCAATGGAACCAACAATAGGGCGTAGAGGATGAGATTGTGTATTTTTGGTAACCCCTAAAAATGTGGGGGTTTGCTGTGGTGTGATATTAGGTCTCTGCGTTCTGTTTTCGTGAGTATGTTTTTGTGTTTAGCTAAAGTTCGGTATATTTTGCTTTCTATTGATGGGGTTGGATTTTTGTTTAGTTTTTTGTATACTTTGTTTACTGATATGGTAGTGTCTTGATTGAGTGTGTGATATGTGGTGTTTGAGATCATTTGTGTTAGTTTGTTCTCATAATCAGTAGTGTTCATGATGACTGTTGCGTTACCTTTATCAGCTGGAAGTATTTTGATCTGATTGTCTGATCAATGCATCTCTTTCGTATTTGTTTAAATTACTTCTGGGATGATAAGGTTGTGTTAGTGCGTTTTTGCAGTCAGATCTGTAATCACCTGCTACTTCAGGTGGTAAACGTTGGGCTGTTGCCTCGATGGCAGTGATCATTTCTACCGTTGGAACCATTCTGGGTGCAACTGCGAAGTTCAGTCCCTTTGCCAACACAAGTTTTTCGTGTATGTCTAAGTTTTTTGATGACAAATTGATTACAGTTTTTTCAGAAATTGTGTTGTTGTTTGATATGTGTTGTGGGTGTATTTGTTTCTCTTCCAATAATTTGTGAAATTTGTTTAATATGTATTCTGTTTCTCTTTCGATTGTATGAGTTGTAGGAAATTTGAAAAATCGATTATCCTAAAATTTGCTTGTTGCAAAAAAAAGATTGCTATGGCATATCAGAAAATATCGGATGTTTATCCAACTTCATACATGGTGACCCAGGGGTGCGTGCTCCATAACTTTTTTCTATCCAAGCTATCGACTTGTTTTTGGATTCGCCACTAAATTGTCGTCGATATAACGCACCCGAGTTTCTTATGCCTTGGTTTTTCGAATGTTCCTGTTTTCCTAGCTGCTGCCGAGTCGGTAAGGACGGAGAATAATGAAATATTCCGTGGAGAGAAAAAAAATTCCGAGCGTCGGGGGCGGTTTGGCCTCGGCAATATTTTTATTGAGTATCCTGCCACCACCATATTTCGTCAGAACGTTCATGATAAAGAATAATGGAATAATCCGTAGAGAGAAAAAAATTACCGAGCGTCAGGGGCGGGTTGGCCTCAGCAATATTTCTATTAGAAATCCTGGTAACACCATATTTTGTCAGAGCGCTGATGAAGGGGGATAATGCACGATTCCATCAATAGAAAAAAATAACGGAGCGTCGGGGGCGGTATTGCGGCGGCAATATTTTTATTAGAGATCATGCCACCACCATATTTCGTCAGAACGTTCAGGACGGAGAATAATAAAAATATTGCTGAGGCGTTCGGTATTTTTTTTCTCTACGGATTAATTCATTATTCTCCATAATGAACGTTCTGACTAGTGAACTTAGTAGGTTAGGGATTTAAATTAAATACATAATTCGTTTGAACCGTCTATTTCAAACATATATAAACGATTCGTACAAAAGCTGAGTATCGACTAACTATGTGTATCTCATTCCTGATAGCATCTCTTGTTTATAAGGGCCAGCAGTGTTTATTACAGTTAAATCAGACCCTCTTGAGAATGCCGCACAGAGTATTTTTCGATGAATCATAACTATTTGATTTGTGTTTTTGTTTCGGTTTATCTAACGGTAAACTCAACACTCCCACTCAAAAACAAAACCATAAGAAATATTAATAGAAAAATCAATTCAAGCCCACATTTGATCTAGTGAGTGAGAATTTTGGTATAGATAGTGACTTTGTGAGGGCATCAGTCAATTGTTTAGTATTACTTCATTTTGTAATATTTGTTTACGTGTACCATGATATTTTATATCAATATGTTTGGTTCTTTCGTGGTTTGTGGGAATCTTTGCTACAAGTGCAGCCATTATTATCTTCGAGAATATTTCATATATTCTGCTTCCGTTGACGGCGCAGCTACTGAGGTTTGCCTTTTTGAGTTTCAAGAAATCATACAGTTTTCGAAGGCTTTGGATAGGTACCCTCTTGTACTTTTTCTATCCATTTCATTATTACCCCAGTCAGAAAACACAATCTTCAATAATATTTACAGAATTATTGTTGCGTGTATAAGGTAATTTAAGGCACATAGAACCTTTAATATATCTTCTCAAAACTCTTTTCAGGCATGTCCAAAGTTCTTTACTAGTTTTACTTTGGTACCTGCCGAAGTTCTTTACTAGATTTACTTTGGTACCTGCTTAAAATGGTTATTCCCAGACAGCACTGGATATTCCATGAATATTCTTGAATGTGCCAGGGATTTACATATCTCTTTTGGAATATTCCTAGAATGTGCTGGTGGGGAAAATTTTAGATATTCCTTGAAAATTCCATGAGGAATATTCCCGGAATATCCAGAATATTCCATGAATAATACTCCTGGAATATCCTCTGGGAATATTCCTTGTATATCCAGAATATACCTACGATATTCCATGAATATTCCAGAAAGGATAATCCTAGAATATTCCATGAACATATTCTATGAATATTCCGAGAATATTCAAAGTAATTCAGGAATATGATAGTAATATTCCCTAAATATCCAAGGGTTTTAAAAAAAACCTTCCCAAATTTAAAAAAAAAAAAAAAAATAGAACAAAACATATAAATTTTAAATTATGCTAAAATTCAAGTAATGTATTTGCTTACATTTGCCAAGAAACAAAACTTCATTTTGAAAATTATGTAGTAGTGCAATACGTAATTGTTTTCCTCAGAGTATTTGTGGATTGGAATTGCAGGTTCCACTCAGAAAAAAAAACATTTGATTTCCGCAGACTGCGCACCCCTTCCCTACAATGAAATAAAACAACATGAATTTGAACAAGTCTATTCCTATATAGTTATAATAATGATAACACATATTTTATTAACCCGTTTCTTCTGTCACTACGGGGATATATCTGAAAAACAAGAATTGCAAGATAGAACTACTGCTATCTGAATCAGAAAAACTTGAATCCATTCTATCACTAATAGTTTCAACTTGATTGCTTAACTGTCCTTTTGCATGCTATGATGGAGTTTGTGTAAAAATTGTATTAAGAATATTTTCAGTTTCCTGGGGTACTTCCTTATACCAAGCACTGCTTCTTTTTCTTTTAGGCATTTTGTAGAAAACGCCTTGAAAATGAAATGATCAGTGATATACAAATGAAATGTTTATGGAAGAAAATGAATGGTAACATAAAAGTGTACTTACCACATTGTGGTGATTATTAAGAATATTTGTTAAACAATTCCAAACACAGTAGTTTCACATACAAACATGCAAAAGTAACCCATACCAGTAAAAAAAAAAACAAAATATGTCAAATGTCAATTTAAAATGCATTCAACTTTACAGCTCTGCCATCGGGTTAAGCTACGACTACCGGATGAACGACAGACGCTGACGCGCGCGGAATGGTTTTGATTGGTCGTGGAAGGGCACCTCGATATTTTCCGACCAATTACAATTTGGTCAGTACAGTAGTGTATTTTTGTCAGATTGTCTGAACAAAAACTCTGTTTGCAAATCAAATACATCTATTGGCACTTTTTCTCGTACTTTTCCCATATTTTGAACTCGAAAATGGTTATTGGTGTTCATTCCATATGAATAAGGAAGAATATTCCATGAATATACAAAATATTCAATTTTGATTATTCTATGAATATTCATACATGATTATTCCATGAAGTTTCACACAGGAATATTCTATGAATATTCATACAGGAATATTCTCACGAGAATATTCGTGGTACATTCTCCCGAGAATATTCCAGGAATATGCATATTGGAATATTCCTGGAATATGCTAGAGGTATGTGAATATTCTAGGAATATTCCATGTATTTCGGAATATACTCTTCTCTTTTCGGATATTTAGAGAATATTCTAGAAATATTCCGTGCTGTCTGGGTTGCTATACATAGATCTGGGCGTGTGCATAAAAGGAAAATTCAGAATTTCGTCGTTATCTAATTCGTGATAATTTAATTCGTTTTCAAAAGGCGTTTTTACTTTTACTTTCGGACATATATTTGTTCAGAACTGTATTTAAACAGTAGCTTTGATACAGGGTTTACCGTATTTTCTGACCTTTAAATGCGTATGCCTCGAAACGGTTTGACATCCTGTAAATCTTTCTTTCATTTTCAATCGATTCTCTCTCTACAAATTAAAATATCATCGACATAAAGGATAACGTAAATATTCTTGTTTATTTTACCTCTGTCTCGTATATACCTACAAACATGGATCAGTTGAAGAACTTTTAAAGTAAAGCTCTTTAATCGTTTTGTCAAAATGCGCATACCAGCATCTTGATTGTTTTTGAATCACAAATTGATTTATGAAGTGTGCACTTTATTTTTCTTTGTCTGCATTTATTCTCTTGGGAATTTTCATGTGAATTTCCTCTTGCAAAAAGCCATTTAGAAATGCAGTTTTTACGTTCATGTGATAGACACATAAATCTATTGATTGGAGAATTAGGCTAAAATAAATTTTTAAGGTATGAATGTTTTCATGTTTTTATAGTAAATACTCACTAAGAATTGTCAAAATTTTTGTCAGTGTATTTATTTACTAACGACCAATTATTATTAAGAGGTGAGTGAATTAACTTCATCATTTTTGGATTGCTCCCACTGATCTCAATCGTCCCTTGTTTTAATTTCTTTGTGGGTCTTTGGTATTGCACTCAAGAGAGTATGTGCACAAAGTAAAATATAATATTTAAATCTTGATCAGTATAGTGGGGCAAATAATGATTTTTGTTTCTCTCACTTCTTAAATTGGAAGGATTTAATCCTTATGATGTGTGTGTATTCGTTGGAATACTGTTGTACTCAGAATTAACTATTTTTTTTTTGAGTCGGTCTTCTTAGTTTTATGCTCCGAAGTTGCTTCGGTATCACTTTTTACAGATCTAGTTATTTTTAACTAATTTTTCCGAGTTTGAGTCGGTTTTCTTAGTTTTAGGCTCCGAAGTTGCTTCGGTATCACTTTTTACAGATCTAGTGATTTTTAGCAAATTTTTTCGAGTTTGAGTCGGTTTTCCTAATTTTAGGCTCCGAAGTTACTTCGGTATCATTTTTTTTCTACAGATTTAGTGATTTTACTTCTTTTTTTTTAGTTTGATTCGCCTTGTGATGTGTATGTATAAGTTGGAATATTGTTGTATTTAGAATTAACTAATTTTTTACCGAGTTCGAGTCGGTTTTCTTAGTTTTAGGCTCCGAAGTTGCTTCGGTATCACTTTTTACAGATCTAGTGATTTTTAACAAATTTTTCCTAGTTTGAGTCGGTTTTCTTAGTTTTAGGCTCCGAAGTTGTATCGGAATAACTTTTTACAGATCTAGTGATTTTTCAAATTCGCCTCGTTGACGATTACGTCACGAGCTACGAGAAAACATTCCATTTCCACATACCACACTCCATCCATTGGGAGCATATCCCACTAAGAATTCTTTAAATAACTTTTCGTCAAATTTTGTTTTCTTAGTTTTAAGTTGGACATAAACCATGGACTTGACTTTTTTTTTAATCTGGACTTTTTATTATGCCACAGTTTATATGGTGCTTTATTGAGGTGCAGAGCACGGTTAATAACATATTAGTTAGGTATGTAGCTGTTAAGACAGCTTCACCCCAAACTGATTTCTCCAACCTCGAGGTAAAAATAATCGCACGCCCTCTTTCTGTAATTGTGCGATCTATCTGCTCTGCGACACAATTTTGTTTAGATGTATGTGGTACATTTTAATGGAAAGTAATGCCCTTCTGAATACAATATTCTTTGGAGTCCTTCGACAAATATTCACCTCCCTTGTCACAGTTAAGATATACTATTTTATTATTAAAGTGTGATTCACTTTTTGCAACGAAATCTTTACACCTTTAGAATTTTTGATTTAAATTCTAATAAATATGTTACTGTATGATGTATTGAATCGTTAAAGGTTACTGAATAGTTTTCGATATCAATTGTGGGAGGTGATATTGGGCCACAAGCATCACTATGAATCATAATAAAATTTCCACATGTGTTTTTTTAATTTTGAGAATAAATCTATTTGTATCACACATATATAATATATACAATATATATATATATATATATATATATATATATATATATATATATTTTTATATTATTTTTTTTTTTTCATTTAAAAATGATTGGTCATCGGGTAGATAGCAGTTAGCAGTTTTCACCATATTATTGATATTCCCAAGGTCTTTAGGCAATTGAAAAATCCTATTAAACCATTATGGGCTTACCTGTTGCAATAATGACATTGTTCTTTTTAATTTTACGCCATTTTTATCGAATATCGCCACCATGCCCTCTTCTTGCAAACGTGGAACTAAAACGGTTGTCTGATACATCTTTCGATCCTCTATTGTTACGGTAACGGTAGTGCCATTTTAGCCACAGCGATTTCTTTGGGAGTAGGTAGATCGTAGATTTTTGTAAACAAATCCTGATATGATCAGCTGCTCCAGAGTCTAGCGGAAATGATACATTACACTTTTGTATTTGAACGATTATGGCTCATCATAAAAGCAAAACTTTGCCTGGATCCAGTCTTGGTTTGGTTCTGGGATTACTCCGTCATGAGATGGAGGCAGAGTAAGTAACATATGAGATATTTTATCCATTTGATCCAGTTTGGCTTTAGCAGCGAGTAATTCTGATATGAGGTCGTCAAAACGTGTGAAGTGGTGCAATAAACTCATGTCTCCTCTTGAGACAAAGAAGCCTTTTTCTGAATGCCAACTGAGTTGCTAAACTTCTTCTTTCATAAATGGCATTCAGACTATTCAATACGCCTCTAGCTCGAGCGGTCGACTGATTTGTGCAAATCCCAAACATGAATTACTTAGGTAGAGCTCATCCAGTCACAGTTTATAGCTATCTTTAGCTATAAACTGTGATCCAGTATTGAAACGACCGTTTGGTAGGTAGAGAGGGGGAAAATACGAGTGGACACGATTCGATGTGGCTGATTATGCTAGGGCGAATCTTCACCAGTGGCTTGTCATGCAGCGTTTGAAAGGTTAGGTTTGTTTGATTAATAAATAGGTAGTGCAGTTATTCATTCAACTTTGACAAAAAATTCATAATCTCCGACCCTAAAAACCCCCACATACCAATTTTGAATAAAAATCGGACCACAATCACAAAACTCGTCCGCCAAAAACTACGTCTCGTGTTTCGCCTATACCAAATAATTTGGTACGCCTATGGAATTTCTATTAATAGCCACAGTTAGACAATGGTTCGGGAATCTTCGAGAAAAATTGGTTGGTAGGTAGGGGAAGGCCAAAGTGGTCGTTTCAATACTGGACGAGCTATATTCTATAACACCTTTCGCACTCAAGTAATGTTTCTTCCAACTGTCACTAGGTTCACCAGGAATTTCTTCTTCAACTAGGTGTAAAATTTTCAATTCTGCGAGTAACCATTTAACAAAGAATTTCCATATACTATATCTTTTACCGTTGAACTGGTGAATATTTCTTTTATTAGTTTTGTCCATTGTTTTTGTTGAATTGCGGTCACTGCGTACTTCAATCGCTATACTTCCAGTAATTAATCAAGTTACGTGAAATCTGGGCCCATAACCTATTGAACTTTGTAGGTTAGGGATTTAAATAAAATACATAATTCGTTTGAACCATAGAAATGTAATTATAATATACTGACTAGAACGCGTTTAGTCTACTGCGCACCCGAATTTCGTGGCACCCTTATGCGATAACAAGGAGGACACCAAACAATGAAGAAGAGTATGACTTCATAAGCATATTACATGCGTGCGACGAAGATAATCAACTGAACGTATGACGGTAGTATTTATATCATCTATTTGTAAACATAACGGCGTTGTCGGTTGGCACTTATAAGCGTTGCCAAATCATTCCAATTTTCTTTAATTCCTTTGTGTTCGGTTTGGATGTGTCTTTGTACTTTGTTGTCTTTTTTGTTATAGTGATTATAGTGGATAAATTGAAAACTGTTATATATAATGAAGTGTTACATTAGTTTGTAGTAGTAGGTAATGATATGTGGCCATGCTTATTTATACATATTGCCTTTTCAATGTGTCCATAAAGTAACGCATACATTCATTATTAGCTGAATGAACAATATCATTAAAATTCCCGAAACAGGTCGATTTTTTATTTTAATTTACTGTTTTTTTAAATAATAATCCAATATACAGGGTGATCTACCTTCGAGAGATGACGTCATCAGCGGTGGTTTTATTAAATGAACACCCTCTTTTTTTTATTTATGAGTTAACTTGCTGATTCCAAATTGGTAGAGGGTGGGCAACAATACAAAAGGTGTTTTCAAAATTTTATTAGAAAGTTATGCGATACTGTATTTCACAAAAAACGAAATGAAGAATAAACGTATTAAGAATTATTATATGAAATTACGTAGTTATGCAGCTACTGGATACACTACCAAAGATGCATCAAAATGTTGCGGTGCGCCTTCTGCGGTCTAAATTATTGGCTATTTGAATATCAGGAAAAAGCTGGGTCAAATCAGGAATTAATGTATTTTGTAAGAAATCCAGGTGCCGACAAAATTACGTCTCGTCTTGTTGATTATTTTCATTAACTGTAGGTCTACCTTGGTTTGGTGCACCCCTCACGTGTCCTAATTCTCTGTATTTTCGCTCTATTCTGCTTACAGTAGATTGTGAAATAAGTTCACTATCTGGGTGCATTTCATGGAATAATCTGCATACCTCTTGTTGAGTCCGCATCATATCGCCAACACCAATCATAATTAAAATTTCAATCCTTTCCCTTTCAGATGAAGGCATTTTCAAAAACAGAATTAAACAAATGGCAAAAATATTCTCAAACAATGAAAATATACGGTATAGTCGAGAGGCAAAGATCACTAAGATAAAACTTTTAACAAAAATTAAACCGACGAAAAACGGAACTAAAGGCAAAAAATAAAATAAATCTCCTTAGTCCTAATAACTAAGCATCTAAACTAATGTGAGTAACTAATTTTGAGTCGGCGCCAAACAAACAAGCTAGGTAAAGCGTAAAATGATGGCATCGGATGATCGATTTTTTCGAAGTAATTTAATGATCTTCGTTGATTATTCGTTTGGCGCCGACTCGAAATTAGTTACTTACATTAGTTTAGGAGCTTAGTTATCAAGACTAAGGAAGTTTATTTTATTTTTTGA
Source organism: Gonioctena quinquepunctata (assembly GCA_018342105.1). Classification (NCBI taxonomy): domain Eukaryota; kingdom Metazoa; phylum Arthropoda; class Insecta; order Coleoptera; family Chrysomelidae; genus Gonioctena; species Gonioctena quinquepunctata. The sequence goes on along the minus strand of JAFIRS010000156.1, from coordinate 650,461 downwards.
TTTTCAGTTCCGTTTTTCGTCGGTTTAATTTTTTTGTTAAAAAGTTTTTATTTTTCAATTTTTTGTGGCTGAAATATACTAATTACTACCTACTTAACTTTTGAATAATTCCAAAATACTTACTTATACCCACCTCACTTCAACTAATAACAGTTAAATAATACGATTATCTACTTCAACTATTTATTGTTATATATTATAAATTATTTTTGATAGTTCTGGTAAGTTCATTTCATCACTTTGTATATAATTCCATCCTTCCATAGAATGTTATTATTGTGACGGATGTAGGAGAACAAAAATAATGACAATAGCGATCTGTCATAGATAAAACCCTACAAAATCATCCAAATCGGAAAACCCAGTACAAAGTTATGCCTGATAGAATCGATTAACGGATCAAAATTCAGAGGGTGAACGATAAATATTTTCCATTTGCTACCCTTAGGGTGGATTTTTTCGAATTCAAATGGGACTAACTTTGGGTATGCCTATCCAATGAAAAGAGAATAATCGGAATCGGACTCCTCTGTAAAAAGTTATGCGTGGTCATACATAAAAAAAATATACGCGTCGACTAGAGAACCTCCTCCTTTTTGGTTTCGTCGGCTGAAAAATGGATATATACAATGACAATGGCACCCACATCAAATGTGACCTTATAACTTACTCATTTTTCAAATATTGATGTAATAGTGCAATGAAAAATCTTGATAGAAATACCTATTCAATTATAAGGATATGTAAAACATGTCTCATATATCTTCATATAATAGATGGGTGGAAGGGTGAACATTTTTTACACAGGTATATAACATTTATATTCACAATTCTCTGTACCTTTGATGCATCATCTATTTAAAAAAAACGTTTTATGATGATATACCCTATTTTCCATTACAAGCAATGCCACTGGAATTGTTCCGCTACTGGGAGGAGGACATAAACAACAATGGCGGCCACCATGCATGGGACATTTCGCGCAGCTTGAAACGCATTCTAGTCAGTTATTATAATTACATTTCTATGGTTTGAACCCTCTTTTTCAAACGTATATAAACAATTAGTACAAAAGCTGAGTATCGACTAACTATGTGTATCACATTCCTGAAAGCATCTCTTGTTTATAAGGCCGAAGTGTTTATTATATTACAGTTCATAAATCAGACCCTCATAGTATTTTTCGATGAATGATAACTATTTGATTTGTGTTTTTGTTTCGGTTTATCTAACGGTAAACTCAACACTGACTACATATGGTGGTGGCAGGATCTCTAATAAAAATATTGCTGGTGTCAACCCGCCCCCGACACTCGGTAATTTTTTTCTCTCTCGGAATATTTCATTATTCTCTATCATTAACGCTCTGACGAAATATGGTGGTGGCAGGATCTCTAGTAAAAATATTGCTGGTGCCAACCCGCCCTCGACGCTCTGTAATTTTTTTTCTCTCTACGGAATATTTCATTATTCTCTATCATGAACGCTCTGACGAAATATGGTGGTGGCAGGATCTTCATTGAAAATATTGCCATCGCCCTCCCGCCTCCGACGATAGGTAACTCGGATTTGTCGATGATAAGAACGTTCTGACGAAATTTTAAGGTGGCAGAGTGTCTAATAAAAAGATTGCCGCCGCCAAACCTCCCCCGACGCTCGGTAATTTGAATTTCTTTATGAGATTTTTTATTATTCTCCTTTATGGACGTTCTGACAGAATCTGGGGGTAGCAGAATAAAAATATTGCTGGATTTATTGCTAAAGTTACCGGGATCTATGCACGACACTATTTTGACAAACAAATTGACATAAGTCAAAAACTATTGCAGAAAAGTCTGAGAAACCCGGGTGCGTTATATTGAAAATTTAGTGACGAATCCAAAAATATAACAAAAATGGGGGATTTCTTTTTAAAAAAACAAAACTTAGTGTGTCTTATTTTGGGACATCCTGTATATAAATAAACATATTTTCAGAATGTACCCCATTGTCGGACCTATCGTTTAAAAAAAATCAAGTCGATAGCATGAATAGAAAAAAAGTTAAGGGGCTTGCACGCACTCCTGGGTCACCCTGTATGAATAATTTTGGAAATTAAATATAATGTTCACTGTATAATTTGTTACTATTTTGTTATTGATTTGTTGCCATAGACAAAATAAATCACTTTACATATTCATAATATAGACTGGGTCACTCTTTTATAAAAAATACTCGATTAATATAGTGTCCGTTTATTACACTTTGAAAACACAAAACAGTAATGCGGTCTGCCAATAAAATACTAAATCGCAGTTTACTACTAAAATTTTCCTCGTACCGCACTGCAATAAATAAACATTAACCTTGAGCTTGTTAATATGAATTACTACTTGGCCTTGACTTCATATATCATCCTTGGCTTCCAGCATCTTCGAGCATTTCATAGAAACATCTCGATGATTCCATGTTTGTCATCAGGAATCCCTAGCAGTTGCATCGTCTAGCATGTGCGAGATAAACAACGCAGGGGCGTACTGTACTTATGTTCGTAACTATATAGCTAGTTAAATTCAAGTGAGCAATACAAATTTCATATTTTGCAAACTTAAAAAATGTGATGTGAAAATTGGTTTGGTATTTTTTTTAGTATATCGGAAGAATCTCCATCTTCATATAAAGTTTACAGCAGCAAAAAATGGTTTCCATATATTTGTTTGTCACAAAAACTAAATTGATAAATCAAATAAATGGAAGATATCGCATAATTAGGGCATTCACAATTTACCCCTTCCCACTTTTCTCACATCCTTTCTTGATGGAAAGAAAATATTTCTCACATCCTTTCTTGGTGGGAAATATTTCCACAAATTTCAAGTTTATATTCATATCAGGATCATTAGATATTTGTTTCCGAAACATGTCCAATCAAAAACCAAGATATCTCAACACAAAAAACGTCGCATGTTTTGAAGAACATTGTGCAATTTAATCGAAATCTGTATTTTTTATTTCAATTGTCTTTTGTTTCCATGGCATACTTGAAAAAAGCAAAGAATCTCTTCAAGATAAGGTATTCTTGATTTTTATTGAATAACTCCATAGAGGTTAAAGTTAGGTATAGGGAACGCTTAAGCAACCCACCCTGAAATTCAATTTCTTTCGAATCTTGTCAAAAATAATAGTAAGTGCCATTTGAAAAAAATTTAGTTCGTCAATTTTTGAATGCAACATTCGAAAATCGCCTACGCCCATATGGAATAAAATGAGCCAATCTATGGGATATTAGGAGTAAGCCTGGACAACTATGTGAAAAATTGTAATAGATAAGTCGACATAACTTAATAAGTTGCCTAAACTAAGGATGTGAACAAAAAATTTGAAATGAGAAAGTTGGTACCGACTTTTGGCACACCCTATATAGCTGTACTACTAAATATATTTTAGGTACAAGGCACATGATTGATTCAACATTCAAGTTTCTAATTCAGTTGCAAGTTGAAAAACCTTTAATGCTCGACCTACGTAAATCACCCTGTATATTTATCCCATTACTCAGTGGGTTTGCTGCCTGTTTTTAATTGAATACACTGTACAAATTATTGTCTCCAATAATGCAAATTATTCAATAAATACATAGTGTGTGCTTTCCTTTACATTTGTCAAAGAGAAACTATCATAAAACATTAAGATCTTGATGTCACAAATGTTGTACACGGAGTTAATCTATGCAAAAACAAATTTATGAATGTCACCAATTGTGTACTCTACAGCATTACAGTACATTAATGAAAGCTATTGAGTGTGCTGCTTTCCTTACTCACCATATGTATACATGTTTATCATCAGGAAGTATGCAACACTTTATACGTTTTTAGGCATTGTTGGATGTATACATAGAATTCATTAAATAAAATGCCATCACCATTGTCTTAATTCAAATTTAGATTTTTTTTTTATAATTTGGTTTTCTATAAAAGCGTGTTTTTTAGTTATTTTAATCTATTATTTATTTATTTTTCAGTTCGGTTTTTTAAAAAGAGCGTGTTTTTTAGGCTTTTTAAACTATTATTTATTTTGTAGATGATTTTCAATAAAAATTTCTGCATTCTTTCTATTCTTTGAAAATGTAATTGCAGCACCACCCCATGCTACTACTCCATATAAGTAGATACCTTCAAGCGACAAATGTTAGTTCACATAATAATGAAGTTTATTCGATAAGGTATGACTCAAAAAACAGTTTATTTTAGCTATATCAGTTCGAAACCATGAGAGAAATATTAAAATTAAGGACAATATGAGGTGTTTCATTGGAAATGGCAATGGTGACATCACTTCTGGTGAAACGGGACCAGTGGCTCAGTGGTACTAGCGTCAATCTTGTGTCCACTGTTTCCATTCGGCTCAGGTTCGACTCCCGAAGCCGGCGAAAAAAATTTCAAGGCCCCAAGAGTGGTTTCGGATCCTACTATAAAAGGTAAGGCCCCCGTGATCTTAACTCGTACAAGTTTTCATTAACTTCAGAGAGTTGGTCAAACAACTAAGAAAGCGGTTAAAAACAATTTTACAAATAAAACAGAAAATGACACAAGAAAATATTTTCGCCTGATATACCAAATATCCATTACCCATGCTACAATTTTCCGAATGGTACCATTCTCGTTTTTCCATATATATATATATATATATATATATATATATATATATATATATATATATATATCCCGTTGACTCTATAAGATATACCATGTATTTTTTTTCACATTTATTGTACAATCTTTCTATGTATTACTATGAAAATTGTCCTCTGTACAATAAATTACTATTACTATTATTATACACAAAAAGAGGCCAAAAGTGGCATTAAAAATAAATTCATCAACTACTCAAATAAGTACATTAACACTATAAGGAATTAAAGCACGAGGGAACGTAAAACAAGTTATTGAAACATTTTATGGATTTATTGGATAAAAAACTATAAAACCTAGATGGTGAATATAAGTGGAATCACTTCAACTGAAGCAATATCATTCTAATTACAATGACAGTCCTAGAACACTTTTTTCCAGATATATTCTCCAAAACAAATTAATGGGTATCTCATCCGTCAATAATTTTGATAATATATTACTATTAGACAGATGTGTTTTTTATTTGATTGATGGGAATATATTCGGCATTGTTTAAAAAGTTCTGGAAACTCGGTGAGATTAAAATTGCTCCCTATAAATTTCTTAATAGCTATTATGTTTTCAAGATCTAATATTTTTCCATGATAAAGCACATCTTTGGCTTATTTTAACCCTACAAAAATGAAAATTTGTTGAACTTCTTCCTACACTATTTTTCCATATTACACCACACAAATTCTCGGATGTTTTGAAAAATACTGAAATGGAACAGCATAATTAAAAACAATGAATCCAGATACACACAAATACACAGTACAAAATGCCATACACAAAGACATAAAAAAGGCACTAGTAAACAAAACACTGGAAAATTCCCTATAACATTTCCAAAACATAAATTATTCTGAAAATCAGTTTTCCTCTAAATATCACAAATTCTCTATAATTCAAAACATTATTTTCAGTTGCCATTTTCAGCAGTTTTTTCATTATCATTGCCCGAATGATTTTCATTATTTACCTCACCATTCTGTTTGTTTGAAACGATAAGCTTACTCTTATCGACAGTGAACTGAATGGGCTTGGCAGCAGGTTTAGTCCTCAGGTAATACATTCCGGTTTTGAGCCCTTTTTTCCAACCGTAGAAATGCATCGAAGTCAATGTCCCATAACTAGGCTTCTCCACATGAATATTCAAGCTCTGACTCTGATCAATGAAAGCTCCTCGATCAGCAGCCATGTTGATGATGACTTTTTGTGAAATCTCCCAAACAGTCTTGTAAATCGCTTTGAGATCATCGGGTATTCCGGGAACGTTTTGGATTGATCCAAAATTCGCCAAAATTTGGTTTTTCATCGTATCATCCCAAAGACCTTGATCTGTCAAATCGTTTATTAAATGTTGATTAACAACTTGGAATTCTCCAGATAAAACCCTCCTGGTGTAAATGTTTGATGTGTAAGGCTCGACAGACTCGTTGTTGCCTAATATTTGAGCCGTAGAAGCTGTTGGCATGGGGGCTAGGAGCAAGGAGTTGCGAACACCATGCTTGGCGATTTTTTCTTTCAAGGCAGACCAATCCCAGAGATCAGTCGGAGTTACATTCCACATGTCATACTGTAAAATGCCTTTGCTCACAGGACTACCTTCGTAGGTTGAATAAGGCCCGTATTTTTCGGCCAATTCACAACTTGCTTCAAGGGCCGCATAGTAGAGGGTTTCAAATATCTGTTTGTTCAGCAGACTGGCCTGTTCGCTATCAAAAGGCATGCACATCAAAATAAACGCATCGGCCAAGCCTTGGATACCAATACCTATTGGCCTATGTCGCATATTTGACGCTTTTGCTTCCTCTATGGGATAATAATTGACATCGATGATTTTGTCCAAGTTTTTCGTAACTACCTTTGTTATTTCCCTGAGTTTCTGGAAATCGTAAGTTTTTCTGTCAGGACGAACAAACATATTGACAGCGATAGAAGCCAAATTGCAAACGGCAACTTCATCTGGCGAGGTATACTCAACAATTTCTGTGCATAGATTACTGCTTTTGATTGTACCAAGATTTTGCTGGTTACTTTTTCTATTACATGCGTCTTTGTACAGCATGTAAGGCGTACCCGTCTCAACTTGAGATACGATGATTGCTTTCCATACTTCCCGGGCCGGTAACTGCCTGATGAAATTACCCTCCGTTTCGTACTTCTCATAGAGTTTCTCGAACTCTTCCCCCCAGCAATCGGACAGTCCTGGGGACCTGTGAGGGCACATCAGAGACCAAACACCATCAGACTCTACCCGTTTCATGAACAAATCCGGAATCCACATAGCATAAAACAAATCCCTGGCACGCAAAGCCTCCTTTCCAGTATTTTTTTTCAAGTTCAAAAAATCTAGTATATCAGCATGCCAGGGCTCCAAGTAAATGGCAAATGCTCCCGGTCGCTTGTTTCCCCCCTGATCCACATACCTTGCCGTGTTATTGAATACCCTCAAAAGTGGGACGAGCCCATTCGAGTGGGACAGCCCGGCAACACTTGTACCTTTTGCTCTAACATTGTGCATGTTCACACCAATACCCCCGGCTGATTTTGAAATTATCGCGCAGCGGGATAAACATTCAAAGATGCCATCCAAACTGTCTTCGGGCAGCATGAGGAGGAAGCAAGAAGACAACTGAGGCCTAGGCGTAGCTGCTGCGAATAACGTGGGACTTGCATGAGTGAAATACTTTTCTGACAATAAATTGTATGTCTGAATAGTAGACTCTATGTCTTCACCATGAATTCCAACTGCTACTCTCATGAGCATATGTTGGGGGCGTTCGACAATTTTTCCATTGATTTTCAGGAGGTACGAGCGTTCCAAGGTTTTTAGACCGAAGTACGTGTAGGAGAAGTCTCTGTCGTAAATGATGCAAGAATTCAAGCGATCAGCATTCTTCATGATGATAGAATGATGGTACTCGGATATCATCGGAGTTTTTCTCTGTGTTCGAGCATCAAACATGTTGTATAAATCATCTATGACCTCTGAAAATAAAAGATTTTCTTCATCAGTAAGGTAGTAGAGTTACCACAATCGAATTACATATTCTGAAGTTTCATACCATGCCAACATAGAAACAGTGGTAAATGCCAGACATTTATAAATTAAAATTTCTAATAAAATGCATGTATTTATTTAAAATACAGATAGTTTGAACTATCTTATCACAAGGTTGTCCCAAGGAACAATCAATCAATCATGCTTTATTGTCAGAAGATACAAAAATCTCATAGACAAAGCGATATATAATGATTATAGCATATAAATGAACTCCTATAAACATAAAAATTTAAGGGTCAAAATGTAATAAACATAGAACATATAATATAAGACAATTTCTTCACATTGTCTGGTCATAAAAAAATGATTATATTGAACTGAACAAGCATAAATATATAAAATATAAATATAAAATAATTATAATTATAGGTTTGTAAAATAAGATATACATACAGTTATTACTCACAATATTTGACTCGTTTGACGATGATACTTCAACTTACTGAATCTAGGAAGAATTCTTCCAGTGTATAATAGGCCTTCTCAACCAAAAGCTTATTTACTTCTTTTTTGAATTTATTGAGATCCCGAATCTCCCTTATTCTTAATGGCAGGTGGTTATAGATTTTTCTGCTTTGGTAGATGAGCGACTTCTGAGTAAGAGCAGATGAAGGTTTCAAAAGAGAAATCTGATTAGGGCGACGGGTATTATATGAGGGGGAGCAAACTAATATGTTCTTGTATTTTTTATGCAGAAGGCATGCCGTTTCTAATATAAAAATACAAACCGGAGTTAATATTTTTTGTTTTAAAAATAGTAGACGACAAGAGTCCCGGTACTTGGCTTTACATATATATCTCATTGCCCGTTTCTGTAGCAAGAAGACCATGTTGAATCGGTTTTTTGAACACATACCCCAGAAGGAAATGCCATAACGAAGGTGTGACTCTATCAGTGAAAAATATACCTGCCTGGCATTTGTGATGCACAGCAAATATAATATGCAGTGTGTATTGATGAAATATACAAAAGAAAAAATAAGTATATATCGTTATGCAATGCATAAATTCAAAACAGTTATGAACATTAATGGATAGTACTATTAAGAAATTAGTAGAGTAAGCCCGTGTTCATCTCGCACGTGCTAGACTATGCTGCCGTATGACTTTCCGATGACGTCATAGAATCATCAAGATAATTCGAAGAAAAAATCGAGGTTATTCTGGAGAGATCGGCACTCTTCTGGAGAGATCGGCACTCTTCTGGAGTATTCGGTCGTGCTATATAGGTGGGTCGCACGTACAGTTTATTCATGTTTATTTTTTTATTTATTGCTCACATAATATACAGTTATAACATATGTATAAAAACTATGGAAATAATAAGTTGCATTTAATTTTGCACCTAAGTGTATAACACTTGTATGTGCAAGTATCGATTAACTAGATTATTGTAATTTAAGATATAGGTCGAGTATCTGGTGTTCTTTGGTTTTATAATTATAATATATTCTAATGTGTAGATGATAATCGGTAACAAATAATTACTTTAATTAAAAAACAAAATATACTATATTGTCTAAGATAGTTTCTTGTTGACAAAGCTTTGTGGAAGGGACATAAACAATTATTAATAATTAATAATAAAAATACTTACTCATAAATACATACAAATATATACAAACACAACTAATAACACTTCCAAAACATGTTAAAATGTTATTAGTTGATTGTCATACTACACGTTAAAATTTTAACAATACTCAACAATTAAAAATTACTTACTCATAAATACAAATATATACATCACATATACAAACACAACTAATAACACTTCCAAAACATGGTAAAATGTTATTAGTTGATTGTCATACAACACGTTAAAATTTTAACAATACTCAACAATTAAAAATTACATTTATACGATATATAAACTACATTTAGTAGTCAGAGGAATTACAATATAATAAAATAAATAAATGGGTGTACAGTGCTAGTCATACATAATGATCTAACTAAGGTTGTCACTATAGAATTCCTGAAGGTTGTAATATGCCTTTTTGAGAAGAATATTCTTAATTGAATTTCTAAATGGTGCGAGATTTACTGTATTCTTGAGAATGCCAGGTAGGTGGTTATAAATCTTCCTACTCTCGAATATAAGGCAATTTTTTGTCAAAGATGATGTTGGTATGGGCATACTAATATTATTGTGTTGACGGGTAATATAACGGGGTCTATTATTTGGCTCTTCTGATTTTGTTTTATGTATTAAGCACACATTTTCGAGAATAAATATACAAGTTAGCGTTAAAATTCGATGTTCAATAAAAAGAGGCTCACAATGAACCCTTGAACGACATTTACAAAAGTACCTCAATGCTCTCTTTTGAAGTACAAATATTGAGTTCATCAACTGGTTAGAGCAGGAACCCCAGAAGGAGATGCCATATCTTATGTGAGATTCAACCAGTGAGAAGTACGCTATTCTGCCTGAATTGAGGCCAAGTTCATTGGTAATGACTCGAACAGCATAACATCCTGATGCTAATGTTTTACTCAGTTTTTTTATGTGCGCTTCAAATTTCAATTTGTCATCTAGGTATAAATCTAGAAATTTGGTGTGGGGTTGGCTAGTTACCCTCTGATTGCCTAAAGCTAGGTTATCAAAGTTGAATTTGAAGGTTAGTATGCTTGTTTTCTCAATGTTGACGCACAGCAAGTTGGAGTCACACCATCGTTTAAATTTCTCCAAATCAGAAGTGATTTTTCTTTCAAGAGTTCAACATTTTTTCCGTGCCACATTATTGTGGTGTCGTCTGCAAACATGGTGAATTTTCCGGAAATGTTGATATTACCAAGATCATTTAAATAAATAAGAAAAAGAAGTGGTCCCAATACCGAGCCCTGGGGAACACCATAATCGATATTTGAAGGGTTCGACAATTTATTATTACATTTTACCATCTGAATTCGGTTAGAGAGATACGACTTTAGCCAGTTATAAGCTACACCTCTGATTCCATAGCAATCCAGCTTCTGGAGCAGTATTCCGTGATTCACACAATCGAATGCTTTGGAAAAATCACAAAACACTGCTCCAACAGCTTCACCGGTATTCAATTCTGTGTAAACTGCCTTCAACAGGTTGAAAATAGCATCATTGGTGCTTTTATTGGGTTGGAACCCAAATTGAGAGGACGAAAATATATTATGTCGATTTAAGAATGATACTAGTCTTTTCTTAACTAGCTTCTCAATTATTTTCGAGAGGGTTGACAGTAGTGGGATTGGTCTAAAGTTCGAGGGTTCTTCGAGTTGACCACCTTTATGCAGTGGAACTATAATAGCAGTTTTTAGGCAAGTAGGGAATTCACCTGTCATAAATGTTACAAATGGCTTTCATAACAAAGCTTCAAACTTATTGTAGTTTGTACAAATATATTTTTTACAATTTTTATTGAATCGTTTCACAGTGCTAGATGTTCTTATTTCTAGAGGCAGTATATTAAAAACTTTTGGTGCCAAATAATTCACAAATCTTTGCGAGGAGTCTTTTTGAACATTGGATTGCTCTTTGTTCATTATGTTTTGCTCGTGTGTTATAAGAATGAGATATTTGTTGTAGATATTGACTATTTCTGTAGTAGAATGTTGAAATTGTTATGTTATCTGACATTCAAAATTTTTTCATTATATAATAAACTGGTTGAAAAGAGCTTACCGCTATTGAACATAACTTTTAGTATGTAATTTTGGACTACATTTAGTGGATGAAGGATGTTCTCATATGATTCACCCCATACTAATATTCCATATCTTATAAGGGATTCTACTAGTGATCTATATACAATAATCAGTTGTTCTTTATTTAGGATTTTACGGATATGGTACATTTTGTATATGAGTCTACGGACTTTTTTCACTAATTCAACGATATGTAGACCCCATTTAAGATCTTTATCGATGGTAACACCTAAATACTTGATATTGTCACATTCTGTTATGAGATCAGTAGAGTTCTCAATTTTAAGATTATTGTAATTAGGTCTATTATAATTTGTTATTGAAAATGCTATGTATTTTGTTTTTTTTTGTATTAAGTGAGAGTTTATTAAAATCCAGCCACTCTTTAACATTTTGTACACCTTCTGCCGCTTTTACTTTTACACCATCCCAAGAGTCGTCTTCAAAGATCAATACAGTGTCATCTGCACATGAGATTGTAGATTTACTTATATTATGTTATTTGTGCAATCTGATTCATTCAAAGTTAGTACAGTATTTTGGAACCGTGAGTATTTTAGTGTCCATGTGCATTATTATGTTGTGTTCCAAAGTGGAATAAACAAACAGAAATTATTCGAGTATTGTTTTAATAAAAATACGGACCCAGTTTCGTAACAGTAAGATATTTCCACACGAATGGAAACTTACAAAATAAATGTCAAGATCTACAGTTCGAATTGGAATACTGCACACAATATTCAGAATCTATTATGTTTCTAGATATTTTGAAGATGAAGCAAATGCTGAAATATAACCACGATTTCCAATGAATAAATAGCGGACTTGGTACTTTTCACCAAGTAACGCAAAATAAGAACTCTTCCAGATATACTAATCACAGGAAGACAGCTTCCGTGCAAAGCGTCGACCAAACACCTTGGAGTCATCATAGTCTCCAAGTTGACCTGGAACGAGTAGATTGAAAATCGAACCAAGAAGGCTACCTGCTCCTATTAGGCATGCAGAAGAGCCTTCGGTAACACGTGGGGTTTGACACCCAAAACTCTACTCTATATACGTTATGCTGAAGAAAAAAAAGTGATATGACATGATGAATGAGAAAAATTAAGAGATTCCCGAATTCTCATGGGACCAACGAGTCTATACAAAAAATATATCTTTCAACATCATTGGTTTTTGCAAAAAATCGATTCTACGATCGCGAAATTTGTACCCGACTGGCGCTGCCCAGCACAGAAGCAGTGTTGCCAATATTCAAACAGTTCACTATCTGCACTCCCAGTCTTTGTAAATACATGCCTACAAACTCTAGCTGGGCAGGGTGAGGAAGAAATACGACTGTTTCCTGTGACGCGCTATTGTTTGCTCTTAAATAAAACCAGATCTGAACTTTTATTATTGTTATTTATTATAAAATATCGATTCAAATTGCAGTAAATAATGCCATTCACAAAGCATTGTATCTTAAAGTTAACAATTTTATTGGATGGGTTCAAAATATAAACAATTCACATAGCTGCTGAAAATCTGATTTGACATCTGAAGATTCTTGAAAATATTCCCCTAGAATCCAGGTACATATTAGGCTCTCAAAACCCGTAGGCAAAGCCCAAACAATGTTTCAAGCAGTAATAAATAATAAAGAAATTGCGCTCAAGAATGCCTTTCAAGGGGCCCCAGGGGGGCAAAAATCTATATCCTCTCAGATAGCCAAGCAGCACTGGAAGCTCTAAATCACACACTTGTGAGTCTAGACTGACTTGGGACTGCAAACTCTCCCTAAGTCAACTGGCTACGATTAGATCACTCTGATGTAGGTGACCTGGCACAAGGAAATCAAAGGCAATGAGGAAGCAGACAGCCTTGCCAAGGCGCAAACACTCAATTTCTGTGGTCTCTCCAAGGCATACATTAAAGAAGAATTTTGGCGCTGGGAAGCTGACCAAATCAAAAACCACTGGAATAAGGTTCCAGGACAAAGACAAGCGAAAAGGCTTCTGACCCAATCGCCAAGGAAAGATAAACAGCTTCTCGAGTTGGACAAGAAAGACTTGAAACTGCTAACAGGACAGCTCACTGGACATTGTCCTCCGAGGTATCACCTCAAAAAAAATGCATAGATCAGACAGGGAACTGTGCCGTTACTGCGAGAAATGCAGAACATCCTCTTTGCAGCTGCCAAGCCCTGTTTTGCAAAAGGCTTAAGTTCCTCGATGGAGTTTCATTAAAGCTCTGACATCAGGATCTTGACTCCCAGGAAATCCTGGTCCTCGAAGGGTAATTTACAAAAGATCTTATAGGTCAAGTTAGGGAGAGGCTGAAGAGCCATATCAATACCCCTACAATCTACAATATAGCTGCTAATTGTAAAATTACTACAAAAGCTAATTACAACTGGAAGTAAGATACATTATATAACACTTCATTAAAATGTTTGCTTGAAACTTCCTGGTACTCTCAATAGAAAATTATCTGTGGAAGTATCTTACCATCTCCACGTTTATCACACCACAATATCTGAAGATGAGTATATAATAATAAATCGACTGTATTCATTATCATATAAATGGAAAACAACAAAATTACAAATTAGACAGAACTTTAACAAAATAAATTCAATAAGTAGAAACGAGGAAATATTAGATCAACATCCTAAGTCATGAAAAATACATATAATAAGCAAGAAAACAAAATTTTAAACTTATTTGAAATTTATGTTTCCTGTAAGAATTGACCTTCAATCATATTTTATTTCAGTTGTTTCCTACCATACTATAATGAATCTTCGTTTTTTGAAATTGAGAGTGTAGAATCTAAATTTAATGGGCAAATGACTTTACAATTAAGGAGCATCATAGGAAAAGGCAGAACGACGTCTAGGTTCGAGCAGTATAATGTTGCAAAAATTGGATCTACTCTAATTTTACATTGGAAAAAGTCGTCAGTTTATGAAGGAGATAATCCGGTTTCTTGGAAGTTATGGTCTTATGTGTGTTAGTTGAGAGGTCCAAGGTTCTGAGGGTCTCTAGTGTTAACCAACCAGAGTGTTCCATTATTAACGAAATGTGGTCTTACTTACGAACCCTCTTATCTATTATGGAATCAATTGACTATGCTTACCACTGAATTGTTTCTTGGTTTCCTTGTGCAAATTCGAAACAGTTATCCTGGCTGCCAGTGTAGCATAATCTGGATGATCCACGGTTTTCATAGCAGCGGTCTCCGCCGCCAGAGTATCCAGTTCCACAGTTGTTACACCAGGATATAAGCCATTGATAACTTTCAATGTAATGGAAACCTAAATTTTAGGAAATATATATTGAAGGTTGATTTGATTGAAAATAAGAACAGGATGTTCATAAAATCAGATGTGGAATCATCTGTGACTCAAAATAAACTTTAATCTTCCATCGTTCAAGATAACCTCTTGTGGGGTTTTCATGTTGAGAAGGGAAACATCTCAAGTGAATAGAAAGAAATACTTTTCCGTTAATTGAAAAATCCACAATAAAACTAAAGTTTTGTTGTGAATATCTGACAAAAAACAGCTTGCAAGTTAAATTTGACCCACTTCTAGTTGCCCGATTAACGTGAAATTTGGCAGGTGTTCATAGTTCCCGTGACAATGCATTATGGAATATTTTTTTTGAGAAAAACAATATGATGTCTCCAAGATGACGGACGAGATTTGTGTTTATCCATGGTCCGATTCGACTCAAAATTGGTACGTGGATGTTTTCGGGGTCGGAGATTAAGAATTATTGTCAAAATTCATAAATTGAAGATGGCGGCTCCAAGATGGTGGCAAAGTTTTGTGATAATGGACCGTTTCTATTCAAAATTGGTTTGTCGGGGTATTTGTGGTCGGAATATATTAATTTAGTAGATTATTGATTTTTTGTCGGAATTCATAAATTGAAGATGGCAGCTCCAGGATGGCGGATGAGTTAATCTTTAGATGGTCTCCTCATTGAAGAACTAGATAGCTCAGAACTTACAGGAAAAAGGCCTCATAATGACGATGCATTAACAAAAGGCGTACTCACTAAAGAGCACAAAATAAAATAAATAAATCACTGACTAGTGGCTCATTCCCTGACCGTTGGAAAGAAAGCTTCATTGGTCCTATTTTTAAAAGTGGCTCGAAAGAAAAAGTTCAAAACTATAGGGGAGTGTATGCATTCAATCAGCTATTCCTAAAGTCTTAGGTTGCCTTGTTGCAAAAATATTAACGAATGTTTGTAGACCTCTGATAATGCCTGAGCAACACGGATTTACATCTGGGCGATCCACAGTATCAAACTTATTGTATTATCAGCACTACATAACTCAAGCATTTGAGAGGTCTGTGCAGGTAGATGCTATCTACACAGACTTCTCAAAAGCTTTTGATAGGGTCAATCATAACTTACTGATTAAAAAATTATTTGCTATTGGTATCTCTGGTAATATGCTAGAATGGATAAGCAGTTATCTGGTCGTTCTCAATCAGTTAGAGTTTTTTGGTGAAATCAGGTGTACCACGGGGATCCCAATGCGGGCCTTTGTTGTTCTGCCTCTTTATAAATGACATTAATTCAAATATTAATAATTCAAAATTCCTACTATTTGCCGACGATCTGAAAATTTTCAAGGTCATAGAGAGTGCTCATGATGCCAATCTTCTTCAGAGTGATATAAATTGCATTTCTGATTGGTGTGAAGCAAACTGCCTTCATCTCAATACGAAGAAATGCTACTCAATGGTATTTAGTAGATCTCGTTCACCTGTTAATTTTGATTACTTTTTAAATAATGAGATTTTGGAATGTAAACCAGAGTGTAAGGATTTGGGTATATTGTTAGATAGTAAGCTTTATTTCAACAACCATGTGAACTCGGTATCTATAAAAGCTTTAAAAATGCTTGGATTTATTGTGAGATCGTCAACTAACCTTTCTTCTTTTATCACAAAAATTTTATATTGCTCTTTTGTACGATCTATCGTAGAGTATAACACTATAATCTGGAGTCCCTACTACATTAAATATACACAAGTAGAAAATGTGCAAAATAAATTCCTAAGGACCATGGCTTTCGAACAAGGCCTAATTGTAGGCGAATATAATTACAGGGAAGTGATGA
Source organism: Gonioctena quinquepunctata (assembly GCA_018342105.1). Classification (NCBI taxonomy): domain Eukaryota; kingdom Metazoa; phylum Arthropoda; class Insecta; order Coleoptera; family Chrysomelidae; genus Gonioctena; species Gonioctena quinquepunctata. Next base: position 633,922 of record JAFIRS010000156.1, on the reverse strand, counting down.
ATATATTATCTTTATCAAGTCTGGATGATAGACGAATAATTACATCATTAGTTTATCTTTACAAAATAATTTCTAGTATTAATGATTGACCAGAAATTCTCTCCCTCATATCTTTCAACGTTCCACGTAGGTCCACTAGACAAATAAAATTATTCGTTACACCATATCATTCAACTAACTATGGTTACAACTCTCCTATATCGAAAATGTTAAGACTGGCAAATAACTATTGTGATAAAATTGATTTCTTCTGTGATACTCCAAATATTTTCAAGAATCAAGTCTCTCGCGCATTGCTCATTGCGCATTTGAATGTAGTTCATATTGTTGATTGTTAATTATGTTTATTATCATCATTGTCCTATATATTGCATATATCTAGATCAAAAAAATAATTGTATTTACATAATGTTATAATAATAGTATAAGTAGTATAATTGTAGTAGTATAGAATAAGATTTAATTGTATAAAATTATTGTACACAAAATTGGGGTTCACCCGTATATAGATAAATAAAAAATAATAAAATAAATAAAAAAAACATTTTTAAAGACAAGCTTTTATTCAAATGCTGTAAAAAGTAAAAAATAATTGCTTTGAATGTGCGACGTAGGTTATTCTGTGAGTTATAGATTCAAAAGCTTGTCGCTTTTGTATTTGCACTGAAAACTGCGCAACAAGCTCTTGATTCTATAACTCACGGAATAACCTACCCCGCATATCCAATGCAATTATTTTTTAATTTTTACTTTTTACTGCATTTGAATAAAAGCTTATCTTTAAAAAGTGTTTTTTCATTCATTATTTTATTAGTATAGAAAAACCCATATGATTTGACTGACTATATATCGACTATATATATATATATCGTCGTAGACAATGGTAAAAATAAATGATTGACTGATTAGTTATGTGCCATCAGCTGATGATACACTTTCCTCCCTTGATATACACTCAGCAATTTTTTTTCTAGCTCTTGAAACAATATATTAAATATTCAATTGAGAATGTTTCCGTTTTCAACATGTGTTCATAGGGCACAATTAAACCATTTAGTTGATATTACCGGGTCGACGAAGTCCATATTCAATCGGTAACATAGTTTTTGGATTCGGGAGGTGATTTTGTCTACATGAATCTCTTCTTTCCTACCATCTACAAACATTTATTACCGGTAAATGGAAAATAATGTTGAATATCATTGTTGACTTACCTCTTTTGACGACGTATAATTTTTGTGGTTGATGAACCATTTTTTGAATGTACGAAAACTATTAGAAAACTAGAACTGCTAAGTTTTGTGCTGCTAACTGCGTCCTAAAAATACAAAAGTAACCAATAACCCCAATTCAGTCAGTAAAATTCCCGCGTAAACATGAAATAACCGAATGATTCGATTGCAGAAAAGTATAGTGTAGCGTTAACAAAGATAGAGATATCGGATATAATGCGTTAAAGAAAGAAATAGACCTACTTTTAGGTGTTGTTCCGTGTTTCGCAGTGTTACACTTTGCTACAAACGAAAGAACTTATAACGAATGATGGTATTATCTTAAAGGTCAGTTTGCATTGGGTTCTCGCTTCGTGCGTTGGGCCTCAACGACAGCTGATTGGATACTGTAGTTCGCATACCTAGCAAGATTCTTGCGAATCAATATAATTTCAAAGAATCTCCTCAATTTGCAAATCATAAAAATCTGTCTAGCACTTGTGTCAATTCCTCCTCAATCGCGTGAAAAATCGTGTGTTTATGGAATTTCATTTTGTGAAAATAATTTCTCAAATCCCAAAATTTTGTCGAAATTTTTAAATTTAAATGTTCCGCTTAATTCAAACTCGATTTGACCTTCTCTTGAATAACACCCCAAACACTAGCGCCAATTGTGGTTGTTTCAAGAATATTGATGGACAATACTATTTCTTACAACCCAAACCTCACTTTAAATGGCATTTTTCGGTAACAACTGAAAATACTATGATAATTAAAATATTAGTATAACATATAAACGAAGACAGATGAAATTATAGTTGAGAGTTAGCTAGCGGTAGAAATTTTAATTGTAACGATGCATACGTCCATCAGAGGCGCTAGGAATACGTTTTTGAATGTGTTAAAAAAATTGGCGTTTTCAATTTCGAATTATGTTGCTGAGCTTTCTAGGTGGTAATATTTATGTGCATATGAAAATATTTTGAAAAAGCGGCACATGCGTGCTCTCTATTTCATGCAACCAGCAGCACAAACAAACAATAAACCAAATTATATTTCTAGATTTTTATTGAAAAAATTAGTCATGAAAAATATCAATTTTCATACGAAATTTTACAATAATAATGGCAAATTAAGAATAAGTGAAAAAATCTGGGATGGCAACTTGGACGAAACTTCCCCATTCGGCTCTTCGTTGCAAAATGAATTTCGCCTATGTGGATTATGATGGAATCTGTAAATAGAGTCAACAAAAACGCTAGATCGGTGTTCCCACTTCTAACACATGCGCTCTTGTTAGGTGTTACTTGAACCCCGGCTTCAGCTGTATGGTCAATCAAGCAGATCCGCCATGGAAAAAAAATCGGGTAATATGAAAATTTCGGACACTTTGACTTGCTTGCTTGTTTTTTTGACCTGTCTTCTACGGACAATATACCATTATCGGTAAATAGCGCATAATCACAGGTTATACACGTATAAAGTGTCCGAAAAACATGGCGGAAGTTGAGGCATGCGCGCAAAATATTTTCTATAATAAAAAGGCCTATATTCTCAGAGTGCTGAATGTCAAATGCAAGTGTGTTGTGATGTTGTGATTAACCAAAAAAAAATGTAATTCAACTGTCTGGTCTGAAAGTACTCTCCAGCTTAATAAATATATAATAGTAGATATATTTACTCATAATTTAAATTGATTAAAGAAATGTGCATAATAGAAATCAGACTTTCAGTAGTTTTTTGGGGTTTTAGTCAAAGCCTTTTCATCTTTAGAACCGGCCCATTGTTGGTCATATCAATGCGGAACAAGCAGTGTGCCTCTTCTGGAATATTTTGATTTGCAAATAAATGTATGGAAGGTAGATAACTTGATGACTTTAGACAGCCACGGGGCTGGTAAAATTTAAGAAATTGAATTTAATTTCCCCCAAACTAACTGATGGAAGTAAGCATAACTTTGCCGCACACGCACTTTTTATCTTATGATGCTGCCATAACTACCGCATGATAATTGACCACTCAAGAAATTGTCATGTGCTGGTCAAGCCTATTGAATAAAATCAAAACTAAATTCAAATATAGTAAAAACATTGTCCGCGTGGAATTTGTATTTTTTCTATGGTTTTCTTTGTTGTGTTTTGTTCCATCTAGCTTATGTCTGTGGCTTTGCCCGCTTCCCGTTATACCGTTTCACGTTATCTCGTTTTCCGTTATCCGGTTTCGCGTTATCGCTTTATCATGTTTCCCGTTAAACCCGCTTCCCTTTACCATTTCCCCGTTATCTCGTTCCCCTTGAGCCCGTTTCCCGTTAAGCCCGCTTCCCGTTATCCTGTTTCCCGTTATCCCTTTATACAGTGCTTCTCAAAAGTCCCTCCCCCCCTTTTATTTTTAGAACGATTATACATAAACAAGTGAAATTTGGAAACTGAATATTAAAGGTTATAAACTACTAGTGATGATAGATGACGAAATCGTCAAAGATGACGTCACAAGGCCATTATGTGACCAATAATTTTAAATGGAACCCTACGGCAAGCGACACCTCTTTTAAAAGGTATCGAAAAAACCTATCCAATGATACTAATTTTGTTTGTGTTTATGGCAGTTTTGGCAACTGGCTTTCAAAAAACGCAAAGCTGTGATGAATGAAATCAGTGAATACGAAAATTCCAAATTCAAGCTCCGCCTCTGGATAGTTGTCAAATAAGCTGACGTTTTTGTTAGTCTCCCTAATTCGACGTTTTTGTAATTGTCCAAGTTTTTGTACATTTAATAATTTGTGTATTGTTGATCGAACGTTTAACTGTTTTAGCAGGTTTTGGTACTTTTAATATTTTTGTACATTTTAATAACTTGTTAAACTGTTGTGAGACGAACGTTTAAGTGCTTCAAGAAGCGAAATGGTACGTGCTTTAGGTGATAAAGTAGCAGCGATCCTAATTCTTGGTGAAACTGGACAAAATATTCATGCAGCAGAACGCATTTTTAATGAGAGGTTTCCCGATCGCCCCGTTTCGAGGACTTATTTAAGGGAGCTTCTTCGTAAGTTTGAAACAACGGGTAGTATTAATGATACGAAACGATCTGGCAGACCACAAATTTCTGATGAGAAAAAAATTGATATACTGGCAGAAGTAATAGTTAATCCTACTTCTTCAACAACTCACGTTGCATCTACCTGTGAAGTCAGTCGAAGTACAGTACACAGGGTGTTGAAAAAAAACAAATTTGGGCCTCTTTTTTTAAATGCTAATTTAACTGGTGAGGTTTATCTGGAGCTGTTGCAAAACGCAATAGAACCGTTAATCCTTGAAATTTTGGCAGATAATCCAGATGAATTCGGCAATTTGGAAATAACATTCCAACAGGATGGTGCTCCTCCACACTATTACAGTGCAGTAAGACGGTTTTTGGATGAGGAGTATCGTGGTAGATGGATTGGACGACGAGGTTCAACGGAATGGCCAGCTCGATCACCGGACCTCACACCTTTGGATTTTTTTCTATGGAGGTACCTCAAATCGAAGGTTTACGCCACTGAACCTGACAATATTGACGTTTTAAAACAATGTATTGTTGCAGAATGTGAGGCTGTTTCCGCAGACACATTTGCAAAAGTACGAGAAGAGTTTAAAAATAGGATATTTCACTGTCAGGAAGTGAATGGAGGTCACTTCGAGCAATTTCTTTTAGTAGATACTGATTTTTAAATCTGTAATTAATATCATACTGAATGGAATTTAAATTTTAATGATTATTAATGAGCCATTAAAACTGCCATAAACACAAACAAAATTAGTATCCTTGAATAGGTTTTTTCGATACCTTTTGAAAGAGATGTCGCTTGCCGTAGGGTTCCATTTAAAATTATTGGTCACAATGGCCTTGTGACGTCATCTTTGACGATTTCGTCACCTATCATCACTAGTAGGGAAGTTTAAAACCTTTAATATTCAGTTTCCAAATTTCACTTGTTTATGTATAATCGTTCCAAAAATAAGAGGGAGGGAGAGGACTTTTGAGAAGCACTGTATATAACTAGCTTATGCCCGCGGCTTTGCCCGCGTGAATTTCAGGAAGATCATACTTCTATACGCTTTTTTATTTCGATGCAAAATATAATTTTGATAAATACGCTCGTTCCCCTGCGTGAGTTAATTGAAAATAGTCCTTTGTAGTGCGGACAGAATTTTAGAAAAATCTCTCCTCAATTTTATTATTCCATATAGCTGATTTTAGGTGATGAATAGATTGAATGGGCGAAATTATGACATAAAATTCCCTTCGCTAAATTCACCCCAACCTATTCCAGGGTAAAATTACGTCAATTTTGCAAACCATAATTTTGGTTGGGTAAACTTTATGTATTGTCTCACAACTATCTTTAGGTTCAAATTGAAACATGGAAGAAAACAAAATACTGCATTATGACAAAAATAAACAGTATCAAATTTGAAAATTATTCTAATATTTCGAAAGTAATTTTTACCTCTTACGATTATAATTTTGGAAAACAATCTTATTACGCCCTTGGAATACTACTCTCTTGTAAAATTCAATTTTTCTATTACTGATACCCTTCGAGATATAACCTGTTTCATAATAGGGGTAGATTTTACCTCCCAAGGTGCAAAGTTCAGACATAAAATATATTGTTTATCTTTGAAAAAAATTTAATGAAATTGATTTATCTTGCCATTTTGTAAAAAAACAGATTCAGAGAAAATAACATGAAAATCATCAGGAATAGTTTTTACCCCTCAGTTCTTTCGAAGGAGCAGGCAGGTATAATGTCCAATTTCACGACGTTTCGGCCAATTCACAATTGTCATCTTCAGGTGATGTCTCATTCATCATTCAGTTGTTTCGAACTCGACTGATGTATTCGTGTTGTGCTCCTCAATTTGTAATGGTGGTTAGTCGATTGCGCACGATCGTAACGATCGGTTTCCTTCATTCGGCCCTGTAATGTGTGGAGCCGGAAGACGTCGTTGTTGTTGCTCAATTGTGCAGGAGTCTTCTTCGTTCGTGTTCTGCTTTGTATAAGGCCGGAAGAGGTCGCTGCTGGACGCGCCGTATCTTCCTTGTATATATATATATATATATATATATATATATATATATATATTTACAAGGAAAATACACTTGAAATGGGAGTTCACCTAATTATGGTTGCACTTGGTTGTGAAAAAATGTGGTTTTATTGTTATATCTCCGGTTCCCATCATTGTGGCAGAATAAAATGCATAACAGATTTTAAGTCTAATCATAATCTGTTAAACAAAAAAAGGTTCATCAAAATCGGTCCAGTAGATTTTGCGTGATGCTCGAACACACAAACGAACAAACAGACAATTACAATTTTATAATAGTAAGAAGATAGAAGATACATAAATACTTCCGCCAATACAATAAGGGATACATTAAAAATTAATTGAGACGAGACCAATTTTCTAAATAATAAAATATTGGCACCTACTTAAAAGCCAACGATTTCAACAGTTTTTTTACCATATTGCAGAGGAAATTATAAGTATGCCCATGACGAATATCATTTTTTCTTAATTATTTGCTAGTATACAAACAACCCAGGACTCTTTTTTCTGTCTAGGAAGAAGTACTAGCGGCGGTGAAGTGTTTGAAAGACACCAGCGACAGATATCATTGGAATAAATACAAAAATACTGAAAAGTGCTATTATAGTACTTTAGAGTGGCCACGTTGACCATTCTTTTCAATGCCTGTATCGGTGCAGCTGTTTTCCCAGAAATTTTCAAACACAGTAAAGCGATTCCAATACATATAAGAGTGTGATTTCGATTTAGCAGATAATTTTAGACCTATTTCTCTTATTCCGTTTTTGTGAAAAATGTTCGAGATAATTTTGAAAACTCGGTTATCCATGTCCTTTGAGAAATTCAAATTACTGCATTTGGATTCCGGAGAAACACATATATAATAATAAAAACTTTTTAACAAAAAATTAAACCGACGAAAAAGTCAACTGAAAAGCAAAAAATAAAATAAACCTTCTTAGTTTAAATGATAATTGAGCTCCTAAACTAATGTGAGTAACTGATTTTGAGTCCGCGCCAAACAAACAATTATCGAAGATCATTATATTACTTTGAAAAAAGTAATCAAAACGCAGACGTGCATCTCGCTGCCATCATTTTACGCTTTACCTAATTCAATTGATAGTTTGTTTGGCGCCGACTCAAAATCAGTTACTCACATTAGTTTAGGAGCTCAATTATCATTTAAACTAAGGTTTATTTTATTTTTTGCTTTTCAGTTGACTTTTTCGTCGGTTTAATGTTTTGTTAAAAAGTTTTTATTTTTCAATTTTTTGTACTAATTACTACCTACTTAATTTTTGATTAGGGGAGAGACGGTGAAGATGGCGCATCTAAGAAAATACCTCAATATTTCAGGCTGTTAGATGGAAAAAGGAATGAAAATACAATGCATGTATGAAATAAACAATTGTTTACGATAATGTCTGGTTGTTTTTGTTGTTTGAGTAATCTGACACATTTTATAGGAAAAACAAAAATATTTGCACTCGCGCCATCTTTTCCTCCATAGAGGAAAAGATGGCGCATCATGGAGGATAAGATGACGCGAAAAATGAAAGATCACCATGCAAAACACACTTATAATGAAATATATTATCAAACATTGAACATGAGATTAAACAGGACAAAAATCGCAGATGTAGTTATCCGGGCTTTCAGTACCTGTGCAGGCTTTGTGGGACCAAATACCACAACATGTGCATCGGAACCGAACTTCATTGTCCTTTCCGAAGTCACCACATACTGAGCATGTTTCCCCTGCATCACTTACATCGTCCAGTTCATCATCATCGCATAATTCATCATTATCGTAGCTCTCTTCATCACTGTCGCTTTCTGAAATGATCTCTCTGGTTCTCTTTTTGGTTTTCGTATTCTTCACTTTTATCTTTGGTGTTTTTTTTTGTTTGCCCTTTTTTTGGTTTTCGTATTCTTTTTTTTGGTTTTTTTTTTGTTTTCATCTAACACTTCTTTGAATGGTGTGCTTGTCAAAATTTCAGAATGTTGCTTCGGACGTGGATTTTTCTTTGTTTTTCCTCTTGGAACTGGTACTGGAGAAATTAACACAATGGGAACATGTTTCATTGGTTTGTTTGCACTGGATATTGTCTGCTTGTTAATCGTTGTGGTGACTGTGCCCTCGGAGTCTGTTCAATTTGTCTGCTAGTTGATGGTTGTGGTGACTGTGCCCTCGGGGTCTGTTCGATTTGTCTGCTTGTTGATGGTTGTGGTGACTGTGCCCTCGGGGTCTGTTCGATTTGTCTGCTTGTTGATGGTTGCGATGACTGTACCTTCGATTGTGCAATATTCGTTAAAGAAGGCAATTATATTGAAGTTTCATTAAAGTTTTCTGCTGGGGCAAAGTCAGAATCAGAAAATTTGGTGGGGTCTACTGGAAAAATACCACACGTTGCAAAAAAAATGACACTTTTAAAATTTCAGCCAAGTCATAAGGAGTCACTTTGTTCTCGAAATCAGAATTGTATATTTTCGATTTCAAAATAAATGACACTGTTGACTGAATGAATTTTAAATGGGCCAAAAGTTACGTCCCAAAGGCTGCAATCGGTGAGATGTGTGTGGAGGAATTGAAACCATAATTATTCCCATCTTCCTGCAAAATTCGTATATTTCAGTAGAAATATGACTACTATGGTTGTCCAGAATAAGCAAAACTGGATTTTCCAGACTGCTCAAGACTTTTGCTTGAAAATGTTTAATCCACATATGAAGATATCTTCGTTGCTCCATCCACTCTCTGAGCAGGTATAAATCGCACCGGATGGTCCATTTTTTCCTAATAATGGACTCATTCGTTTTCTAGCGAATACGAATAATGGTGGTATAAAACAGCCAGTTGCACTCATGCACACAATAACTGTTGTATTTTTCCACGTTCCCAAGATGTTACAATACCAAATTGCTTGATTCCTTTTGGTCCAAGTCTTTTTGATGTCATTGGGAACTGTGGATATTCCGTTTTATCAACATTAAAAAATTCGGTCAGGTAAAAAGTGGTATTTTTCTTGCATTTTTAACAAATTAATAAAAAATGTATCGACCTCACTTTTGTTGAAAGCAGTGATTCTATTAATACTAGTAGCCTCTGCTTTGCGTAATGAAATATCAGGATTTCTTTTCATAAAACGTTGAAACCAGTCTTTACCCGCCATTTGTTTTTCGACATCAAATGTGTTTCGTATATTATTTTTTTCAGCATATTTGAATGCAATTTTTCTCAATTCCATAGGCATTAGACCGAAAAATTATTTAGCCAGCGTGATCACATGATGGGCAATTTCTTTTTCCTGAATGGGTGAAAACACAGGAGCTCTTCCCAAAGACTGAGATTTTGATTCGGTTTGTTTATTTTTGATTTTCAATTTCCGCCTCAAAGTTGCTTCTGGTATTTCGAACGTTCGAGAAACTTCTCGAATTTTTCGATTATTTGCAACTATTTCGTGTAAAGCGGCATTCACTTTCTCTAAGGAATAATTTCCTCTTTGGGTTTTTCTGTTGTATTTGACCGGCATCTGTAAAATACATTTCCATGTAAAATCTCGTACAAACACAAATTATCGGGTAAGATGACGCACATTGCGGCATCTTACCCGATACAACCCGACAATATAAAAATTATTATGAATGTCATTCATCACTGATATATGTTTACGTACACACTTACGAGACATAGAAAATTAATTACCTATCAGCACCATGTGGAATTAGAATAAAAATAATGAAACTGAATGGCTTACCTTTCAAGATTAGATCAGAGCTGCGCAATAACGTAAAAACGTCGAACACGTTTCGTTTACAAACTAATACTAACCGGCACGGCGGATGATTCCTATTCGCTATAGACATGCAGCAGCTCATTACAGATTACACTTCACATCAACTAGATCCCTCTATCGTTTCAATTAGGTAATAGTTAGCTGCGTCATCTTCGACTCCGCGTCATCTTCACCGTCTCTCCCCTACTTCCAAAATACTTACTTACCTAGCTTACTTCAACTATTAACTATTAAATAATATGATTTTTTATTTGAACTATTTATTGTTATATAATATAAATTAATTTTGAAAGTTCTGGTTAGTTGATTTCATCACTTTGTATATAATTCCATCCTTTCATAGAATGTAATCATTTTGACGGATGCAGGAGGGTCTGTCAATTTCACCTACATATGTGTGCCAAAGTTCACAAGTGAAAAATCAATCATCCCCTATTTTTCTACCCATAGCGGTGGATCATTTCATTCCAAATTGGAATATGATCAACTAGGAGGTACACCCTTTCTAATAAAAAAAATAATCATCCAAATCGGAAAACCCACTACAATGTTATGCCTGATAGAATCGGTTAACGGACCAAAATTCAGAGGGTGAACGATCAATATCCTTCATTTTGCTACCCTTAGGGATGGATTTTGTTGTTCAAATTGGAATGGGACCAACTTCGAAGTACACCCTATCCAATGAAAAAAGAATCATCGGAATCGAACCGCTCTGTAAAAAGTTGTGCGTGATCATACATAAAATACACGCGTCGACTAGAGAACCTCCTCCTTTTTGGTTTCGTCGGTTAAAAATGAATCTCGATTCTATATAAGCCAAAATGTGAGAACGGCTGAACCGATGTGGATTTTTTTTTAACGTTCGTAATAGCCCGAGGATGGTTAATACGGAAAAAAAATTGCCCGGAAATTGGAAAATTCGGGTATATTAAGAAATTTGGCGAAGAAAAAGACTATTGAGTCATTACCAAAGAGGAATAAGCTCAGCAGGGACACTATCGCCTACCAATCAGAAGGTCGCAGGAACGAATCCTGGTCATGATAACATTTTTATTTTATTTTATAAAAACAACGACTGGACCGACTTGGCAAAGTGTTTTTTTTCAATGTTCGTAATACCCCGAATAAGGTTTTTAGGGGAAAAAAGGATTTTTAGAAAAGTTATTGGAAATTTCTTTGTCCTGGACATATTTTCAGAAATATATAATACAAATGGATGTCTGTTTGTGTTGGTAAGCTCATAATTTGAGAACGGCTGGACGGATTTGCCAATTTTTTTTAACAGAAAACGGGATAACGAAAAAACGGGATAACGGTAAAACAAGAAAACGGAATATCGGGATAATGGGAGAAAACGGGATAACTGGAAAATGGAATAACTGGAAAACAGGATATCGGGATAACTTGGTAACGGGATAACGAAAACGGGATGAAGGGAAAACGGGAAGCGGGCAGAGTCAAAGGCATAACCTAGATGGAACAACACAAAAAAGAAATTCTACGATTAAGATTTGTAACTAGAAATATTGAATCTATACGTGTAAGAGGTGTTCCCTTAGCTCTGCTCGATTCATATCTTGAGAATAGAAGGCAGTCAGTATCCTCCAATGGAAATACGTCAGAAACAATAGTAATGAAATATGGGGTACCGCAGGGTTCTGTCCTGGGGCCCATTTTATTTATGATACCTATATGTTAACGACTTATTTTACCGTCTAATTAATTCAAACCGTATAATGTTTGCAGACGATACCACCATACTTCATCAAAATATAAACGAGAAAATAAAAAATGAAACAGCTGAAGAAAATGACGAATTATATCAAAGGCAATCAAGAGCGCACCCAGGATTGAATTTCGTAGGGGGGTAAGTTTTCCAAAAGATTCGGTAACACATGTTGGAGGAAAAGCAAGGGATAACGGTAAACATCCATTGAGAATTCCATCGTAAAAATGAGGTCCTATCAAATAACCATCAATGATTCCGCACCAAACATTAATCCCCCACACAGACTGATATCTCGTTTCTTGAATCCAATGAGGGTTCACGTCAGACCAACAGTGACAATTATGTTTGTTTATTATACCGTTATTATGGAAACGGCTTTTATCACTCCATAATATTTTGTTCGGACTGATCATCATCATGAATACGGGTGGACAACCATGCAATGAAGTTCAATCTCCTATCAGCATCTCCTTAATATGGGAATAGATTATAGTTATCAGCAATAAACAAACCCAATGTATTTTGTAGGGATGGAATTTGTTTTTTGACAAAAACGTTGTATTGACGATTTCGAAATATCACAATCATTGCTACTTGTCTGGAAGAACTATGTGGTTCCAATACCATTTGACCTAGCAGTGCAGTCTCATCTGTTGTTTTTCGCTTCTTTTCATTAAAACATCCATTTTGTGTCAAAGATTTGGCTAAGCTAGTGAATGTTTTGTCTGACGGTAATCTTCTGTCTTGGTACCGATTAGCGTATATTCTCACTGATTCTTTTGCATTCGTTCTTGCTTCGCCATAAATACATATCATATCCAACTTTTCTGCATTGGAAAATTAAACCATTTTTCAATTTTACGAAAAACCAACACAAAAACTGGATACACTATCGTAAAATCTGACAGGTTTTCTGACAGATCGATGAATACTCGTATTATTGCATTTATTTTGACTTATAATATGCAATAAATTGCTGTTTTTCATCAGTATTAAGTAACTATGAGTGTGCTATATGGCTGAATTCAGAATTTGATGCAGAATCGCAGAAAGCATTAAAAAATCTGGGATGCCATTTAAAAAATTGGCGTCGGTGTCGCGACGCCCTAACGGATGACGCCTAGTGATGAATCTCTAGGTAAATAAGAGGACCCTTTCACATCAAGATCATCTGCTTTCACGAAATATGGATTTTATCTTTCATTTCTCAGATATTTACCCGCGGAGTTTTATATGGGACACCCTGTATAAACCCGTATGATTGACTGACTATATATATATATATATATATATATATATATATATATATATCGTTAGACACTGGTAAAAATAAATGCTTAACTGATAAGTTATGTGCCATCAGCTGATGATACACTTATTTCCTACCTTGATACACAAATAACAATTTTTTTTTCTAGCTCATTAAACAAGTAGGTATAGTCGCACTATATATATAAGAAGGTCGTAAATCACCAACCACTTGAGTAAACAGCAAGCGGTGGATTCAACGCAGAGTTGTACCTGCCCTAGCCATTAAATTTTGTTTTATATGTAGGTAAAATGATATTGGGTAAGATAATGATTAAGAAAAATCGCTAGAATATAATTGAGAATTGTTTATTTATATATAATATATGATAATAATATATATATATATATATATATATTATATAATAATATATGATATAGGTACCTAATTAATGTAAAATGTCAAACTTTATACTTTATAAAAAGTTCAGTTTCTCGATAAAATGTATTTATAAACAAAATTACTCACGAAGATCAGTTTCACTTTCACTGTCGTCATCCAAATTAATAATAAACTTTTCTTTGGGAATTTTTTCTTTATCCATATATGACTTTTAATATGGGAAACACACTTGGCCCAGCTACTATCAGGAATGTTTGCAGTTTCTGTTTGAATAAGAGCTACCACAGTTGAACTTAAGGTTGGAGAAGTATTATTTCTTCGAACTGCCGACTTAAGCTGATGCCATATATGTTCAATTGGGTTAAACATACAGTGATAAGGAGAAAGTCTGAGCACCGTATGTCCCAAACTTTCAGCCAATGAATCACAAAAATATTTCTTTTTTATCGAATAACTGCGTAAAACTTCTAGTAACTGTTTTTTGTGTACTTTTCCTCATAGTACATATCATTATTTAACATATATACTTGTATGGTGGCTTTGGTGTCATTTGAACATGGTGCTTTATCTAGCCTTCGACTGTGGTAGCTAGCATTATCCATGACAATAATACTGTTGGGTGGAATATTTGGTATGAGTTTATTTTGGAACCAGTCTTCAAATAATTCGGCTGTAGTATCATCATGATAATCGACTAAGGGTCCTTAATATTATTTGCCGATAAAGACAACGCATTTGGTATAAAACCATTTTCGGTTCCTGCGTGAATTATCGTAATGCGTTTTCCTTTATTAGACGGCGCATTAGTTTGGCACAAGTCAGATGAGTCTACCCAACTTTTGTTTGGAATATCGTGTGTATCGAACCAAGTTTCGTCCAAATACACTACTGTTCTACCATAGTCTCTAAATTCGTTTATTGCCAATAAATATTCAAATCTCCATATCTTCCTCAAGGCGCACAGATTCCATTAAGATGTTTTTTAAATTTAAATCCGTTTTGTAAAAGATACTTCCTTAAAGTCTCTTTGCAACACTGGATACCAGTTTCATTCTTTTCAAGCCGTTGTATTAAAATATCTAATGAAGGCACAATTTGCTCTTTATACAAGGCATATATAGTTCTTTGAATTATATCTACATCACAGCCATCTAGTTTCGTTGAACCGCCAGAGTCTTTTCGTTCCTTTCTTTTTAAAATAGGATTACTTACTATTTTAAACACTGTGTAATACGGTGTTTTTGTTAAAGAAGTACTTTCTTGCACAGCTTGATCCTTGGACATTCCACGTTCCAGAGGGGAAACATTTAATATAATTTTTTTCCCATGAGGGTGTAACATTTGTCGACTAGTGGTACTACGACCACTAGCTTCAGGATGAGCCCATGGACGCCACATTTTTCAAGACATCAAAATCGAATAGACACTTTAAAATAGACAGTGTACTTACAATTTAAAGAATGAATTCATTCAACTGAGAGATTTTGTGATCAATATTGACCGTGTTATAAATTGAGTACGAAGATCTGCTAAACCGCTTCTTACCCTCGAGAATATAGTTCACGTATCACATGGTACATTTTCGACTAATGTGAGTAGCTGAGATGATAAAACAACAGAGTAGAAGAGGCTTTCAAATTGATATTTCCTTTATCACCGCATGTTGACCAACTGTTTCTAATTAAAATTGTAGTCTGTCAGGTAGGTAATGACTAAATGTTGTTTAAGATTTTCCCTTTTATTTCTGAAATTGGAAAGCGGTCAGTTCTCAAAACAGTCTTGTTTTCCAAATCTGGTAGATAATTTATTTTGTAACCGTAAATAGACCATTATCGCTATAATCTCGTTAATAGCCCATTAGTACTGAAAGTCTGGTTGCCAAGTAAGTGAATTTTATTATTTACACACATTTAAACATATCCTTACCAAGGGTTCTAAATCAACCTTGCGAGATGTTTTATTATCAAATAAATGTAAATACAAAACTGTCAACAAAAGCCAAAAATAACGGAGAGCCCACTATCATTAAAATGCCAAACTATTTCATGAGATATTTTAATCCGGACCTGGGAATCTTTCAAGGGAAACACATTTTTATTGCTTATCTATATTTCGAACAATAGGTAATAATGTGCGACTTTTATCATACCTAGCTATTTTTAAATTATTTTTTGACAGGAAATTCCATAAGCTTATAATAAAAAAATCGCTTTTAAACAGCAATGACCCATTTAAAATATATTTATAAAAAACAAATTGCCTGCTGAAATATAGCGCACTCCACTGGACTCTGCCGTTACATTAGTGAGTCGCGTGACGAAACAGGCAGTGGCGTGGCATATCCGTAGCAGTATTGTTGAACTGTGATGTTCAATATATTTGAACAAACTTTTATAAGAGTTTTTGCCATCACAAAAGTTTGCAAAAAATATACCTCTTCCGGTAGGTAGGTACCTAGGTAATTCATTGTTACCAAAAGCACCTTTCGGTGAGTCTTGGAATCTGTGCTCCTGCAATTCAGATTTACCCACTAAAAACCCCACTCCTCAAAACCTTCCGGAAGACAAAAGGTTTTGGGATGGCCTGTATAATAAAAAAGATTGAATGAAAAACGTGCATGACATATGTCCTAAGAGGCTCTAACATGGACGTATAAATAAAGATGGACCCAGTTATTTACATTATTAAGTGAAGCCGTTGAACGGCTACATTCTAAGGTCGTGCTGTTGAGTTGGGCGTTGCCATTTTGAGTCTGTGATAATTCTTTATTATCCAGAGATATGAGCATGGCCCTACTTTCATGATCACCCAGTATATTGTTGATATTTGGATGATCCATAAACGAGTGCAACTTTGGAGATCATTCCTTTTATCTTCCATTCGTATTGCTAATGTGAAATGAAATAACTAATAAAAAACCTTTTTAAAGATATGCTTTTATTTAAGCCGTGTACTAAAACGTATTAAATAATTTTAAGTCATTGCTGACAATGATTTAATTATTTTTTTTGAATATTTGGTTTCAAAAAGCTTGTCACGCGAATTGTAATAAAATTAATTCTTCGACAAGTTGTTACTTACCAACCAATCATTGTCCAATGAAATTAATTGTTACCTACTTTTATGAACACTTCGTGCGACAAGCTTTTTGGGTAAATATTTAGTTACATCACTCATGCACTCCGAATATGGGGAAAACACTTTTCTTACGTGTTTTGCTCTGAACTGAATCGAAGAAAATGCGGATTCATACCGTTTCAGAGTTAATCGCTTTTTCGAAATAAATTTCAAGCAGTTTCTCGCAAAACTCACTCAAATGCCTCCTTCTTTTTACCAGCATAAACAATACACCCTAAATCACTTATTTTCGGCACAACTTTGCACAAAATATCGTCGTTTTTATCGAAAAAATCCTCCTTCTTACACAGTTGCAAATGAATTTCTTTGACAGATGACATTTATTAACTTTTTTAATTTTTCATGTTGGTAATAAATGAATCGGACTGTGTAAGAAGGAGGACCTTTTTCGATAAAAACGACGATATTTTGTGCAAAGTTGTGCCGAAAATAAGTGATTTAGGGTGTATTGTTTATGATGGTTAAAAGAAGGAGGCATTTTGAGTGAGTTTTGTGCGAGAAAACGGTGCTTGAAATTTATTTCGGAAAAAGCGATGTAACTCTGAAACGGTATGAGACCGCCGCATTTTTCTTCCGGATTCGTGTTCAGGAGGCAAAAACACGTAAGAAAAGTGTTTTCCCCATATTCGGAGTGCATATGAGTGATGTAACTAAATATTTACCGCTTTTTGAAACCAAAAAATTCGACAAAAAATAATTAAATCATTGTCAGCGATAGCTTAAACTTATTTTATACGTTTCAGTACACGGCTTAAATAAAAGCTTGTTTTAAAAAGGTTTTTTATTTTTTGCTTTTTAGTTATTTCGCCTTAATCTGTTCTTTTCTAATGGAGCCGTGTTATTACAATGTCATGATCTTCGACCCCAAAATTTCCCACACACCAATTTTGACTAGAACCATAATCACAAAACTCGTCCGCCATCCTGAAGTCGCCATCTTGGATTTATAGATTTTGACAAAAAATTCACGCATAATCTCTTAACCTGAAAACCCCCACATACCAATTTTAAATGAAATATGACCATTATCAGAAAACTCGTCCCCCATCTTGGGCCGCCATCTTGAATTCATAAATTTTGACAAAAATTCAAAATATCAGAGAAAACCGCCGCATACGAATTTTGAATCAAATCGGACCATAATCACAAAACTCGTCCTAATCTTGGGGACACCATCTTAAATTTATGAATATTGACAAAAATTTCATAATCTCCAACCCCGAAAACCCCCGCATACCAATTTTGAATCGAATTGGACCATAATCACAAAACTCGTCTTCAATCTTGGGGGCCGCCATCTTGAATTTATTAATTTTGACAAAAATTTCATAATCTCCGACCTCGAAAACCCCCACATACCAATTTCGATCGGATCAGAATTACAAATCTCGTCCGCCATCTTGGAGCCGCCATTTTGTTTTTTTCTCTAACAAAAATTCCATAATGCTTTGCCACCGGAATTATATATAACAAGTGAAACTGAATAAAATCTTGTAATAAAAAGTATAATCTTCAATATGCATATAGAATATGTATATGAATCTAAAAATATATTCAATAAAATACGAGAATCGAAAGTTGTTTTATTGTCCCTCTTATCTTTTTCAGTTCTGTTATATTAAAAGTGCAGTGTAAATTTTGCATTGCTTCAAATGTAGAAATAATTATTATTTTTCTTTTAGAATCGACCTATTTAATGAAGACTTCATTAATCATATGAAACTCCACATATTTTTCTTTTAATCAATACCTATATTAATTAAATTGCGTGCGCCACTGTCGTTGGAGGAAAGGTCACAGTCTATCGCAGGTCTCCTCCTTCCTCGCAACCCGCGCGCCCACAAACTGAGCGGCTTCAAAACAATCTATGTTGCTAGTATTGGATTGCTGAGCATTGGTGCACCTTGGGGGGCGGGGGGAGGGCACGCCCCCCCCCCCCAACTTCGAAAAGCTAACTGATATTTTGACTAAAATCAAAATTCTTATCTCTCGCAGATCACTATTCTCTCACAGTCTGGATAACCCAATTGAAAATAAATGTGCCATGAAAGCTTTAAAGGCATGATTCTGTCATGATTATGGTGCAATTGTTGAAACCCGCGCATGAAGCACTTCAGGAAATATCTTTGTGGAAAGATAAAGATTCCAGTTCAGGTGCGTTTGTTTTGATAAGTGGCTCTGGCCCAGTCACAGTTTATCATTTCATTGTTCTCAGCAGAGAAGCTTCTCGGATACGGTGTTGCTTTAGCTAAAATCCTTCAACTTGAGAACTCAGATCTTGCGTTTGCGATGGATGAAGCCGAAGAAACAATCTCCACTATCAAATATGTGCGAGAAAATGCTGAAGCGCAGTTCAAAAATATTTTCGATGAAGCCAAACAGATCGCTGATATGTTTGACATTGAAATCAAAATCCCAAGATTGGCCTCAGAGCAAACAAATCGAGCTAACGTACCCGCTGAAAGTGCTATGGATCATTATCGAAAATCAGTTTTCATACCATGGGTTGATTCATTTTTATCTGGTTTGGAAGATCGATTCGCCAAACATAAGTCAATTCTTAAAATATTCATGGTATTACTACCAACAGAAAATTTTCCATCTTCATAAAAAAATGAGGACTTTTTGGGCCTTGCTGCGTTTTATAGTCATGATATCCAGGATTTCAGAAGGAGTATTTTGGAGGCAGAACTGTGTCGGTGGTACCAAAAATTCAGCAAAACAAGTCATCTACAATAACCAAAAAATGCACTTGATGCATTGAATCTATGTAATCCAGATATATATCCTAATGTTTTCATAATACTTAAAATATTCGCGACTCTGCCGATATCGACTAGTTCACCGGAAAGGTCATTCTCGACATTACGTCGACTGAAGTCCTATTTGAGAAATACAACCAGTGAAAATAGGCTAAATGGACTGGCACATTTGAATATTCATAGGGAAATCCACGTTGACCCGAAGGATGTGATGGCAGTTCTAAAAGATAATTTTTTTTTTTTTATGTTCTGGTTCCCACGAAAAGGGATATCCTGTAATGTTCAGAGAACATCGTGGGAACCTAGGGAAAGAAGGTAGGAGTTGGTGTTCTTCTTAAATTTCTGGAGGTTGTATGCCTCGGGGAACACCTCCCTAGGCAATGAGTTCCAAAGCCTCCCTGTTCGTTGGATGAACGAGTCTTTGGAAAGTGATGTTCTGCAGGTCTCCAAAGTGACCACGAAGGGGTGTGATGACTGAACTTGACGGGTTAATCTCGAAGAGACTGCCAAAGCAGGAACGATTGTTGATATTTCAGAAGAGCATCGCCCATGAGAATATCTATAAAATAGAGACAAATCGCCAACTTTTCTACGGTGTTCCAGACAAGTGAGCGAGTTTGTAAGCGAGGCATCACCGACGAGACGAATTGCTCTTTTTTGGACAGAATCCAATAGCCTCAGGATATGTTTAGGTGCCGCACTCCAAATATGGGAACAGTATTCCAGGACAGGTCGGATCTGTGCCTTATAGATCATAAGCAGCTGAGTGGGGGTGAAATAGCTCTTGGCACGAAACAAAAAACCAAGTTTTTGGGATGCACTTTTGGCAATGGACCTCACGTGATTTTCCCAGGAAAGGTTATTGCTGATAGTAATACCAAGCATCGATATGGATGGCTTCAGTGGTATGGTTACTCCTGACAAAGTTATGTTAGGCACAGTGAGATCGGCTTTTCTAGAGAAAAGACATGCTTGTGTTTTGTTTGCATTGAATTCTACCAAGTTATTAGATCCCCATTCGAGAATTGTTGCTAAGTACATATTTATATTATTAACATTTCTTCCTCGTTCATTTCTGGTTTCACGGGCTGATATAGGGGCCCTGGAAGAGAAAGCGGTATGGAGGGTACTATCATCGGCAAAGCTGTGTACTGGACATGAAGTTGCTTTCAACAGGTCGTTGATGTGAAGTAGAAATAGTGTTGGTGCGAGAATAGATCCTTGCGGAACACCAGCATTTATGAGTAGAGTGTCAGATGAAACTCCATCGATCACTACATGGAGAGACCTGTTTGAGAGAAAACTAGCAAGCAGAGAACACAGCTGAGGGGGCAAGCCATAAGACGGAAGCTTGGCGAGGAGTCCCTGGTGCCAAACTCGATCGAACGCCTTGGAGATATCTAATGCCACAGCTAAAGTTTCTCCATACTTTTCAATAGATAGCTGCCATATATGTGAGACGTAAGCGAGCAGGTCACCAGTTGATCTCTGATGGCGGAAGCCATATTGCCTATCGTTGACAATTCCTGAGTCTTCCAGATATTTCATGAGCTCGATGTTGATGGCTTTTTCCATGACCTTTGAAATAATAGATAGCAGTGCGATAGGTCTGTAGTTGCTAGGTAGGGCCTTTTTGCCTTTTTTAGGGACTGGCTGTACTCTTGCAATTTTCCAATTGGACGGAAATACCCCCAAATTGTAAGAGTGGTTGAACAACTTGCAAAGAACAGGTGTTAGTTCAGGGGCACATTTCTTGAGAACAATCGGCGGGATTCCGTCAGATCCACAGGCTTTGTTGGTGTTGAGACCCAGCAAAATCTTTCTGATAGTACGTTGGCGAAAGGTAATCTCGGGCATGTGACTGTCAATAGGTGTACTGTTCGGGGGTTGTTTTCCCGATGAATCCAGAGTGGAATTTCCAGCAAATAAGTGCGCAAAGATATTGGCTTTTTCCTGGGCAGTCATTGCTAGTGTTCCATCTTATTTGGTTAGACCATGGACAATGGACCAAGAAGGCTTGATTTTCTTTTATGAATATTGAAATATATTTTTATATTTGACTCATTTTTACTCATCTCTCGTCCATCATCCTTTCCAGTCATCAAAATGCGTTTTCCATTGTTGAAAAAAAAAATCCATCGTCAAGACACTTCAAGTTTGCTATTGTTATAGCATTCTATCGTAATTCTAAAGTTCCCATGACCTTGACCTTAAAAAAACGTCTGCGGTGCTAATTTTCGCATGCAGGCAGCTATGTGTGCCCCCCCCCCCATAAGATCATTCTGGGTGCGCCCCTGTTGCTGAGTCCATTATATATTTATACGTCCATGGGCCCTAATATATGGATTATTCCTTGAAAAACTTGCAGGCTTCCAAATTAACGTTACCCCACCAACACAATCGTGTTGGTAAACTAATAAATCTGGCACACTTGTCCAATGAACCACACATATTTGAAGCAGGAACCACCCCGTATACTACCTAAAAATACAATCGTTTTTTGATACGTAAGCGCTAAGCAATACGGCCAGCAGTCTACGGGATATGTTGCATAACTGATTGAAGCGAGACAGAAAGCATCGGGTGGGTGCAAATAAATGCATAACAAACCCATCGGAGCCAATCATAGACCGCTTGGGGCTTGCCTCTTTTGTCATCAATGGGATTTGGAAGAGTCCATGTTTTC
Source organism: Gonioctena quinquepunctata (assembly GCA_018342105.1). NCBI lineage: Eukaryota > Metazoa > Arthropoda > Insecta > Coleoptera > Chrysomelidae > Gonioctena > Gonioctena quinquepunctata. Next base: position 611,867 of record JAFIRS010000156.1, on the reverse strand, counting down.
ATGTAGAGTGGTGGAGCTACATTATTCATTCATGTACAAAGAAGTGAATTATAGATTTTACCTGCTCTTTTGCGAGTATTTGTCAAATATCTGTGCGGGTTGGCGAGGTGCTCGAATTTGCATGGCGAGAACTCTTCAAAGGAGGATATTTCTATTTGCGGGAGTGATCATTTGTGATCTTCACCTCGATTGTGTAGTAGGCTCTCCCAGTAGCGTAATTCAGCTGATTCCGAATAGTGGAGTTCCGAATACGAGTAGTAGTACGGCCGGTGTAAACCAAGTCGGATCGGTGAAGTTCTCGGAACGAAGAGCTATGCCTTCTTGATTAAATCCTGATTTTTGTCTTCTAGTACAGCTCATCGATTATGAAACTGATTCCCAGTTTGTGATATATTTTAGTGTAACGAGTCATTTTTGCGGCTTCAAAGTGGCATCCAATACGGGAAAATCAGCCCGAAAGCAAAATATGCTCAAATTCCTCACACACAAATTGAAAACCCAATCTATAAATGAGGAAAATCAGGCTGTGAAGGTTCGTACAGTGACAAATGTTACTTTGTATTCTTTTTAACCTCATTGAAGGTCATTTGCGTTTGAGAAATGGCTGCCCTCTCGGAACAAAGGAATGTTGATTTCGGCTTTGATTTCTAGGACTTTTGGACTGAATTTTATAGGAATAATGGTTGCGTTTTTTTGTTTCAATCTCGGACAACCGTTTTATCTTGAAAATTATCATATATTTTCCTTAAAAACTTGTTAAATTCCAAATTGCCGGTAGTTTATCTTGCGTAAATAATCAATGTCTGACTTTTCGTTGTGTTTGGGAATCATCTTTTTGTTTTCTCAATTTAGGCGGATGAAGATCATGATTCCGGAACCGAATCGGACGAGGAAGTCGAGGCTCCAGAACTACGATTACCAGGTATGTCCGATAGGTCATCACCGGTTTTGCCTTTTCTAGAATTACTTCATTAAATCCGGGTATTCTAGAATTCTTGTACTTTTCCAACACACACATATACCTAAATCATTTCCTATAATTACCTATAGCACCAATAACTGCCACTTTGAGGAAATTGGTAGTTATTTACAATTTACATATATTATTTATTCTGATAAAATTATCAATTCCACACTAGTGTTGAAAAAGAATCCCAAGAATACCTAAAGGTACTGCAGAGAAAGGTGCAAAGCAGAATTAGTTATTCATTATTCATCATTTCACTAAAAGGTAGGTATTGTCCATATTTCCTATCCAGTAATTGTCAAGTTTGAAGAATGCTTTATTGGAAGATACGATATAGAAAAGATTAAACTCTGTATTCAACTGAAGGTCAACCAAAGGGTTAGGTTGTTCGTAGATTCGTTACCAAAAAAACATTGTTGGCAATAAAATGTGTATTAACAATACCTTTGTCATGTTGAAAAGGGAAACATTCTCAATTGAATATTGAATAGAAAGATGATTCCACATCTGATTTTTTTTTATTTATTTATTCTACGGGACTACCCCAGTTCAGGATATTCGATAAATGTAAATAGGTAAGTAGTGACAATCTGTTCATATTTTCAAACAAACCAACCTTTGCCATATTTTTAACCGACGAAACCAAAAAGGAGGAGGTGTATATTTTTTTTTATGTATGATCACGCATAACTTTTTACTGAGACGTCCCATTTCGATAATTCTTTTTTCAGTGGATAGGGTGTACTTCGAAGTTGGTCCCATTTGAATTTAAGAGATGAAATCCATCCCTAAGGGTAGCAAAGTGAAGGATATTGAACACTTACCCTCTGAATTCTGGTCCGTTAACCGATTCTAGAGCTCATCCAGTATTGAAACGACCACTTTGGCCTTCCCCCACCTAACAACCAATTTTTATCGAAGATACCCGAACCATTGTCTAACTATGGCTATTAATAGAAATTCCATAGGCGTACCAAATTATTTGGTATAGGCGATTCACGAGACGTAGAGAACTTACACTCCTATAACTTTCCTAACACTCCTATTTCTTTTTCCGCTACTGAATAATACTTACCACTGGTCATTTTGGCAAGGTAACGAGTAAACTATTGCAAAGTTGAATAAATAACTGCACAACCTATTTATTAATTAAAGAAACCTAACCTTTCAAACGCTGCATGCCAAGACACTGGTGAAGATTCGCCGTAGCACAGCAAATCGTGTCCACTCGTGTTTTCCCCCTCTCTACCTACCAACAGGTCGTTTCAATACTGGATGAGCTCTATCAGGCATAACTTTGTACAGGGTTCTTCGATTTGGATGATTCTTTTTTATTAGATAGGGTATACCTCATAGTTGATCATATTTGGATTTCGAATGGAATTATCCACCCTTACGGGTAGAAAAATAGTGAATAATTGATTTTTCACTTGTGAACATTGGCACACATATGTAGTTGACAATGACAGATCGCTAATATCGTTATTTTTGTTCTCCTACATCCGTCACAATCATCATATTCTATGAGAGGATGGAATGATATACAAAGTAATGAAATAAACTAACCAGAACAACAAAAATAATGTATATTACAACAAATAGTAAAAGTTGATAATCATATTATTCAACTGGTAATAGTTGAAGTAAGGTGGGTAAGTAAGTATTTTGAAAGTAATCAAAAAACAAGTAGGTAGTAATTAGTAGATTTCAGCCTAAAAAATTGAAAAATAAAAACTTTTCAACAAAAAATTAAACCGACGCAATACGGAAATGAAAAGTAAAAAATTAAACAAACCTTAGTCTCAATAACTGATCTCCTAAACTAATGTAAGTAACTAATTTTGAGTCGGCGCCAAACGAACACTCAACGAAGATCATTAAATTACTTAAAAAAAAAAACAGAATGTCACCGCGCAACTCGATGCCGTCATGCGTGCCATCGCCTAATAAAGTTTCAGTGAATTTTGAATTTAAAAAAATCTGTACCCCCTCTGACGGTCCGACAATGACTTTTGCGGGTGTGGAAATGAAGTTATTACGTATAAGATCATTTTGTACCTATTCAGTATGCGTGCCATCGCCTTATAAAGTTTCAGTGAATTTTTGAATTTAAAAAAAAAATCTGTACCCCCTCTGACGGCCCGACAATGACTTTTGCGGGTGTGGAAATAAAGTTATTACGTATAAGATCATTTTGTACCTATTCAGTATGCATGCCATCGCCTTATAAAGTTTAAGTGAATATTTGAATTTAAAAAAAAATCTGTACCCCCTCTGACGGCCCGACAATGACTTTTGCGGTGTGGAAATAAGTTATTACGTATAAGATCATTTTGTACCTATTCAGTATGCGTGCCATCGCCTTATAAAGTTTCAGTGAATTTTTGAATTTAAAAAAAAATCTGTACCCCCTCTGACGGCCCGACAATGACTTTTGCGGGTGTGGAAATAAAGTTATTACGTATAAGATCATTTTGTACCTATTCAGTATGCGTGCCATCGCCTTATAAAGTTTCAGTGAATTTTTGAATTTAAAAAAAATCTGTACCCCCTCTGACGGCCCGACAATGACTTTTGCGGGTGTGGAAATGAAGTTATTACGTATAAGATCATTTTGTACCTATTCAGTATGCGTGCCATCGCCTTATAAAGTTTCAGTGAATTTTTGAATTTAAAAAAAAAATCTGTACCCCCTCTGACGGCCCGACAATGACTTTTGCGGGTGTGGAAATAAAGTTATGCGGTCACTTCCTAAATTTTTTTCTACAGCGCTCTTTTCGAACGATTTTAAGACAAACACAACCAACCACCCACCCACCCAAAATACGAATTATCGCTTAATGTGGAAACAGAATTTCTCACTTGATTACCTACCATTTTCCTACTGCGCGATCATTTGTTTCCCCCGTTAATGATAATACCTTCCCAGTTTGAGAATAAGATGCTGAAGAGATTAGCGAACTTTTAGGGAACACAAAACAGTTCTTTCTAATCAAACGTTTGCATACGAAAGGCAGTGTTGCCAGATCAAAAACCGTGGATGAGAAAACCGTGGCTGTTTTCACACCCGTAGTATATCGTCGTATGACAAGGGGCATTCGGCCTTCCAGTTGGAGTGCGTAGTTTTTATGTGATATCAGCTCGGATCATATTTACGAGGATATGAAAGCATATTAGAGCTCATCATTGCTCCTAAAAAAGTGTGGTAGACGAAAGTAGAGACTATGGCATATACCATGAGCATATTATTACTTCGAAACTATAATTGGGCACCAAAGATGTGTATACGACGATAAATAAGTAGAGAGATGTACTGCGACCAAATATGTGTATTTTATTTCGCTCTTCGTTCACTTAGGTTTTTCGTAGGAATAATGCAAAGCTATTATTTGTTTTTCAATATTATTTCGATATTTTCGGGAAAATATGAAAATGTCTAATTTCTCTTTTGTTTTTTGATTTTAACTTCCGTACTATTCGATCGGAAGGAAAAGTCAACTGAGATTTTTTGTAGGAATAATTGAGACAAATTTTTTTGCTTTCCATAATTTTTATTATTGAAAATTTTCATATTTTTTTTTCTAACTTTGAATCATTAAAAAATACGGGTTGGATGTTTTGATGGAACTCATGAAACTCTATAAATAAAATGTTTCGACTTGTCATTGTTCCCAATATTATGGTCAAATATTCATGTTTTTCGGCTATATCTCCCGTACTATTCAATTCAGAGAAAAAGTATTGGGAGGTTTTTTGTAGGAACTATCAACAGATATTTTATGTCGTAGAAATTTTCGAACGTTTCAGTCGTTTTCGAGAAAAATTTTAATGACAGGATATTGTTTTTTGTGGAACATAATGGCAAAGTTTCAAGACGATATGTCGAAGGGTTCTGGAGATATTCCAATTTATGATTGATACAGATTACAGAGTACAGACAGACAGACCACATACAAAACCAAAGTTGCTCAAAATTCGATGGAGATCATTTTCTCAAAGCAACTATACCTCTATTTCGCTTAGTTTCCGAGAAAGCTTTTCTGCGGAGATCGTATATGGTCGTATAACAAGATCACATAACAGAAGTAGATCTGAACTAGGCAACCTAGTGGCAATATGTTTTCATGCCTACTTCCTAAATACATTTTTAGGTGATAAAGGATTGGGAATTCAAAATAAGGGATACTCCCTCTGGTGTCGATTTTGGAAACTATACATACTTACATTGTTTACTTTTCCAAACATTAATGTTATTAGCCATTGTATATCTAAAACTTGTCGAATCTCTTGTGATTGTTGACATTCAATGAAATTCTGGTATACCTGGTGAATATTCTGTTGACTATTTATTGTACGTCCTCGAGTGAAAAAATTAGTGAAATAATTATTGTTGTGTATCTCAATGTTACTCTTGGACAAAACGATCCCGTTGAACTGGAATGAGTTTTTATCATTTCCCGTGAAAAAATGAATGTAACCTACTGGTGCAGACTAATTTAGGATTGAGTGAGTCTATAGACAGACGACGGGTTCTTGGGATCTTGAAGAAGAATACGGTTCCTTCCCAAAATGTTCCTGTATCATGTGTGGCCAAGAAAAAAAGTTAAAAATAGAACCTTCGAAGAGAGTTGGGAAGCAAAAAAAAGAGACTTAAGAAGAGAAAAAAGAGATATTATTCGACATACTGAAGATTATTCATACAGTATAGAAAAAGAGTGACTAGGTATGTGTATCTAGGTCACACCATCTTGTTTGTTTTAAATGAAATTAAAAAACTGTTTTTGTTAGTTTTATTTTTAATTCGAACATTCACAAATAATAATGTGTAACATTTCTTCAAATTAATTCCCGATGACTTCACTAAGCTGTCCAGAAACTTCGAAAAAAATTTTTTTTGCAAGCAATTTAGAGCATACTTTGTCTCCTTCAAAGATAGTTTTCGCAAATGATATTGTCTTAAAATTTAAATACACCACTTCACTAGAGTCTTGAAATGAATAATACTTCACAAAAAAACTGGAAAGTTATACCAAATGGAAATATTTTCAGAAAAACTCCGAATACAAGTGTATAACCTCTGAGAAAACAGACAATGTAAGTATGTCTGGTTTGAATTTTTGCCACTCTGGCGCTGGCATCTAATTTTGAATTCCCAATACTCTGCGGTCCCTGGTTATAAACATAGGTATTCTTCAGAATTGATAATAAAAATGGCCGGCAGGCAGATTTTATGAACAGGCCTATGACAGACGTGACCGCGAAATGGAGCAAATCACATATTACAGCAAGTTTTCTCACGAACACGCATACGAATGGATTCGGTAAAATAATTCCATTCGTGACAGGGCCGGATTAAAAGGTGTGGAGGCCCTGGGGCAACAAAGTAGTGGAGGCCCCTAATTATTTTTCAAACAAGTTTTTTTTTTATTTATTGCGGAACAAATCAAATTATTTCGACACGAGCATATGTAGGTAAAATAAAATACAAGAAATAAATTAAATTACAGCGTAAACGAATGGATTCTTGCGAGCTTTTTTCGACGAAAAATCATTGATGATTTCGGTCAAATCCAGCATCCGGAGAAAATCATTCACAATGCTAAGAAGCGATAACTTTGATAGGCGGCTTTGTCTCATCGTAACTCTCCTATTTTTTTCATTTTGGAAAATGAGCGCTTTCCAGTGCAATTTGACATCATCATATTCTCAGTTGTAATATCACAAGAGAGTGAAAATAATTCGACAGATTTTCGAAAACTTGTTGCCAGGCAATAGATAAGAGAGACCAACTGGCTCGAGTGGCTATTGCCAACAAGTTTGAGAAAGAAATCTAGATAATTATTTTCTACTATATCGAACTCTCGTGTGGTATTCTTTAGATTATTTTTTGATGTTACGATCATAAACACATTTCCTTGCAAAATTATATAATGTACTAAACCGGCTTTGATTCATTTCACACTTTTCATGCGAATTGATGACAGACGTCAAATTAAAAATATAGGTTGTCAGACAATAAAAACAAAATACCTCAAATTATTCCCGCGACAATTTTCTAGGTAGAATATTCCCACTATTGATTGGCCAAAACGTATATGAATTATTTGAATTGAACGTTTCCATTGGTTTCTAGCAATGTCAAAAAATAATCACTGTCATTTCAATGTTTGAGAATGTAGCTCTGAAATTTGGTTGTCAAGAATTTGATAGTAGAACATCTTAGATTGGTCTTTTTGATAGTCCTTTTTCAGAAGGATTTACATTTGTTGCGGAATGTCATCCTTCTCTTAGACTCACACTTTCAGATTTTGGGGATTTATCTGCTACAAGCGCGCCACTCAACGGACACTTGTCAACACCAATAAATAGGAAAAACAGGTATAGACGGGCAAAGTGTTTGTAGAATCGGCAGAAAAATAGTCAACAGAATTTGAACTTTTGTTCTATTATGGAATGCGCACAGGGCTCTTATAAATAATTTGATGCAATCATACTCATAAATTGAAATATTATTTCCTTTTGCTTATGATTATTGAATTTCATTGTGTATGATTATTGAATTTCATTGTGTATCGCTTGTGTCATTCGAAGAATACATCGACAGAAAATCCTTCATTTAATAAAAAAAAATGTATATATTTTGTTAAATTCAATTGTTCTTGTTTTTACAGCTAATTTCGATACGATATAATATTTTGTATAATAGTATGATTGTTTCTCGCAAATACACATGTTCATCAGATCGAAGATTAATATTAACCATGGATTTTGACAAGAATACGAAACATGTTTTTGAATGTTTAAAACGAAAAATGAGAGGAAAAAGTGGGAGAACTGCTCTTTCGTTGTCAGATTTTTTGTATATAATTTTGCATATAGGAAATTTTACCTAAAAACTTTTATTGTGGAGGCCCCGGGGCTGCAGCCCCGTTTGCCCCCCTCTTAATCTGGCTCTGATTCGTGAGATCGATGTAAAGTCGAAATTTGCGAAAACGTTTTTGTTTTTACGAGTACAAAGTATATCGAAACAGCATGAACCATCAGTAAATTCTGTCACGTCCACTCGAGTCAATACATATTGATAACAGAATACTCATTTACACCTCGAACTCGCAATGCAAGCAATTATAATGCATTAAAAAGAAGTCTATGCATGTGCTGTTCTTTAGGTGTGGTATAGTACGCCGAGGGAATGGGAAACATTACCCCCCATTTTTGGTCTTAGCCATTTTCATTGCTTCTTCATTTAGGATTCAAGTGACAAACCAGTGTTGTCCAATGGTGATTAATTGTCTCCGTATTCATATCACGGGTTTGCCCATTTTTTCTGGCTTATTTCAACACTCGAAACAATTTGATGGAATTCGTTATTAATTGAAATATGTTGTTTACCTCATACCAAAATGCAAAATTTTATGACATGTCCAAAGCATTTGACACGGTTAACCATGGTCTATTATTAAAAAAATTAGAATATTATGGGATCAGAGGAAACGCCTTAAATCTAATTACATCTTATCTTGCAGGCCGTCAGCAATGTGTTAAATTTAACGTTGATATATCAAAACTTTTAAATGTTAATTATGGAGTACCACAAGGGTCAGTCCTTGGTCCATTATTATTTATTATTTACATTGATGATATGCCTTTTAATCTGACAGATGCGCTTCCGAAAATGTATGCTGATGATGCCACTCTTTTGCTAAGTGACACTCTGTCTTCCAATCTAATTTCTAACGCTAATGAATCTGAAAGCTTTATAACAAACTGGTCTACAAGCAATTATCTTACTATAAATGATGATAAAACCAAAACTTTAGATATCTCAACAAAAAATAATAAAGAGAATAATGAACCAATTAAGATTCTCGGAGTGTATCTGGACTCGTCATTGAATTTCTCATCGCATATTCACAAATTATCAGAGCGTCTATCCACGTGTATATACATAATAAGACAACTTAGAAATAAAACAACAATAGATTGTTTGAAAGTAGCTTATTTTGGCATTTTTCACAGTATAATGACATATGGATTGATAGTATGGGGTTCATCATGTCATTTAGAGATAATATTCAAATTTAAAAAAAGTTGTCAGAATAATGGCAAATGCTAAATATGATGACCATTGTAAACCCTTCTTCAAAAATCTCCATATATTAACTCTGCGATCTTGCTTCATATATGAATGTTTGTGTTATGTCAAAAATTTAAAAGGTGAAAATAAATTGACCAAGCAGGAAGACATACACGACCATGATACTAGGGCTAAAACAAATTTGAGGTTACCTAAATATAGATTAAGTAAATCGCAAAACTCTTATTTATATCTATCTTTAATTTTTTTTAATGTGTTACCTAATGAGTTTCAGACTCTTGACATGAGTATAAACACTTTTAAAGTAAAAATATGCTTTTACAAAATGCCTTTTACACATTTGAAGAATATTTTAATTATTTCGACTCTTCATCTAATTTTTCGTCTGTCTAATGATTATATATTTTTGTATTATTATTTATGTTATGGTATTGACTATATATTTACCATATATTGTGTTTTAATATTTACTACTATGTGTTACCATTAACTTGACGCATGCAAACATTATTTATGTATATACTTCATCAATAAATTATATCCTATTCTATTCTATTGTCAGTGTACACATATTCAATAACGTTAACATTAATTTTAAAACTACCTGTGTGCTTCCGTGAGAAATGAAACAAACTTTTGTTGTATGAGCGTTGAGAAACTTTAATTTTCTTAATCAATTTTGTTTAAATTTTCTCTGTTTAGTGTACTTTACCATAAAAATTGCTGCTTCAGTCATTTTCAGTTTTCACTTCAGTTCGAAAGATATTGGGAGTTATCTTTCGAACTGAAGTAAAAGCTGAAAATGACTGAAGCAGCAATTTTTATGGTAAAAATTTAAACAAAATTGATTAAGAAAATCAAAGTTTCTCAACGTTTGTTTCATTTCTCACCTTTTCCTCCCCTATCTTCTATTAAAGTAAAATTGTGAAATTCTCAAAATCGTTGCAGGAGTTGCGTTATTTTAAGTGATATACAACAGACATTTTCGAAAAATATTGAGGGGCAAGCTAGGCTAAAAATCTCTTGGAATTATAGATCAGGATAACAAATAACTACCCAAACTTTTTCTGAAAATATATATATATATATTTGGCGGAGCTTTCTTAGGTTATTGGATCCTGGGTAGGATATATCTAATATTTCAAATCATTTATGGCAACGTTTCGTCCCTGACCGGGGACTTCTTCAGGCTTTATTTAATTTTTACATGTTCTGAAAAGTTAGTTATAATAGTTTTAGGAAGTTTAATCATCATAATGTTTAATGTAATTTTTTTTTCCATTATATTATTTAAGAACTTAATATAACCAAATGGTGCAAAGAAGTTAATATAACCAAATGGTACATACCTTGGCAACATTGAATGCATTCTTCAACATGAGAGTTTCCTTTTTCTGTTTTTGTTTATGCTTTGGGGACATTTTGTTTCTGAACTCTTTATTGTGGCAGTGTGTAGATGAGAATTGTCGAGTTGAAGTGATGTAGGTTGTTGGGTAGGAGCATGCGTCAACTCAATGTGTTCGTAGTTGAATCCTTCTTTGCATACTTCTGGGATAGGGGTGATGGGAGTTTGTTTTGTAAGTGATGAAGTTTGGTGATTTTGTATTATTTTCGTTTTGTTCTGTGTTGTGGTTTTAAGTAATCACAAGAGGGTTAATAGGTTTGGTTCAAATTGCTGATATCTGTTGTTTGAGGCATTTGGACATTTTTTTATATATATCATTTCTTTTATAGTTCGTTTCTCTTTGTTTTTCTCGAAGGCCAGAATTTTCGTGTCCTCAAACTTTGGGTTGTGATCATCTTGGATTATGTGTTTATTCAAGGCTGTATTTGATGTTTTCATGAATTTGTGGCCGTTAAGTCGGTTGTTCAATAGTTGTGATGTCATGCCTATATATTCTTTGTTACAGTCATTACATGGAATGCTGTAGATAAGATTTGAATTCTTCATTTTTGGAATTTGACTTTTAAGGGGAGTGAAATATTTTTTTAACGGGATATATGGTTTGAAACTTACTTGTACGTTATGTTTATTCAGTATATGTTTGACATTTTCTGATAGATTCTGAACGTATGGTAGAGAAATATAATTATTTATTGTAGGGAGTGTTTTTTTATTGTTTTGGTTAGGGTTATAAACTTTGTGTATTCTCTGTTTGATAATTTTGTTTATGAACTTCATAGGATAATTATTGTTTTGTAATAATATATATATTGGCAAATATTTCGAAATTATTTTTGACTCATTCATGAATGATAGTAGTCCGTCCATACGATCATCCAAAGTAGAAAACACTCCCAATTATGATTGATGAACATCAAATACGAAAATACGAAACGGGTGTGAAGTTAGCCATATCCACAAGTACACTGATAAAAATAAATTATCGATAATTTTTTTCTCCTTTTTCGTTTTTTCACATGAAAATTTGATCAGACTGGTGAATAAGTTCGATTTGAGAGAATGGAATGGTGGTGAAGTTATTTAAAAAAAATTGACAGAAGCCACAATTGGCTTTGTACACTTTTCTGCTTCTCATATGTCAATATTATTGGTCTTTTCTTCATCACTGATATGGCGCCAGAATTTGCCAGGCCGTCAGATGGGGTGAAAATTGGGGTTGATATAATATGAAACTTCACCTTTTAAATATTCGCGTGCCAGAGCACTAAAATGCGCAGGGGCACCATCGTGCATAAACCACATGCGATTTCGCATTGAAATATCTTCCAACAGAATTGGCAAATTATCTTCAAGAAATCGGCGATAATTATGTTCTTTTTTTAATCTGCGTGGTAAAA